>CM035606.1:6794994-7394994 GCA_020496755.1 Channa maculata
TTACAACATACAGTTTTGTGACTACAGCATAATTAACTTTTTTGTCGTTGTGCTTAGATACTTCCAGTGCATGGTTAAGCTTTCAGAAAGACTATGGTCTGGCTTAATAAAAAATAACAAAATGCCTTAACCACACACACTGGACTTTAAACTGAAGTCTGTGGTGTGACAGTGCTGCACTTTAGATGGCCAACCTGCTTGCAACTTGCTTTACATAAAAAACATAATGCATTCATTCAAGTAAATATGTGCGTCAGAATAAAATCATAAAGTGAACAATTATTTTTATTCCTATACATTCAAAGAGGAATAAGAGATGTTTGGGATTTTAGTATTGAGTGATAACTATATATTATATAAGTTATTGCTTTGCCACCTGTCACTCCCTCCAGGCTCATTCAACCCATTCAGTGATGACCCACTTCCAGCTTACCCCAAAAAGCAGCTCATCCTAAAGATCATCAGTGGACAGCAGTTGCCCAAACCACCAGACTCAATGCTGGGAGACCGCGGTGAGGTAAAAACCTACTGAAACAAATGCCTACATGCCCATATTCTTCATCTGTCTTTCTCGGTCTCTCTATCTGGTCTCACTGACACACACATGCTATAATACTGCATACTTGACTATGTTTGACTTTCTCCTCAATTAGATTATTGATCCATTTGTCGAGGTGGAGATCATTGGTCTGCCAGTTGATTGCTGCAAGGAACAAACAAGAGTTGTTGATGACAACGGTGAGTCACACACAGGTCAACCTGTACAATACCACAGTGCTGCTCAACCCCTCTGACTGACCATTTTATTCACTTGACCAGATGAGCTTATGCATAAAGAGTCAATACAAAAGCCAATACAATCTAATGCCATCTCACCTCTGTGAAATAACAAGTGCTGCTAACGTTTCTATTGAACTAACAAAAAAACAATGCAGTGATGAAAGGATGCCATTACTGCCACAGATGCTGCAGTTTGGGTGCTGTTAGGATCAAAAGTGAGTTTAAGGGAGTTTATGAAGATGCTGATGAAAAAGGTCTTATAATGGGATTAAATAGGAATATGTGTGTATATTGTATATTTTAAACAGGTTTTAATCCAGTATGGGAGGAGACTCTGTCTTTTACACTTCATATGGCTGAGGTGGCTTTGGTGCGTTTCCTCGTTTGGGACCACGACCCTATTGGGCGGGACTTTATTGGTCAACGGACTGTTGCCTTTAGCAGCCTGATGCCTGGTTTGTGAATTTCTCAGTGTTCTTATCATCAGTTTTACAAAACATTAACTTTTTTTTTTAATCATGTGAGTGACATCAACCTAAGAGGGGACACAGTTCGTCACTACCAGTTAGAATTGTTATAGTTCTGCTATTTAACACAAATAGACTTATTCACACAAACTCACACTTTAAGTATTTTTTGCAGTGCTATGACTATAGGGCACATTATCTTCTGTCTAGTAAACCATGATTTCTCTGGTCTGTTTTATAGTAAAAGACCTGTGGCTTGTTGGGTTATTAAAAGCAGTCCTGAAACTCCTCATGCCCTCTCCCCAGGCAGCTACCTCACAATAACAGTGTGATGACAGCTGGTATCTTTCTTTGACTTCTTCGCTTGCTCACATGTTTGCTCCCTTCAACAGGGTACCGACATGTTTACTTGGAGGGGCTGACTGAGGCTTCCATCTTTGTTCAAGTGTCAGTGCATGATGTCTATGGGAAGGTAAGTACGGTACGGTCTTGGTGTTTACTCTAGCCCAGCATTCCCCATGTGAGCCTCTTTTGTATTTGGAGGTAAACAAAAAGAATGTGTTTCCCTCAACACACCAATCCATTGAAGCTATACTCCTTCAATCCTTTGTCTCTCTAGTGGAGCCCACTAGTCCTGAATCCCAGCTTTACCATAATGCACTTTCTAGGATCTAACAAGGTATCCTGACGCCTTAGGCTTTGTGTGGTGATGCATGAAACAATAATGCATGATGCAAAAGTAAAGTTTGCCGTCAGCCGTATCTTCAATGACTTGTTTGTGTGTGACATTAAATCACTCAGTCATACAGTTTGTTTACAAGGCCAGTTTTCATTCATAACTCATCAATTGTAACTGCTGTTGTTTCATCGTTAAACAAATATAGAATAATTTGGAGTGTGAGCATGCATGCATAAGCCACAATGGCATCTTGCTTGTTTGTTGTGGTCATTTAAGGAGTAAGGCTGCCATCTATAGGCAGTGTATTTAAAAGCGTTCAGTTGTTGAATTTACTTTAAACTAACTACAGTAAGATTTTTTTCATTCTCTTCATTAAAAATAACATTTTAATTTTAATGTTTAATGTGTAAACTGTTTTTTTCAGTCCATGTCAGAAATGTGCTGTGTTTCTGAGAAGTGCATTTCCTCTCACAGTTGCTATCTTTTCCTCTTATTTCCTTCCTGTTTTGTTCCTCCGGTCCCCAGGGTCATCAGCTGCGAGGCATCCGGGGGTTTTTTAACCGTTCTTCTAAGTCTTCTGTGGATACAAATTCCAGTGGCCTTCGGAAACGCTCCATCAGTGATCACCTGCTGCGGCGCACAGCCAGTGCCCCAGCAAAGGGACGGAAAAAGACTAAGATGGCGCTATCAGAATCTGTGGCTTCGATATCAGACCAAAAGAATGGCACAGGTGTAGCAGCGGGAGGGGAGGGCGTATCAAGAAGGGAAGGAGGGGTGGAGAAACATCTCCAGCCCAGAGGCCCCCTCATCCACAGGCCTATCTCCATGCCCTTGGACAGACTTCTGCAAGGGCAACTATCGCTCTGCTCCCCAGACAAGGAGCAGCATGATTTGAGTGCAGACACTGTCATTGGTGGGTATTTTCCAGACATCTCAAACAAAGAATAGAATGTGAAAATATTATGGAATTATGCAAATTACACCCCAATTACATCATTCTAGTATAATTAGGACAACCCACATGTGATATTCACAAATCATTATCATATCTATTACTAACTGTAGCATAAATAAGATTCACCTTGGTTGATATGTCCTAAAGAAGTCTTAAATTGCTTTAATAAATGTAGTTGTATGTTGTTGTGATCTCTCTTCATTGCTTTACTTATGCTGCTACAGCAATCAAAGTACATGTACATTAGCCATGTAAATTGACACTCCAGCCTAGTATACATAATGCGTTAACATGCCTTTTCTGTCCCATCTTCATTTGTTGTGCTTCTTTATAGTAGAGAACTGACTAGGATGTTCCTGCAGGTAATGGAAAATACCTATTTTCTGAAGGTTGCATCGTTCAAAAACATACCAGTATTCCGTCCACCCAGTGTATTTTGTTCGAAAGTGTTTTGAGAATTATATTGCTGTGTCATTTGATCCCATTTGGCCAAACCAAACCCATTTGATCATCTCTTTCCTAATATAGTGTTTGAAAACATGCCACAGCCTCATTTTCCAGCTTCCCCTTCACAGTTGTATTTGGTGATCCATTTTTTTGTGTATTGCTATTGCCTTGTATCGGCTGCACTGTTGTCATTTGGTTGTTGGATGGCTTGGTGTAAAATATAAAATAGCAGTATGGAAGTAAGTTTTTATTAATCTTCTTCAAATATCTGTTTTCGTAGGAGCTTGTTACAGGCCGAGATCTTCCTCTGTGGACCTTCTCATCGAGTCAACCTTTTCTGTTGAACCAAGCATCTCTTCCCCTTCTAAGACACACAGACATAAGGAATTTGAACAATCAAGGGAGGCATCTTACCTGGTTATTGGTGGAGGAGAAGTCAAAAAGGAAGACGACTATGTTAATTACCAGTCAGAAGACACTAGAGTCTGCAAATCCAAGATCAGCCCTACAGGAACAGAGAAAAACTGTTTGGTCTCACCTAGCCAGAATAGAGCAGATAAACCAGATGCAACATCAAACTGCACAACATTCAGAGTTGCACCTTCAGTCTCTTCATCCTCCTCCTCTGTGCCCCTTTCTGTGGCCCCCGTTTCCCCTGTCAGTGTGGACTGTGATGTGAAGAGTCCCAGCTCTTTGCATAACAGCACCATCTCCAGACTCATTGATGCTGTATCCTTAAGCAATGAGCAAGACACGTGCAGCTCCATTTCTGCTTTGATTGGTCAGTTTGAAAGCACTGCTGATGAAAACAATGTCAAAACATTATCCTATGAATACAATCCATCCCATGACTCAAACTTTCATCTTACCACCCCTAAAGCGCTGCAAAATTTAAGGTCTCCTCCCAAAATTAACACAGAATCTTCAATTAAAAAGCCCTCGAAAGGTAATGTGAATCATAAGATCATCTCTTGTGGGATTTCCCAGGCAGATTTACCTGCCCCAGCCCACCTCTCCAGCCCAGAAACTGCTGAGCTTGAGGAGGTGTACACCATTTTAGATGAAGAGGTTCTGTTGCCTGTTTCAGTGTACAACCTGCGGAAACAGACAGTCCATGTTCAAGCAGACACTTTTGAGAGCACACCCTCAAATAGTTTGGGATCATCTCCAGCAAAAGTGGCTCAGGGTATGGGCAAGGGTGGCTGGGATGATTTGAGCAGGAGGAGAGGGAGGATTGAAGAAAATGAGGAGGCAGAGGAGAGGGTGTATGAGGAGGTGTATGATCCCCCAGGACCAGTAACTGAGAGGGAGTGGGGTACTTCTAAAAAGTATATGAGCCCTTTTGTATATGACAGATGTTTCCAGTTTCTCCATGACCCAACTGGAGATGCCTTTGGAGAAGTGGAAATAAATGTTGATGAGGATCCTTTGGATAAGGTGCTGACCTTTCCAAAACATGGCAGCCAATGGGAGGGGCTCATAAGTCCAACCAAACGGCATGCTATTTACCAAAACCACGAGTCCACTCCTAACTGCTTTCAACTTAAACAGCCTTTGTCATACCGGGATTCTCAGCAGCATCCCTCACATTCGTCTCATGTACCATTTTCACAGTGTCCCTCCCCAATAAATCGACCTTCCCATCAGCTGTCCAGTGAGCCTTCATCACTCCATAGACCAATAAACTCTAGACCTTCTATCCCTAGTCCGCTGCACCAAAAGAGCTGCGCCATTCCTCAGAGCAATTCTACAGCCCTTAATGACAGCAGAGAGTTCAGCAGTTCATATATACAACAAAGGAGCTGTAGTGGAAGCCAGATCCTAAACAGGTATCATCAAGACAGACCAGGGTGTAAACAAATGGAGAGGGAGCAAGCGAAGTGTTTCCATAATGGTTTCTCCTCATTTGAAAGCCTCCCTGGTCAATCTGCTCTGTCTGTAAATATCTGTAGAGATAGAGGTTTATATTCCCCTTCTTCAGACTGTAATGCAATGGTCAGCCACCTGGAATATGACTGCACTACACCCCCATCCGCGTGTTCAGCTCCTCCAAACACCCAGCCACACAGCCAAAATCAAACACTATCACCCAACCTGAAAAAGTCGTGGAACCAAAAGGTTTCTTCTGTCAATATTAGCCACACGTCACAGACTGAAAATAGAGTCTTAGTACAGTCAAATTTAGGGCTTTTATCAACTTGTTTACAGTCCACTACCACAGACTCTGTAGTCACCAGCCCATGTAAGTCCAAGTCCCTTGGAGATCTGACCTCTGAGGACATATCATGCAACTTTCAAAGCAAATATCACATAATTAGTCGCAGTTTCATCACACCCCATATGAGGAAGCAAAAGAGGATAAGCACCATGGGAGATTTACCTTTCCAATCACAATCTAGTGATCCACTTACAGAACAGCTACGAAAGCTGGTCAGTCTGGAGGGAGATGACAGTGACGGAGATAGACCTCAGTCTCCTAAGTTGTGTCAGGTAGCAAACTCCCCTCCATCACAGCCGCCGGCAACAAGTACATTGCCTGTTGTTCCCAGAGATACAGATGATTCCCCTCCTCTCCTTACACGCCGCCTATCCTCTCGGAGCCAAAGCCGAGTACGTCACATCAACAGCCGTGCCCGTGAAAGACAGCAAGAAGCACTTAAGCCACGGGCAGGTGTGGTGGTCAATAATACACCCAGCACTGGTGGGGTGGTATTGAGGAATAAACCAGCCTCACAGAATCCACTCCCTAACAGGCACTCCACTGGTTCTTACATAGCAGGTTACCTTGGTCAGCTGGAGGACAGAGGACATCCTGAAGGAGCTTGCACTTCATTGCTTTATGGAAACAGGGATCATTATGGAGATCGGTACTATACAGATGACTCTGTTCCACCTGCAAACTCCTCCCAGTCTGCGTCAGAGCCAGAGGTCTACTTTCTGCTCAGACTGTAGTTCTGTTCAAATTAAGGGTTGACCATAAAAGGCAGAGAATAAATAAATACTTTCTGTTATTTGTTCCCATGCTTACAGGCCGATAGATTCCCTTATGAGATTAAATAAATCTTATTCTTTTTCTAGAAAGAGATATAGTCTGTACAATGTCACTTAAACATCACATAGAGTCCCTGGTTGGATAAGACAGCATGACTTTCCTGTATGAAATGTCCACTATTCAATAGTGATTGGTCTTTCTAGTCTGGCAGTGTATTGTCTATATTCTGCTTAATGTGTAAATGTACTGTACTTGGGAACTTTGATTCCCTCCCAACGGCTTCCCAGACTAATTGTACAGATTCTTGTTATCTTTGTCCCTGTGATGTACTGTCCAAACTGTATACATTTACTATGAAGCAAAAAAGAATTGGATTTTAAGCAGAGAGGCAATATCTTTCTTTGTATCATTTGAATGTTTAGTACAACGAAACAGCAACTTTTAATAGATTGGGTCCACCTTTTCAAAGCTCAAATGTAAGTCTTCCCTTTTCAGTGGCATTTCTTTATCTGTGTACTGTGTAAATAATCCAGTCATTGTTTTTATTTCAATGTGGATTTTGGTTGAGAACCAGCTCTAACTGTACTTTATGTTTGTGCATGTTACTTGTGAACATGTCAAGCATGACTATGCACCAGTTTATACAATAGATGTTGCATCGCCCGACAGCATTTGCACAGGACAAATAGTTGCATTGGATACAATGGAGGATATAGCCTTGTATTGAGTGCAATACAGTGAATAAATGTCCATTGGACTTGTTGCTTTCTATGATTTCCAGAATTTGAAGAGATGATTGAGGATTTTGGGGATTTAAGATGTGGTCTTTAAAGGTTTTTATTTTTATAATTGCTTTGATACAGACATAATCTCTTGCTGGCTCTGGTTATTTTATTTTGTATAACTTAATGGAATGAAAAAAACGAGTGACAACTACACAGGGCCAGGAGGGGAGGGTGGCAAAGCTGCAGGTTTTTTTAATTATTGTTTCAGTGTTACACCATCCTTTTTTCTTTGTATTGTTGCTCATCTGAGGACTGTGAGCATTTTCCTACCAATGCAATAAAATATTAAAATGTGATTTGAACAAAATATGTTTACCCCTTTTTTACTCAAAATGCTACATAGTGAAACATGATCGAGCTCAAAATATATCAATTATTAAGTCAAAACAATAGTCTCAACTTTCCCCCATATGAAAGCTTAAACATAATGGGGTGTAATTGCTTATGAAATGAATAAAAGTACTGCACAGAACTGATAAAGAACACACCTGTGTCTCTGGAAAAACAATTCCCCATTATGTTTACAATCCACACTTTATTAAAGTTTTATGTAATTTATAAAATTCACGATAAATACAATTACAATTACAGATTTCTGGTGGACTGACAATAAAATGTGGTAATCACATTTTCTGGACAAACGTCAAAGCTATTTGATACATAGTGTGAATACCTACCATGGTGGAAAAATGTATTCACATGCACAATTGGCACAGGGAGAAGGTGGGTGACAAAGAAACAAAAGGTGAATATTACATGAAACAGATATTTCAGATTTATTTTCTCCTATTTTACAATAGGATGTTGCAGAAGGGTGAAAAACGAAAGGAGGTGTAAGTAACTTGATTGATTACTTTGAAGGAACCTTATAGAATGTCCGTGTCCTTCCTTTCCACAAAAACAAAACTGGCTCCTGGTGGGGAGGTGAATGGACAGATGCTAAACCACCTGCCAAAGATACCCCAACAACGCCACCATGCCGAGATCTTAATGAGAGAAAAAAGCAAAGTGACTAATTTTAAGCACATTGCAGACCCCATTATCCTGACCCAAGGTCACGCCATGCCTGTCCCACAACCAGAGTTGGCTGAAGCTGCAATATACTTGTATGATATGTGGTTTACATTCAGAGACGTTTGTATATGTGTTTCTGTTATACTTGTATGGAAGATGCTCACACGGAGGGCAGTGTCACAATTAGCTAACCAGTATAGTAGTAAAGTTACCCCACCTTAAGCTAATTACCACTAATTACCACAAGTTGTTAAATGGAGAGAATGAGAACAACAAAGGTCTTTATATAGCTCCTCTAGCTTCTCAGTTTTTGTTTCTGTTTCTTCATTTTTTGTTGTTGTTTTCGTTTCCTTTCTGTTTCAATCCCGTCTCCCAACCCCATGACATTAACGAATCAGCTCATTGGCATGCATCTCTGCACACACATTGTTAGGACTTGAGAAGTGTGCACAACGTTGCCTCTGTGAGCCTTTGTGACCTACACTTACCACTAATTCCCTTCTTTGCTTAGGTCCATGTAGACATTTAAGTGTATGGAGAAGCAACTATGTCTAGGGATTAGCCTTATCTTTGGCCCACCATGCATCCAAGCATTAGTCTTCATCCCTGGCTTGCCACACACCCAAGCCACAGCAATCATTCTCCTGGTTCCTCTATCAGGAACCAGACGTCCTTGTGCCACTACCTCCCACAGACACCATTACCATTTTTTTTAACGTGGCTGATGGATGCTCCCCGATAGCCCAACACTGACCGACAGTCAGGTTGGTGTGTATAAACAGATTTGGTCTACAACTCTTCTGTGAAATCAGCCAAACATATTGCCACTGGCATACCCTTTAATAATCAGTGAATTTAAATGATTTCAGGTTGAGTTGTAAGATTTTCAGCATTCTTATTTGACAATGACTAGTACAATTCAGTTCAGAGTCTGGCGGAGCATAAGAGACTGTAGAATATCACAGGAGAGCATGTAGAGAAAGGGCTGGTTAGCGCAGAGTGGATTGATATGGAGTCTCAAACTAGTGCAAGCTTAAGTTGCATATTCTAGCTTTAGGAAGAAGCTTATAGCTTGTTGACAAAGCAAAGTTGAAGAAGTTGAAACCCAGTTACACACAGGGAAGCAGATATATATTAAAATTAATATCCATCCATCCACCTGTCATTGGGTGAAAAGTGGGTTCCCCCTTGAACAGGTCTCCAGTCTATCACAAGGTAAAAACAAAGAGTTACGCACAGACCATTCACACCTACAGGAAATTTAGAGTCACAAATTAACCTAACCACAGTCTTTGGACTATGTAAGGAAAATAGTGAAGGAAGCCCACACAAGCACATGGACAGTATGCAAAATGCACACAGAGAGGCCACAGCTAGGTTTGAAACCAGGGACCTCCTAGCTGGGAGAAGGTGGTGCTACCACCATACACCACCATACAGCCTGTTTTAAACACTTCAAAATTATAATTTTTTACAAGTGGAGCTGATGGAGAGGCAAAAAAAAAACTATTGTATTGACTTGTTGAAAGTACCAAACCTCTCACTGAAGCGTACAGCCTCCTGAAACGTCGTAAAATCGCAAAGTTCAACACCAGGATTTGAAAGTTATCTCAGAAGTTTGCACCCAAATCTTTGCCCTAATTACAAATTCTTACGAGAATTCTGGGAAACTGAGTTTGGATGCAGTCCTGAAACTACAGAATCATCTGGAGGCAGTGCAGCATCCTTTTACAGACATGTCCCAGCTGAGGGTGTCATATAATGTCTACCTTGCTGTTTATGCTGCAGCCCACGCCCTCCACAACCTCCTCTCCTGCCCCAACAGTGACAACCCTCCTAGAAACAACTTCTCCACTTGCACCTCTCCCAAAAACCTCAATCCCACAGAGCCAACCATAATTATCATCATAATCTTAAGAAAAAACAGATATAATTTTTAAGTTTTGTAAAGATTGAATATGGAAATTTGTTTTCAGTATATAGATTTTCCTAAATGCAAAAGTTTTGCTTTTTCGTTTCTTGCTTTCAGTTGTTGCAGCAGTTGAACAATGTGAACATCACCACACCACAAGGGGAAATGTTTTTCTTCCTAGGTGTTGACATTCCAGCAAAGTATGATCTTGTCAACTGGCAGAACAATCCTGAGGGGACACTGAAACTTGTTTTGGTTGGTCATGTTGATGGTTTGACATCCAGCTTAAGGAATCAGCTATTCAGTGGAGCACAGGAACCAATCAGGTATTAAATTATTACATTTTAGTTACTATCACACTCCTTTTAAAATGAATGTTAGAAAATTATGAAAACAAATATATATATTATTTTTCATTTAGGCGCCTGTGTCAGTGTGCAGTGAGAGCTGCCCCCCAGGTACCAGGATGCTGCTTTGACTGTATTCAATGTGCTGAAGGGGAGATTAGTAACAAATCTGGTGAGGAAACAGTTCCACAAAATTGCAAATACTGATGTTTGTTAATTTTCTCCTTTGTATTTTGTTTTGATTTCATTTTCATTGCCTTCTGTTCTTTTCCAGGTTCCCTTCAATGTGACCGTTGTCCATTAGAGTTCTGGCCCAATGATGAACAAACTTCCTGTGTCTCTCGTCAGCTGGATTTTCTTTCATTTAATGAAACTTTGGGCATTTCTCTGACTACAGCAGCTGTGGCACCAGCTGTGTTTGTGGTGTTTCTTTGCTACCGTCAAACACCTGTGGTAAGAAATCAGTAATATAACAGAGTTTGTTGTATGCAATAGAAAACTTTTATTCAATTTTATTATTATATTTATGACAACTGTGTTCTTGGTACGAGCCAACAACTCAAAACTGAGTTGGACGACATCATTGGACGTCCATCAGTCTGGTCTTATCGGTTCCAGCAGACAGCTTTCGGGATCAGATTTGTACTCTGTGGTACCTGTATCCTTGTTTTGTCCCTGCTTACATTGCCTTGCAATTCTTGCCTCTAGTTATGGTTTATTGTTGTGCATTTTTGCTCCAAAATGTTTCATTATTCTTTTAGGCCAGAGAAAAATACTAAGAAACACCTGATGGCCAAGTTTAGTTTTACTGCTCAGCGAAGAGTATCAGGAATTACGTTAAAGAAAAGATACAGACATCTCAAGCTGTGATAAATGTTTTGCACACACTGGAAGTACTTAATAAAGACCACTAGATGGAAGTATTATATCATTCAACGGTGCTCTGATTTCCTCACTTTTCTCAGGTAAAATACATGTTAAAATGGGTTACTGGGTCTGGTGATGGCCTTGGTCAGCCTCAAACCTTTCACCTTTTCGCTCCGTTGAAGTCCTTTGTTAAGTTGGCAGTGTGTTTTGAATTACTGCCTTACTGCATAATAAACTTCATTCCAAAAATGTACTTAAAGTACAAAAGTACAACAAAGTCCACTAAGAAAAGAATGTATTGAAAACAGTACTAATAGTAGTAGTAGTAAAAACAGTACCTAAAATTGGTTTGGAGCAAAAACATTAGTAATGTTTGAGTCCACTTTAAGCATTTATGTATTGACAGCTGGGAAATCCATAATAATACGTCATAATTAACTAGCTAATTATATTTTGTATTAACAATCCTTGTGAGAAAAAGAAAAGCTGTAAAACCAATATAGTAGAGTAAAAGTTCAATATTTTCCTCATAATTTAAGTGGATCTCCAATTTGTGAATTCAACCACTTATATATCTTCAAAGGTAAAACTTGCTTTAACAAACTATTTTCACTTTCTACACATTTCCTAACATGTAAGTCATTGCAAAAATGTAAATGTATATTTAAATAATTTTAATTTATTTAAATGGATGTTCCCAGGTTGTTTATTTTATATAAACCCCAGATCTTATTTATACCATTTAACTATTCACATGTTCAGTTCTATTAGCATAAAATGTGCCACCGCCAAGTGTGTTTGTGCCTTTTTCAAAGTTTTTTAAATTTATTTGATCATAATGTTCAAATCCTCTTCAACATACAGTATTTCACTTTAACTACAGCACTAAATGTCAACTAGTTCTGCATACTTTCAAAACACATCTAGACTTTTTCAGCAATATTTTTCATGCTCAAACGTGATCATACAAACATCAAAATGTTCAGCTTTTCAAGAACACGCCTGTTTCCATTCAACCTGTGTGGTACATACCTATTCTACTTTTTTCATCCTCCTTCAACTCTAACTGTGCATTCACCTACAGACACTGTTTACATTTATATTCAACTTTTTTACTGTTGTCAATTTGTGATTAATTGCAGTTCACGTGTTACACTTTTTTTCAGTGACACGATTAGTTTGAGTGGCAGAATGTTGAGGTTACTTAAGAGTGGATAATAACATCACATCACTGTACTTTCTGCACTTCAAATTTCATGTTAATGATTATTTTTTTCTGCTCTTGTTCTGCCAATTTCACAAATTGAACATTAAAAATGAAGAGAAACGTGCTGCCTTTCAGAAAATATGCCTCTCATTATGATTGGACTTGGACCCAACTGACTGAAAAACAATAAACAAGCAGTGACACACCCTCTATTCCCACCTGTGTGCTTGCTTACTGAGTGTATAATGGGATGTAATTGTTTGTAAAATGAACAATAATTGAGCTGAGATATTGCACACCTGCATGTCATTAGCATCTCCTCTGTTAACCCCCTTACTGAAGTCTGATGTAACTTAATCCTCTGAGATGGAAGGATCATTTTCCTTGTAGACATTTTAATTTTGACTTTTTGATAATTGTAGAGGGGATTTCACTCGAATCTGGCGCTCCAGCAAATACTTCACTCCGGATCTCGTTGTATTGTACTTCTCAACTTAGCCGATGTCGGGTCAATTGTACATACAACTTTAAGAACAGTAATCTCACAAGCACGTTCACAAACAAGTTATCAGACAAGTATATGTCTGAACTCGCAGAACTTGGTAAGAAACCGTGTGCCTCCACAGCTACACACTGAACCGTTTTCTTCTACCTTGTTGCGGTCCACACTTCTTTGCAGTCAGTTCCTCTGCTCCAGCTACCGTGTCATGTCTGCACCCTTCAGTAGCTGAGCTGAACTGAACTCTCTTGTAACAAAATCGTTGCTATCCGTTGTTTCCTTGACAGCTGCACAACAACCTTAAAAGGTAAACTCCAAAGGCAAACTATCGAAGCTATCGAAGCGATGTCACTAATAACGTCATCAGTACACAGAAACGTAACACAACACACATTACAGTACAGTTCACAATACACAATACATACTACATAAAACTAAAACTAAAATTTAGGAAATCATTGGTTGGCTCATACAATCATCAAAGATTGTTTGGTAAAACCCAATATACTCTGTTAGCACCTAAAGCTTGTGAAAACTCAATATGAGCTTTATCTAAATTAGCAACTACAAATTAGAAACGATGAAACAAAGCTGTTTTAAAAGTTAAAGTAGTCAGAACAAAAGTTGCATTACTCATATTCTGCATACTTAATACAAAATTCAGTATGTTTTACTCTAAAGCAGAATTCAGGCAGCGACTTCGAAGTGAAGAGGTATGTCAATTACAACATTACTTCCTTTTTATTCTTTTAATTACATTTCTCAAACCGATTTTCAAACTAGTCCACTATACAGACTTTGTGCAGTGTCACTCCACTAAGCTAAAGTTTGACTTTTTGTTCTATCTCTGACATTTAAATAATAGGAAATCACATTTTTTTGGCCGTCCACCCTGAGCCTGGTTCTGCTGGAGGTTTCTTCCGTTAAAGGGAGTTTTTCCTCTCCACTGTTGCCTATGGCTTGCTCCAGGGGGAATTGTTGGGTTCTCTCTATACATCTTTATAATCTTGACTTTATTCTGTAAAGTGCCCTGAGATGACTTTGTTGTGAATTGGCGCTATATAAATAAAGTTGAATTGAATTGAATTGAATAGTAAATTAAGATAAGCCAGACTGTCCAAACTAACTATGAAGCTTTCAAATCAAGGACATGGCAAAAAGTTATAGTGTAAAAACATGACATAATAAAAATGTGACAGGAGAATTATGACAGTAATTCTGGCCATGACTGAGTGGTAAAAGTGTAAGAATATAAAGTGCCTTCAGTCAGAGTGCTCACACAGACTTCTGTCCACCACAACATTAAAACTAGGTAGTGTTATTGTTGGGATTGATCAGTGTATCATCCATACAACATTTTGTGGGTCCAACCCATGATGGACCTATGCAAAATAACACCAATGAGGTCATGAGAAATCCTGTTCAGACACACCTCAATTAGCTCTTTTCAAAGCAAAGGAGCAACATTTCTGGATGAACCTCATCATTTTTAGTATTAGAAGTTCCAAGTATGCTCATGCAGAACAGTAAACAAATTAGGCCAAGTTATCTACGTGCTGCACAAGCAGGAAGAGGGAAGCTTCTGAAATCCTGGCATCACCAGTTTATTATATCATCTTAGGATAGAAGAATGATTCAATCTGCCTTACAAGGGGCGCCAAAATAAATGTAGTAATATAAGTAATCAATATGAATACTGACAATAGGCCTTGCACCGGAGCATCACAATAATGTAGCAATAATTTCTTTTAAATAAATTCTTGTTATAGGGCACCAGGCCAGTTATAAGAGATGATCACTCTGTTAAAAACAACAAAATACTTGTGAATTTGCATGTTAGGCCATTGCCTTTGGTGCTAATATTTGTCACTGTAAAATCCATTAAACTATGCTAACAATATTGACAGCAGTATAAACTAACTTAATTCCTTTTCTTGTGTCAATTATCATATGCATTACTTTGAGCTGCCAGCAGTCTGGTGTCTAAATTGCTTTTTATGTCAAACGTTTTAAAAAAAAGACTGTAATTTCTGAGCGAGAATGGCATTGTGGACATTTTTCAAGTCAAAGGGGCAAGACACTGAACAATCAAGTTGTCCCCAGTATGTGCTGCTAAGTTGTCTCTTTGGATGAAAGCGTCAGCAGAATGACTATTATTAAATGAGGTATTTCATGCATATGAAAGTATGAATCTTTTTTAACACATTTATTTAGGAGGAGTTCCTCTCCCCAGGTTAAGAACTGCTAATTTACAGGAAACGTACTGTACACACACACACACACACACACACACACACACACTACAGCAACTTTATACAGTAAAAACACTTGCAAGCATTTGCGATTATTTTGCTGTTGCTCTAGAGAGGAATAATTTGGCTTGTGTATTTGTGTCATCAGTTTTACTTCATTACAAAAGCCTAACACACTGAATATAAATACATCAACAGTTCACAGGTGCAGAGAGGGAGGAGGTACTATGTGTTTTAGTCATGATACCAGTTATAACTATTGGAATCTGCAGGAGATTTTTAATCAAGTTTTTCTGTTATGACATAGGTATCTATGTTAACAGAGATTGTTAAATTATATTTTTGAGGTATGTTAAAATGTTTTGGGGAATTTATTGTACTTTATTGTGAAAGCACTTTAAGTTGATGCTTATTCAGACTTTCAGGTAACAGTTACTTTTATTATAATATTTTAAATGCTCAGAACAGCTGCATCCATGCGTTGGTACCTGTGTCAGCACACTCGGTGGCCCTCCTCACTTCTTTCCTTGCTGATTCTTAGTATAATGGGCAGACAGACGAGCCTGGTGTCGGTTGAAGCAATAATGTGCTCTCTGTGGGACACACCAAGCAACGACAGCTTCTCTCAGGACGGAGATGTGATTATTGGTGGACTTTTTAATGTGCATTTCATACCTTCAGTTATAGAACGGAGCTTCACCAAGCTGCCTCGTTATGAAACTTGTACTGGGTAAAATTAAATCATTATTTATTTTAGTTTGATTCTTTGTTGGTGATATTTCTCATATGATGAAATATCATCTGCACCCTTTTTGTCATGTGGTCTCAGTTTAGATCTGGAGCCACTGAAATATATGTATGCTATGACATTTGCGGTGGAAGAAATCAATCGTAACAGCAGCCTCCTGCCGGGAGTGAAGCTGGGATACCGTATATTTGATTGCTGTGGTCGATACCCGTGGGCTCTGAAAGCTGCAATGTCAATGGTCGGAGGAGACACACACAGCTGCAGCTTAACTGATTCTACAGCTTATTCTGCAGTCAGCTCTTCACCTCTCTCTGCAGTTTATGAACAACCTGGAGACACAGCGAGTATGATTTGAGATCATGCAGAATACAGTCAGCCTTTACCACCCCTGAAATATTCATAAAGGCATAACATTTGATCCTTATTTACTGTTATATCCAATGCTATTATTAGGTGATTGGCCTGTTCCTTTGCTTATTGGTGAATCCTCGTCTACAATAGGGATTATGTTGTCCAGGATCCTGGGGCCTCTCTCTGTACCAGTTGTAAGTTTTTTTTATTGCAGAATCAATTATGATATTTTACACACAGTATTCATAAAATACACTCTCTCATTTATTCAGATCAGCTACATGGCTAGTTGCCCCTGTCTGAGTGACCGGCGTCAGTTTCCTAACTTCTTCAGAACAATCCCAAGTGATATTTACCAAGTACGGGCCATGGCACAGCTGGCTGTACGATTCCAATGGACTTGGATTGGAGCTGTTCTTGAAAACAGTGACTATGGTCATTTGGCAATTCAGGTATGTTTTTTTTTTCTGTTTTACTAATACACATGTATTTCCTTTCTTTAATAATAATAAATAATATAATAATACCCATAACAAGATGGCACTGACATTACAATTTAAGGCATTTCAGGAAGAGATTGGGGGGAAAGGAGTGTGTTTGGAGTTCATAGAGACTGTTCGCAGAGAAACTGTTATGAATGATGCCAAACGTGCAGCAGTCACCATTCAAGCCTCAACTGCAAGGGTGGTTATAATCTTTTGCTGGTACACTGATGTAAAGAATTTGTTTCTGGAACTGGCCAAAAGAAATGTGAGCAACTAACTTGGACATTAGTATAGCCTAAGGATATAATGTTTTAAAACAAAATGTCAGGTGTGTTTCTTATTGTAAGTTATTTCAGTGTTCTATTTCTGTAGGTGACTGACAGACAGTTTGTGGCCAGTGAGGCCTGGAGCACCAGTGAGGATCTTCTCCAAGATGCTGCTATTTCAAAGGTGGCAAGTGGTGTTCTTGGTGTGGCTATTAGAAGTTCAACAATACCTGGATTTGAAAGTTATCTCAGACGTTTGCAGCCAAATCTTCGTCCTAATGATCAATTCTTAAGAGAATTCTGGGAAACTGAGTTTGGATGCAGTCCTGAAACTACCGAATCATATGAATCGACGTTTTCTTCATCTTCCTCTTCCTCGTCCCCCCTCTGCAGAGGCACAGAGTCTCTGGAGGCAGTGCAGCATCCTTTTACAGACACGTCCCAGCTGAGGGTGTCATATAATGTCTACCTTGCTGTTTATGCTGCAGCCCACGCCTCCACAACCTTCTCTCCTGCCCCAACAGTGACAACCCTCCTAGAAACAACTTCTCCACTTGCACCTCTCCCAAAACATCAAACCCATACAGGTAACGACAATTATCACTGTTAACAGATATTTACGTAGATATACATATAGATATTGATCCAGAAGTAAACTCATAAGAGCAAAAAAGTTAATGTTAGAGAAACTGAATATAGTAAATGCATTTGTCATGTTTGTCAAGTTTGAAATGTGATGTTTTTCAATTCTTGCAGTTGCTGCAGCACTTGAACAATGTGAACATCACCACACCACAAGGGGAAATGTTTCATTTTCAAGGAGCTGACATTCCAGCAAAGTATGATCTTGTCAACTGGCAGAACAATCCTGAGGGGACACTGAAACTTGTTTTGGTTGGTCATGTGGATGGGTTTGACATCCACCTTAATGAGTCAGCTATTCTGTGGAATACAGGATCCAGTCGGGTATTGATTCAACAAAATGTGTGAAATTATGGACAAATTGCTTTTATCAATGTTAATAAATAAGAGTTTGAGAATATTGTTTGTTTTTCATTTAGGTGCCTGTGTCAGTGTGCAGTGAGAGCTGCCCCAGGTACCAGGATGGCCAACAGGAAAGGGAACCAGTCTGCTGCTTTGACTGTATTCAATGTGCTGAAGGGAGATTAGTAACAAAACTGGTGAGGAAACAGTTCCACAAAATTGCAAATACTGATATTTGAAACCTTAATTTTCTCCTTATTTTGTTTTCATTTAATTGACCTTCATTCCTTTTCCAGGTTCCCTTCAATGTGACCGTTGTCCATTAGAGTTCTGGCCCAATGATGAACAAACTTCCTGTGTCTCTCGTCAGCTGGATTTTCTTTCATTTAATGAAACTTTGGGCATTACTTTGACTACAGCAGCTTTGTCTGGTGCCACAGTGACAACAGCTGTGTTTGTGGTGTTTCTCTGCTACCGTCAAACCCCTGTGGTAAGAAATCAGTAAATTAACAGAGAGTTTGTTGTATTTAATGTATTTTATCAAAACTGTGTTCTTGTTTAAATATCTATGTCTCTGTTAACTTATCACTTGCAGGTACGAGCCAACAACTCTGAACTGAGCTTCCTTCTTCTTCTATCACTGAAGCTCTGCTTCCTGTGCTCACTGGTTTTCATTGGACGTCCATCAGTCTGGTCTTGTCGGTTCCAGCAGGCAGCTTTCGGGATCAGCTTTGTACTCTGTGTTTCCTGTATCCTTGTAAAAACCATAGTGGTTCTAGCTGTTTTTCGCTCAGCTCGACCTGGTGCTGAAGCCTTGATGAAGTGGTTTGGTCCAGGCCAACAGAGAGGAAGTATCTGCATCTTCACCTGTATTCAAGTACAAACAGTGTATTAATTCAGTTGTAACATCTTGTTCTTTATAAAGGTCACTTTGCTTGATAGTAAATAATAACACTGAAATGTGTGTACCTTGCATACAGATTATCATCTGTGCCATATGGCTGTCCCTCAGCCCACCTGTGCCTAAACAAGATCTGGGTGTCCATGGCTCAAAGGTCACCCTGGAGTGTGCCGCAGCTTCCATGGTGGGATTCTCACTGGTGTTGGGCTACATTGGTCTTCTTGCTTGTACATGTCTCATTCTGGCCTTTTTGGCTCGAAAACTCCCTGATAATTTCAACGAGGCCAAACTGATCACTTTCAGCATGTTGATTTTCTGTGCTGTCTGGGTGGCTTTTGTCCCTGCTTACATTAGCTCTCCTGGGAAGTATGTTGTTGCTGTGGAGGTTTTAGAACGGAGCTTCACCAAGCTGCCAATATATGAACCTTGTACTGGGTAAAATTAAATCATTATTTATTTTAGTTTGATTCTTTGTTGGTGATATTTTCATATGATGAAATATCATCTGCACTCTTTTGTCCTGTGGTCTCAGTTTAGATCTGGAGCCACTGAAATATATATGTCTTTCATGACATTTACGGTGGAAGAAATCAATCGTAACCTTGGCCTCCTGCAGGAGTGAAGCTGGGATACCGTATATTTGATTGCTGTAGTGATACCACGTGGGCTCTGAAAGCTGCAATGTCAATGGTCGGAGAGACACACAGGCTGCAGCTCCTCCTCTCTGCAGTTTATGAACAACCAAGTATGATTTGATATAATTTAATATACTGTTACTATTTGCCTTCAGCTGGTATGATTTCAGATTAACATTATTTAATTATATCTAGTGCTGTCATCAGGTGATCAGCCTATTGCTTTGGTCATTGGTGCTTCCTCATCTACAACAGCCATTATGCTGTCCAGGGTCCTGGGGCCTCTCTCTGTACCAGTCGTGAGTTTCATTAGGAAATAACATTTCTGATGAGTCTTTTCATATCGTTCTACATAAAATATGTTCTCTGTTCTGCACTCAGATCAGTTACTTGGCTAGCTGCCCCTGTCTGAGTGACCGGCGTCAGTTTCCTAACTTCTTCAGAACAATTCCCAGTGATGTTTACCAAATCGGGCCATGGCACAGCTGGCTGTACGATTCCAATGGACTTGGATTGGAGCTGTTGTCGTAAACAAGGATTATGGTCAATTAGCAATACAGGTTTTATTTCTTATTACATTTTAAATTACCTAAGAGTCTCAAATTACACTTGTAAACATAATACAGATGACATCCAGAATAAATTTGATTGTACTTTCAACCTCCATATTTCAGGCATTTCAGGAAGAGATTGAGGGAAAGGAGTGTGTTTGGAGTTCATAGAGACTGTTCGCGAAGAAACTGCTTTGAATGATGCCAACGTGCAGCAGTCACCATTCAAGCCTCAACTGCAAGGGTGGTTATAATCTTTTGGTGGTACACTGATGTAAAGAATTTGTTTCTGGAACTGGCCAAAAGAAATGTGAGCAACTAACTTGGACATTAGTATAGCCTAAGGATATAATGTTTTAAAACAAAATGTCAGGTGTGTTTCTTATTGTAAGTTATTTCAGTGTTCTATTTCTGTAGGTGACTGACAGACAGTTTGTGGCCAGTGAGGCCTGGAGCACCAGTGAGGATCTTCTCCAAGATGCTGCTATTTCAAAGGTGGCAAGTGGTGTTCTTGGTGTGGCTATTAGAAGTTCAACAATACCTGGATTTGAAAGTTATCTCAGACGTTTGCAGCCAAATCTTCGTCCTAATGATCAATTCTTAAGAGAATTCTGGGAAACTGAGTTTGGATGCAGTCCTGAAACTACCGAATCATATGAATCGACGTTTTCTTCATCTTCCTCTTCCTCGTCCCCCCTCTGCAGAGGCACAGAGTCTCTGGAGGCAGTGCAGCATCCTTTTACAGACACGTCCCAGCTGAGGGTGTCATATAATGTCTACCTTGCTGTTTATGCTGCAGCCCACGCCCTCCACAACCTTCTCTCCTGCCCCAACAGTGACAACCCTCCTAGAAACAACTTCTCCACTTGCACCTCTCCCAAAAACATCAAACCCATACAGGTAACGACAATTATCACTGTTAACAGATATTTACGTAGATATACATATAGATATTGATCCAGAAGTAAACTCATAAGAGCAAAAAAAAGTTAATGTTAGAGAAACTGAATATAGTAAATGCATTTGTCATGTTTGTCAAGTTTGAAATGTGATGTTTTTCAATTCTTGCAGTTGCTGCAGCACTTGAACAATGTGAACATCACCACACCACAAGGGGAAATGTTTCATTTTCAAGGAGCTGACATTCCAGCAAAGTATGATCTTGTCAACTGGCAGAACAATCCTGAGGGGACACTGAAACTTGTTTTGGTTGGTCATGTGGATGGGTTTGACATCCACCTTAATGAGTCAGCTATTCTGTGGAATACAGGATCCAGTCGGGTATTGATTCAACAAAATGTGTGAAATTATGGACAAATTGCTTTTATCAATGTTAATAAATAAGAGTTTGAGAATATTGTTTGTTTTTCATTTAGGTGCCTGTGTCAGTGTGCAGTGAGCTGCCCCAGGTACCAGGATGGCCAACAGGAAAGGGGAACCAGTCTGCTGCTTTGACTGTATTCAATGTGCTGAAGGGAGATTAGTAACAAAACTGGTGAGAAACAGTTCCACAAAATTGCAAATACTGATATTTGAAACCTTAATTTTCTCCTTATTTTGTTTTCATTTAATTGACCTTCATTCCTTTTCCAGGTTCCTTCAATGTGACCGTTGTCCATTAGAGTTCTGGCCCAATGATGAACAAACTTCCTGTGTCTCTCGTCAGCTGGATTTTCTTTCATTTAATGAAACTTTGGGCATTACTTTGACTACAGCAGCTTTGTCTGGTGCCACAGTGACAACAGCTGTGTTTGTGGTGTTTCTCTGCTACCGTCAAACCCTGTGGTAAGAAATCAGTAAATTAACAGAGAGTTTGTTGTATTTAATGTATTTTATCAAAACTGTGTTCTTGTTTAAATATCTATGTCTCTGTTAACTTATCACTTGCAGGTACGAGCCAACAACTCTGAACTGAGCTTCCTTCTTCTTCTATCACTGAAGCTCTGCTTCCTGTGCTCACTGGTTTTCATTGGGCGTCCATCAGTCTGGTCTTGTCGGTTCCAGCAGGCAGCTTTCGGGATCAGCTTTGTACTCTGTGTTTCCTGTATCCTTGTAAAAACCATAGTGGTTCTAGCTGTTTTTCGCTCAGCTCGACCTGGTGCTGAAGCCTTGATGAAGTGGTTTGGTCCAGGCCAACAGAGAGGAAGTATCTGCATCTTCACCTGTATTCAAGTACAAACAGTGTAGTAATTCAGTTGTAACATCTTGTTCTTTATAAAGGTCACTTTGCTTGATAGTAAATAATAACACTGAAATGTGTGTACCTTGCATACAGATTATCATCTGTGCCATATGGCTGTCCCTCAGCCCACCTGTGCCTAAACAAGATCTGGGTGTCCATGGCTCAAAGGTCACCCTGGAGTGTGCCGCAGCTTCCATGGTGGGATTCTCACTGGTGTTGGGCTACATTGGTCTTCTTGCTTGTACATGTCTCATTCTGGCCTTTTTGGCTCGAAAACTCCCTGATAATTTCAACGAGGCCAAACTGATCACTTTCAGCATGTTGATTTTCTGTGCTGTCTGGGTGGCTTTTGTCCCTGCTTACATTAGCTCTCCTGGGAAGTATGTTGTTGCTGTGGAGGTTTTCGCAATCCTGGCCTCTAGTTATGGTTTGTTGTTGTGCATTTTTGCTCCAAAATGTTTAATTATTCTTTTGAATCCTGAGAAAAATACTAAGAAACACCTGATGGCCAGATAGATTTTCTATGTCACTTCCAAATGTTTTATTTTTCTATCAAATGTGGGAGACAATGCTCCTCAGCTCCAGTGTAGTCTTTTAGTGGACAGTAGTAAAACATCTGGAAATGTTTAGTGAATGTTTATGTCAATTAATTTCATATAAATAAAGACAAACCTAATTGTGCAGTGCATAGTTATGGCATTTCTTGGTAATTTACTACACACTACTACTAATGTAACATTAGATAGTGGAACCTTTCTTTAGTGGATACTGCAACTCCAACTGCAAATTAGTATCAAACCCCATAAAATAAAACAAACCATGTCTGTGTTTTGCAATTAAAATGTTTTTGTTAAAGTTAATCATACAGCCAATAAAAGCAAATGTGGAAAAGATAAATGATTGACACTGGAAAGAGATTATGTTCACCACGGCACCAATAATACATTGTTCAGATATTTTCATTTCCAATTGGTAAATATTAAATATACATTAAGATAAATAATGAAGATAACATAGTTACTGTTAAACTAACACACACACACACTACAGCAACTTTATACAGTAAAAACACTTGCAAGCATTTGCGATTATTTTGCTGTTGCTCTAGAGAGGAATAATTTGGCTTGTGTATTTGTGTCATCAGTTTTACTTCATTACAAAAGCCTAACACACTGAATATAAATACATCAACAGTTCACAGGTGCAGAGAGGGAGGAGGTACTATGTGTTTTAGTCATGATACCAGTTATAACTATTGGAATCTGCAGGAGATTTTTAATCAAGTTTTTCTGTTATGACATAGGTATCTATGTTAACAGAGATTGTTAAATTATATTTTTGAGGTATGTTAAAATGTTTTGGGGAATTTATTGTACTTTATTGTGAAAGCACTTTAAGTTGATGCTTATTCAGACTTTCAGGTAACAGTTACTTTTATTATAATATTTTAAATGCTCAGAACAGCTGCATCCATGCGTTGGTACCTGTGTCAGCACACTCGGTGGCCCTCCTCACTTCTTTCCTTGCTGATTCTTAGTATAATGGGCAGACAGACGAGCCTGGTGTCGGTTGAAGCAATAATGTGCTCTCTGTGGGACACACCAAGCAACGACAGCTTCTCTCAGGACGGAGATGTGATTATTGGTGGACTTTTAATGTGCATTTCATACCTTCAGTTATAGAACGGAGCTTCACCAAGCTGCCTCGTTATGAAACTTGTACTGGGTAAAATTAAATCATTATTTATTTTAGTTTGATTCTTTGTTGGTGATATTTCTCATATGATGAAATATCATCTGCACCCTTTTTGTCATGTGGTCTCAGTTTAGATCTGGAGCCACTGAAATATATGTATGCTATGACATTTGCGGTGGAAGAAATCAATCGTAACAGCAGCCTCCTGCCGGGAGTGAAGCTGGGATACCGTATATTTGATTGCTGTGGTCGATACCCGTGGGCTCTGAAAGCTGCAATGTCAATGGTCGGAGGAGACACACACAGCTGCAGCTTAACTGATTCTACAGCTTATTCTGCAGTCAGCTCTTCACCTCTCTCTGCAGTTTATGAACAACCTGGAGACACAGCGAGTATGATTTGAGATCATGCAGAATACAGTCAGCCTTTACCACCCCTGAAATATTCATAAAGGCATAACATTTGATCCTTATTTACTGTTATATCCAATGCTATTATTAGGTGATTGGCCTGTTCCTTTGCTTATTGGTGAATCCTCGTCTACAATAGGGATTATGTTGTCCAGGATCCTGGGGCCTCTCTCTGTACCAGTTGTAAGTTTTTATTGCAGAATCAATTATGATATTTTACACACAGTATTCATAAAATACACTCTCTCATTTATTCAGATCAGCTACATGGCTAGTTGCCCTGTCTGAGTGACCGGCGTCAGTTTCTAACTTCTTCAGAACAATCCCAAGTGATATTTACCAAGTACGGGCCATGGCACAGCTGGCTGTACGATTCCAATGGACTTGGATTGGAGCTGTTCTTGAAAACAGTGACTATGGTCATTTGGCAATTCAGGTATGTTTTTTTTTTCTGTTTTACTAATACACATGTATTTCCTTTCTTTAATAATAATAAATAATATAATAATACCCATAACAAGATGGCACTGACATTACAATTTAAGGCATTTCAGGAAGAGATTGGGGGGAAAGGAGTGTGTTTGGAGTTCATAGAGACTGTTCGCAGAGAAACTGTTATGAATGATGCCAAACGTGCAGCAGTCACCATTCAAGCCTCAACTGCAAGGGTGGTTATAATCTTTTGCTGGTACACTGATGTAAAGAATTTGTTTCTGGAACTGGCCAAAAGAAATGTGAGCAACTAACTTGGACATTAGTATAGCCTAAGGATATAATGTTTTAAAACAAAATGTCAGGTGTGTTTCTTATTGTAAGTTATTTCAGTGTTCTATTTCTGTAGGTGACTGACAGACAGTTTGTGGCCAGTGAGGCCTGGAGCACCAGTGAGGATCTTCTCCAAGATGCTGCTATTTCAAAGGTGGCAAGTGGTGTTCTTGGTGTGGCTATTAGAAGTTCAACAATACCTGGATTTGAAAGTTATCTCAGACGTTTGCAGCCAAATCTTCGTCCTAATGATCAATTCTTAAGAGAATTCTGGGAAACTGAGTTTGGATGCAGTCCTGAAACTACCGAATCATATGAATCGACGTTTTCTTCATCTTCCTCTTCCTCGTCCCCCCTCTGCAGAGGCACAGAGTCTCTGGAGGCAGTGCAGCATCCTTTTACAGACACGTCCCAGCTGAGGGTGTCATATAATGTCTACCTTGCTGTTTATGCTGCAGCCCACGCCCTCCACAACCTTCTCTCCTGCCCCAACAGTGACAACCCTCCTAGAAACAACTTCTCCACTTGCACCTCTCCCAAAAACATCAAACCCATACAGGTAACGACAATTATCACTGTTAACAGATATTTACGTAGATATACATATAGATATTGATCCAGAAGTAAACTCATAAGAGCAAAAAAAAGTTAATGTTAGAGAAACTGAATATAGTAAATGCATTTGTCATGTTTGTCAAGTTTGAAATGTGATGTTTTTCAATTCTTGCAGTTGCTGCAGCACTTGAACAATGTGAACATCACCACACCACAAGGGGAAATGTTTCATTTTCAAGGAGCTGACATTCCAGCAAAGTATGATCTTGTCAACTGGCAGAACAATCCTGAGGGGACACTGAAACTTGTTTTGGTTGGTCATGTGGATGGGTTTGACATCCACCTTAATGAGTCAGCTATTCTGTGGAATACAGGATCCAGTCGGGTATTGATTCAACAAAATGTGTGAAATTATGGACAAATTGCTTTTATCAATGTTAATAAATAAGAGTTTGAGAATATTGTTTGTTTTTCATTTAGGTGCCTGTGTCAGTGTGCAGTGAGAGCTGCCCCCCAGGTACCAGGATGGCCAACAGGAAAGGGGAACCAGTCTGCTGCTTTGACTGTATTCAATGTGCTGAAGGGGAGATTAGTAACAAAACTGGTGAGGAAACAGTTCCACAAAATTGCAAATACTGATATTTGAAACCTTAATTTTCTCCTTATTTTGTTTTCATTTAATTGACCTTCATTCCTTTTCCAGGTTCCCTTCAATGTGACCGTTGTCCATTAGAGTTCTGGCCCAATGATGAACAAACTTCCTGTGTCTCTCGTCAGCTGGATTTTCTTTCATTTAATGAAACTTTGGGCATTACTTTGACTACAGCAGCTTTGTCTGGTGCCACAGTGACAACAGCTGTGTTTGTGGTGTTTCTCTGCTACCGTCAAACCCCTGTGGTAAGAAATCAGTAAATTAACAGAGAGTTTGTTGTATTTAATGTATTTTATCAAAACTGTGTTCTTGTTTAAATATCTATGTCTCTGTTAACTTATCACTTGCAGGTACGAGCCAACAACTCTGAACTGAGCTTCCTTCTTCTTCTATCACTGAAGCTCTGCTTCCTGTGCTCACTGGTTTTCATTGGACGTCCATCAGTCTGGTCTTGTCGGTTCCAGCAGGCAGCTTTCGGGATCAGCTTTGTACTCTGTGTTTCCTGTATCCTTGTAAAAACCATAGTGGTTCTAGCTGTTTTTCGCTCAGCTCGACCTGGTGCTGAAGCCTTGATGAAGTGGTTTGGTCCAGGCCAACAGAGAGGAAGTATCTGCATCTTCACCTGTATTCAAGTACAAACAGTGTATTAATTCAGTTGTAACATCTTGTTCTTTATAAAGGTCACTTTGCTTGATAGTAAATAATAACACTGAAATGTGTGTACCTTGCATACAGATTATCATCTGTGCCATATGGCTGTCCCTCAGCCCACCTGTGCCTAAACAAGATCTGGGTGTCCATGGCTCAAAGGTCACCCTGGAGTGTGCCGCAGCTTCCATGGTGGGATTCTCACTGGTGTTGGGCTACATTGGTCTTCTTGCTTGTACATGTCTCATTCTGGCCTTTTTGGCTCGAAAACTCCCTGATAATTTCAACGAGGCCAAACTGATCACTTTCAGCATGTTGATTTTCTGTGCTGTCTGGGTGGCTTTTGTCCCTGCTTACATTAGCTCTCCTGGGAAGTATGTTGTTGCTGTGGAGGTTTTCGTAATCCTGGCCTCTAGTTATGGTTTGTTGTTGTGCATTTTTGCTCCAAAATGTTTAATTATTCTTTTGAATCCTGAGAAAAATACTAAGAAACACCTGATGGCCAGATAGATTTTCTATGTCACTTCCAAATGTTTTATTTTTTCTATCAAATGTGTGGAGACAATGCTCCCCTCAGCTCCAGTGTAGTCTTTTAGTGGACAGTAGTAAAACATCTGGAAATGTTTAGTGAATGTGTTATGTCAATTAATTTCATATAAATAAAGACAAACCTAATTGTGCAGTGCATAGTTATGGCATTTCTTGGTAATTCTACTACAGCACTACTACTAATGTAACATTAGATAGTGGAACCTTTCTTTTGAGTGGATACTGCAACTCCAACTGCAAATTAGTATCAAACCCCATAAAATAAAACAAACCATGTCTGTGTTTTGCAATTAAAATGTTTTTTGTTAAAGTTAATCATACAGCCAATAAAAAGCAAATGTGGAAAAGATAAATGATTGACACTGGAAAAGAGATGTTATGTTCACCACGGCACCAATAATACATTGTTCAGATATTTTCATTTCCAATTGGTAAATATTAAATATACATTAAGATAAATAATGAAGATAACATAGTTACTGTTAAACTAAATGTACATTTACATCTACTGATTTGCCAGATGGTTTTATACTAAGAGCTTCACAGGTGACATACAAACCAAGCAAAAAAAACTAAGGCAAGGAAAAAACATCAGCAGCAAGGTGTCGGTGAGAGAAATTTCTGTTTCATGAGATACAATTGCTGTATAATAGGAGTATAATAATATAACATGAATACAAGTGGACAATAAATTGTAATAAAAAGTCAATTAAATTGTGACTCTCAGAACATAAAAGTTGTAATTTATTTTTCTTTAACACTAAAGGTCGTCCGGCACACATTTTTTAGTTTTGGATACTTGTTTCTTACTGTGATCACTGTTTAAAAATCAGATGCGTCAGAGGAAAATAGAAAACCCATCAATGAATCAAGCATGAGAGATATTCTTAGCCAGAATAAAAAATATTCAAAATGGGTAAATTATGAGTTGAGTTGAGTTATGAAAAAGATCTAAAGAAAAGTATGTGTTGTCCAATTATCAAATAAGATTCAGAAGTTTAAAAATAGATATAAACACCCCCTACACTTTGACCCTGTACTGATTCCCCCTCAGTGACATGTTGGATGATCCCATGTAACTTATTTCAAACACACCCACCTCTGCAACTTCATAGAGGAAAATCACTGGGAAGCATTTCACTTTTTTTCTACCTTTGGTCTTGAGAGGAATGATTTGGGTTGGATGTTTGTGTCATCACTTTTGCTTCCTTGGAAAGGCCTTTAAAACTGACATAAATACTCGCATCAACAGTTCATCTTGTGCAAAGAGGAGGGAGGGTATGTTTTAGCCATTATACAAGTTACAACAATTGGCATCTACAATATGACATTTGATGTTATGAAGCAAATTTTTATATTTTAATAATATTTTATATTGCTTTTTTTTTTCAAGTGTCAATGGTTAAAGAAACATTTGAATGATGTGTATGAGGTATATTTCTATTTCTATGGTCATGGCATTCTAACATGTCTTTCTGGTTGATGCTTATTCAGACTTTCAGATAACAGTTACTTTTATTATAATATTTTAAAAGTCCACAACAGCTGCCTCCATGTGTCAGCACACTCGGTGGCCCTCCTCAGTTTTTTCCTTGCTGCTTCTCAGTATAGTGGGCAGACAGAGGAGCCTGGCGTTGGTTGAAGCAATAGTGTGCTCCCGGTGGAGCACACCAAGCAACGACAGCTTCGCTCAGGAAGGAGATGTGATTATTGGTGGACTTTTTAATGTGCATTTCATACCTTCAGTTATAGAACGGAGCTTCACCAAGCTGCCAATATATGAACCTTGTACTGGGTAAAATTAAATCATTATTTATTTTAGTTTGATTCTTTGTTGGTGATATTTCTCATATGATGAAATATCATCTGCACCCTTTTTGTCCTGTGGTCTCAGTTTAGATCTGGAGCCACTGAAATATATGTATGCTATGACATTTGCGGTGGAAGAAATCAATCGTAACAGCAGCCTCCTGCCGGGAGTGAAGCTGGGATACCGTATATTTGATTGCTGTGGTCGATACCCGTGGGCTCTGAAAGCTGCAATGTCAATGGTCGGAGGAGACACACACAGCTGCAGCTCCTCACCTCTCTCTGCAGTTTATGAACAACCAAGTATGATTTGATATAATTTAATATACTGTTACTATTTGCCTTCAGCTGGTATGATTTCAGATTAACATTATTTAATTATATATCTAGTGCTGTCATCAGGTGATCAGCCTATTGCTTTGGTCATTGGTGCTTCCTCATCTACAACAGCCATTATGCTGTCCAGGGTCCTGGGGCCTCTCTCTGTACCAGTCGTGAGTTTCATTAGGAAATAACATTTCTGATGAGTCTTTTTCATATACGTTCTACATAAAATATGTTCTCTGTTCTGCACTCAGATCAGTTACTTGGCTAGCTGCCCCTGTCTGAGTGACCGGCGTCAGTTTCCTAACTTCTTCAGAACAATTCCCAGTGATGTTTACCAAGTACGGGCCATGGCACAGCTGGCTGTACGATTCCAATGGACTTGGATTGGAGCTGTTGTCGTAAACAAGGATTATGGTCAATTAGCAATACAGGTTTTATTTCTTATTACATTTTAAATTACCTAAGAGTCTCAAATTACACTTGTAAACATAATACAGATGACATCAGAATAAATTTGATTGTACTTTCAACCTCCATATTTCAGGCATTTCAGGAAGAGATTGAGGGGAAAGGAGTGTGTTTGGAGTTCATAGAGACTGTTCGCGAAGAAACTGCTTTGAATGATGCCAAACGTGCAGCAGTCACCATTCAAGCCTCAACTGCAAGGGTGGTTATAATCTTTTGGTGGTACACTGATGTAAAGAATTTGTTTCTGGAACTGGCCAAAAGAAATGTGAGCAACTAACTTGGACATTAGTATAGCCTAAGGATATAATGTTTTAAAACAAAATGTCAGGTGTGTTTCTTATTGTAAGTTATTTCAGTGTTCTATTTCTGTAGGTGACTGACAGACAGTTTGTGGCCAGTGAGGCCTGGAGCACCAGTGAGGATCTTCTCCAAGATGCTGCTATTTCAAAGGTGGCAAGTGGTGTTCTTGGTGTGGCTATTAGAAGTTCAACAATACCTGGATTTGAAAGTTATCTCAGACGTTTGCAGCCAAATCTTCGTCCTAATGATCAATTCTTAAGAGAATTCTGGGAAACTGAGTTTGGATGCAGTCCTGAAACTACCGAATCATATGAATCGACGTTTTCTTCATCTTCCTCTTCCTCGTCCCCCCTCTGCAGAGGCACAGAGTCTCTGGAGGCAGTGCAGCATCCTTTTACAGACACGTCCCAGCTGAGGGTGTCATATAATGTCTACCTTGCTGTTTATGCTGCAGCCCACGCCTCCACAACCTTCTCTCCTGCCCCAACAGTGACAACCCTCCTAGAAACAACTTCTCCACTTGCACCTCTCCCAAAACATCAAACCCATACAGGTAACGACAATTATCACTGTTAACAGATATTTACGTAGATATACATATAGATATTGATCCAGAAGTAAACTCATAAGAGCAAAAAAAAGTTAATGTTAGAGAAACTGAATATAGTAAATGCATTTGTCATGTTTGTCAAGTTTGAAATGTGATGTTTTTCAATTCTTGCAGTTGCTGCAGCACTTGAACAATGTGAACATCACCACACCACAAGGGGAAATGTTTCATTTTCAAGGAGCTGACATTCCAGCAAAGTATGATCTTGTCAACTGGCAGAACAATCCTGAGGGGACACTGAAACTTGTTTTGGTTGGTCATGTGGATGGGTTTGACATCCACCTTAATGAGTCAGCTATTCTGTGGAATACAGGATCCAGTCGGGTATTGATTCAACAAAATGTGTGAAATTATGGACAAATTGCTTTTATCAATGTTAATAAATAAGAGTTTGAGAATATTGTTTGTTTTTCATTTAGGTGCCTGTGTCAGTGTGCAGTGAGCTGCCCCAGGTACCAGGATGGCCAACAGGAAAGGGGAACCAGTCTGCTGCTTTGACTGTATTCAATGTGCTGAAGGGAGATTAGTAACAAAACTGGTGAGGAAACAGTTCCACAAAATTGCAAATACTGATATTTGAAACCTTAATTTTCTCCTTATTTTGTTTTCATTTAATTGACCTTCATTCCTTTTCCAGGTTCCTTCAATGTGACCGTTGTCCATTAGAGTTCTGGCCCAATGATGAACAAACTTCCTGTGTCTCTCGTCAGCTGGATTTTCTTTCATTTAATGAAACTTTGGGCATTACTTTGACTACAGCAGCTTTGTCTGGTGCCACAGTGACAACAGCTGTGTTTGTGGTGTTTCTCTGCTACCGTCAAACCCTGTGGTAAGAAATCAGTAAATTAACAGAGAGTTTGTTGTATTTAATGTATTTTATCAAAACTGTGTTCTTGTTTAAATATCTATGTCTCTGTTAACTTATCACTTGCAGGTACGAGCCAACAACTCTGAACTGAGCTTCCTTCTTCTTCTATCACTGAAGCTCTGCTTCCTGTGCTCACTGGTTTTCATTGGACGTCCATCAGTCTGGTCTTGTCGGTTCCAGCAGGCAGCTTTCGGGATCAGCTTTGTACTCTGTGTTTCCTGTATCCTTGTAAAAACCATAGTGGTTCTAGCTGTTTTTCGCTCAGCTCGACCTGGTGCTGAAGCCTTGATGAAGTGGTTTGGTCCAGGCCAACAGAGAGGAAGTATCTGCATCTTCACCTGTATTCAAGTACAAACAGTGTAGTAATTCAGTTGTAACATCTTGTTCTTTATAAAGGTCACTTTGCTTGATAGTAAATAATAACACTGAAATGTGTGTACCTTGCATACAGATTATCATCTGTGCCATATGGCTGTCCCTCAGCCCACCTGTGCCTAAACAAGATCTGGGTGTCCATGGCTCAAAGGTCACCCTGGAGTGTGCCGCAGCTTCCATGGTGGGATTCTCACTGGTGTTGGGCTACATTGGTCTTCTTGCTTGTACATGTCTCATTCTGGCCTTTTTGGCTCGAAAACTCCCTGATAATTTCAACGAGGCCAAACTGATCACTTTCAGCATGTTGATTTTCTGTGCTGTCTGGGTGGCTTTTGTCCCTGCTTACATTAGCTCTCCTGGGAAGTATGTTGTTGCTGTGGAGGTTTTCGCAATCCTGGCCTCTAGTTATGGTTTGTTGTTGTGCATTTTTGCTCCAAAATGTTTAATTATTCTTTTGAATCCTGAGAAAAATACTAAGAAACACCTGATGGCCAGATAGATTTTCTATGTCACTTCCAAATGTTTTATTTTTTCTATCAAATGTGTGGAGACAATGCTCCCCTCAGCTCCAGTGTAGTCTTTTAGTGGACAGTAGTAAAACATCTGGAAATGTTTAGTGAATGTGTTATGTCAATTAATTTCATATAAATAAAGACAAACCTAATTGTGCAGTGCATAGTTATGGCATTTCTTGGTAATTCTACTACAGCACTACTACTAATGTAACATTAGATAGTGGAACCTTTCTTTTGAGTGGATACTGCAACTCCAACTGCAAATTAGTATCAAACCCCATAAAATAAAACAAACCATGTCTGTGTTTTGCAATTAAAATGTTTTTTGTTAAAGTTAATCATACAGCCAATAAAAAGCAAATGTGGAAAAGATAAATGATTGACACTGGAAAAGAGATGTTATGTTCACCACGGCACCAATAATACATTGTTCAGATATTTTCATTTCCAATTGGTAAATATTAAATATACATTAAGATAAATAATGAAGATAACATAGTTACTGTTAAACTAAATGTACATTTACATCTACTGATTTGCCAGATGGTTTTATACTAAGAGCTTCACAGGTGACATACAAACCAAGCAAAAAAAACTAAGGCAAGGAAAAAACATCAGCAGCAAGGTGTCGGTGAGAGAAATTTCTGTTTCATGAGATACAATTGCTGTATAATAGGAGTATAATAATATAACATGAATACAAGTGGACAATAAATTGTAATAAAAAGTCAATTAAATTGTGACTCTCAGAACATAAAAGTTGTAATTTATTTTTCTTTAACACTAAAGGTCGTCCGGCACACATTTTTTAGTTTTGGATACTTGTTTCTTACTGTGATCACTGTTTAAAAATCAGATGCCTCAGAGGAAAATAGAAAACCCATCAATGAATCGCTACGAGAGATATTCTTAGCCAGAATAAAAAATATTCAAAATGGGTAAATTATGAGTTGAGTTGAGTTATGAAAAAGATCTAAAGAAAAGTATGTGTTGTCCAATTATCAAATAAGATTCAGAAGTTTAAAAATAGATATAAACACCCCCTACACTTTGACCCTGTACTGATTCCCCCTCAGTGACATGTTGGATGATCCCATGTAACTTATTTCAAACACACCCACCTCTGCAACTTCATAGAGGAAAATCACTGGGAAGCATTTCACTTTTTTTCTACCTTTGGTCTTGAGAGGAATGATTTGGGTTGGATGTTTGTGTCATCACTTTTGCTTCCTTGGAAAGGCCTTTAAAACTGACATAAATACTCGCATCTACAGTTCATCTTGTGCAAAGAGGAGGGAGGGTATGTTTTAGCCATTATACAAGTTAAAACAATTGGCATCTACAATATGACATTTGATGTTATGAAGCAAATTTTTATATTTTAATAATATTTTATATTGCTTTTTTTTTTCAAGTGTCAATGGTTAAAGAAACATTTGAATGATGTGTATGAGGTATATTTCTATTTCTATGGTCATGGCATTCTAACATGTCTTTCTGGTTGATGCTTATTCAGACTTTCAGATAACAGTTACTTTTATTATAATATTTTAAAAGTCCAGAACAGCTGCCTCCATGTGTCAGCACACTCGGTGGCCCTCCTCAGTTCTTTCCTTGCTGCTTCTCAGTATAGTGGGCAGACAGACGAGCCTGGCGTTGGTTGAAGCAATAGTGTGCTCCCGGTGGAGCACACCAAGCAACGACAGCTTCGCTCAGGAAGGAGATGTGATTATTGGTGGACTTTTTAATGTGCATTTCATACCTTCAGTTATAGAACGGAGCTTCACCAAGCTGCCAATATATGAACCTTGTACTGGGTAAAATTAAATCATTATTTATTTTAGTTTGATTCTTTGTTGGTGATATTTGTCATATGATGAAATATCATCTGCACCCTTTTTGTCCTGTGGTCTCAGTTTAGATCTGGATCCACTGAAATATATGTATGCTATGACATTTGAGGTGGAAGAAATCAATCGTAACAGCAGCCTCCTGCCGGGAGTGAAGCTGGGATACCGTATATTTGATTGCTGTGGTCGATACCCGTGGGCTCTGAAAGCTGCAATGTCAATGGTCGGAGGAGACACACACAGCTGCAGCTCCTCACCTCTCTCTGCAGTTTATGAACAACCAAGTATGATTTGATATAATTTAATATACTGTTACTATTTGCCTTCAGCTGGTATGATTTCAGATTAACATTATTTAATTATATATCTAGTGCTGTCATCAGGTGATCAGCCTATTGCTTTGGTCATTGGTGCTTCCTCATCTACAACAGCCATTATGCTGTCCAGGGTCCTGGGGCCTCTCTCTGTACCAGTCGTGAGTTTCATTAGGAAATAACATTTCTGATGAGTCTTTTTCATATACGTTCTACATAAAATATGTTCTCTGTTCTGCACTCAGATCAGTTACTTGGCTAGCTGCCCCTGTCTGAGTGACCGGCGTCAGTTTCCTAACTTCTTCAGAACAATTCCCAGTGATGTTTACCAAGTACGGGCCATGGCACAGCTGGCTGTACGATTCCAATGGACTTGGATTGGAGCTGTTGTCGTAAACAAGGATTATGGTCAATTAGCAATACAGGTTTTATTTCTTATTACATTTTAAATTACCTAAGAGTCTCAAATTACACTTGTAAACATAATACAGATGACATCAGAATAAATTTGATTGTACTTTCAACCTCCATATTTCAGGCATTTCAGGAAGAGATTGAGGGGAAAGGAGTGTGTTTGGAGTTCATAGAGACTGTTCGCGAAGAAACTGCTTTGAATGATGCCAAACGTGCAGCAGTCACCATTCAAGCCTCAACTGCAAGGGTGGTTATAATCTTTGGTGGTACACTGATGTAAAGAATTTGTTTCTGGAACTGGCCAAAAGAAATGTGAGCAACTAACTTGGACATTAGTATAGCCTAAGGATATAATGTTTTAAAACAAAATGTCAGGTGTGTTTCTTATTGTAAGTTATTTCAGTGTTCTATTTCTGTAGGTGACTGACAGACAGTTTGTGGCCAGTGAGGCCTGGAGCACCAGTGAGGATCTTCTCCAAGATGCTGCTATTTCAAAGGTGGCAAGTGGTGTTCTTGGTGTGGCTATTAGAAGTTCAACAATACCTGGATTTGAAAGTTATCTCAGACGTTTGCAGCCAAATCTTCGTCCTAATGATCAATTCTTAAGAGAATTCTGGGAAACTGAGTTTGGATGCAGTCCTGAAACTACCGAATCATATGAATCGACGTTTTTTTCATCTTCCTCTTCATCACTCAAAACAAAGCCCCCCCTCTGCAGAGGCACAGAGTCTCTGGAGGCAGTGCAGCATCCTTTTACAGACACGTCCCAGCTGAGGGTGTCATATAATGTCTACCTTGCTGTTTATGCTGCAGCCCACGCCCTCCACAACCTCCTCTCCTGCCCCAACAGTGACAACCCTCCTAGAAACAACTTCTCCACTTGCACCTCTCCCAAAAACATCCAACCCACAGAGGTAACCATGATTACCACTGTAATCCTAAAAGAAACAAATATAGTTCTTAATTTGAAAACTTTTTTTATGCAAAGTTTTTTTTTTTTTACATTTACTTGCTTTTAGTTGTTGCAGCACTTGAACAACATGAACTTCACTTCACCGCAAGGGGAAATGTTTTATTTTCAAGGAGCAAATATTCCAGCAAAGTATGATCTTGTCAACTGGCAGAACAATCCTGAGGGGACACTGAAACTTGTTTTGGTTGGTCATGTGGATGGGTTTGACATCCAGCTTAATGAGTCAGCTATTCAGTGGAACACAGGAACCAGTCAGGTATTAAATTATTAAATTGTAGTTACTATCACATTTCCTTTTGTAAGGAATGTTAGAAATGTATGTGTATATATATATATATATATTAATATATACATATTGTTCTTATTTAGGTGCCTGTGTCAGTGTGCAGTGAGAGCTGCCCCCCAGGTACCAGGATGGCCAACAGGAAAGGGGAACCAGTCTGCTGCTTTGACTGTATTCAATGTGCTGAAGGGGAGATTAGTAACAAAACTGGTGAGGAAACAGTTCCACAAAATTGCAAATACTGATATTTGAAACCTTAATTTTCTCCTTATTTTGTTTTCATTTAATTGACCTTCATTCCTTTTCCAGGTTCCCTTCAATGTGACCGTTGTCCATTAGAGTTCTGGCCCAATGATGAACAAACTTCCTGTGTCTCTCGTCAGCTGGATTTTCTTTCATTTAATGAAACTTTGGGCATTACTTTGACTACAGCAGCTTTGTCTGGTGCCACAGTGACAACAGCTGTGTTTGTGGTGTTTCTCTGCTACCGTCAAACCCCTGTGGTAAGAAATCAGTAAATTAACAGAGAGTTTGTTGTATTTAATGTACTTTATCAAAACTGTGTTCTTGTTTAAATATCTATGTCTCTGTTAACTTATCACTTGCAGGTACGAGCCAACAACTCTGAACTGAGCTTCCTTCTTCTTCTATCACTGAAGCTCTGCTTCCTGTGCTCACTGGTTTTCATTGGACGTCCATCAGTCTGGTCTTGTCGGTTCCAGCAGGCAGCTTTCGGGATCAGCTTTGTACTCTGTGTTTCCTGTATCCTTGTAAAAACCATAGTGGTTCTAGCTGTTTTTCGCTCAGCTCGACCTGGTGCTGAAGCCTTGATGAAGTGGTTTGGTCCAGGCCAACAGAGAGGAAGTATCTGCATCTTCACCTGTATTCAAGTACAAACAGTGTAGTAATTCAGTTGTAACATCTTGTTCTTTATAAAGGTCACTTTGCTTGATAGTAAATAATAACACTGAAATGTGTGTACCTTGCATACAGATTATCATCTGTGCCATATGGCTGTCCCTCAGCCCACCTGTGCCTAAACAAGATCTGGGTGTCCATGGCTCAAAGGTCACCCTGGAGTGTGCCGCAGCTTCCATGGTGGGATTCTCACTGGTGTTGGGCTACATTGGTCTTCTTGCTTGTACATGTCTCATTCTGGCCTTTCTGGCTCGAAAACTCCCTGATAATTTCAACGAGGCCAAACTGATCACTTTCAGCATGTTGATTTTCTGTGCTGTCTGGGTGGCTTTTGTCCCTGCTTACATTAGCTCTCCTGGGAAGTATGTTGTTGCTGTGGAGGTTTTCGCAATCCTGGCCTCTAGTTATGGTTTGTTGTTGTGCATTTTTGCTCCAAAATGTTTTATTATTCTTCTAAGGCCTGAGAAAAATACTAAGAAACACCTGATGGCCAGATAGTTTTCCTAAGTGACTTTTTTTTTAATCAAATTTGTGGATGCAAGGTTCCCCTTAACTCCTCTTGTGCAACCTGTCTTGCCTTGTCCAGACATCCTGCAAAAGCTCTTGTGTTTGTTTTAGTAAAAAACAACTTCAAGTCAGTTTCAAGTTCTTGTGTTTCATTAATTAAATGAAAAACAAGTCTCATTTTGCGACACACAATTATTGCTTACATTAATAAGTAAACAACTCCAAACATTTTTTGCTCTTTTTAGCCACAATATGTTAAATTAACAATTGTTCTCCAGGTATGATTTACGTGCACTTAGCAAAGATTAACTAAAACAAAAATTAAAAAACAATTTTTTTAACCAAAATCAAATTTAAACAACATTCACCACTAAACTACATAGAACTTTTAAATAGAAACATCTTTTAGACTATATAAAATATTCATTTCTGGAAGTGGGAGTTTAATTCAAGTCAGAAGTCCAGGCTACCAAGTTTGTTCCTTGGGTACTTTATTTGGTGTGTACTCAACTAGCTTTTATAGAAATTCTATACACCTTTACATTTTTAAATAAAACATATTTTAGTGCTGAGTTAAGCTGAAAGCTGAGTTACATTTCAATTGCCACACCCACGCCTGATTTCTGTGATAGAGGAGCAAGTGTGACAAATATATATATATATATATAAAAAAGGAAGGAATTATATAATTTCAGCATTAAAGCATTCGGTGCATTTTTTCCAAAAAAATACTTGTCATATTTTAATAATGTCTCTGCAACTGTTTTCTATGATGTTCAAAACTATGAAAACAAAAAACTATTCCCGCCTGTGTTCCTCCTTACTTACTCATGGGATGTAATTGTTTGTAAAATGAACAATAATGGAGCTGAGATATTGCACACCTGCGGCTCATCAGCTTTCTGTTAACATCCTCACTGAAGTCTGATGTAACTTAATCTCCTGAGATAAAATGATCATTTGCCTTGTTGATCAAGTTTTGTTAGAGCACTTTTTCCAACCTGTTTTAATTTTGACTGATAACCATTGTTTGTCTGTTAAACCTGATCTACTGTGTTTGAACTTGTATGTAATTAAATTTAGTGAAAACTCTGAGCTTTCACTGAACTTGTACAAGCTCAGTATTTTACACATCCTGCATACTTTGTTAAAAGAATTTAAAATTACTGTATGTTCACTTCAAAGCAGAATTCAGTCTTCCTCTATTTTCTTTTAATTCCAACTTTCTCACTGCAAGTCATTTTTCATTCGAGTCCTCTCTACAGACTTTGTACAGTGTACACACCACTAAGCAATATTTTCCCTTATTGTTAATATTTAGTAGTAAAGTTATGCAGAGTCTTGCCCAAGGAAACTTCAACATGTACCTGGGAGGGACCAGGAGTCAAACCAATGACCCTTTGGCCATGGACAACTGCTTTACCAACTGAGTTATAACCTTTAATGGGATTTTATATTTTCAGCTAATAATTGTATTTGTGACTATAATTTGGACACTATATGTTCTGCACTTATATAGCGCTTTTCTACCTATTGGAACTCAAAGCACTTTTCACTGCTTCTTATTCACCCATTCACAATCACACACACTCACACTCCGATGGGGGAGCTGCTAACGCTCGCCGGGAGCAACTAAGTGCATAGCAACTCTTGCTCAAAGACATTTCGACACGTGAGCGGAGGAGCTGGGGATCGAACCAACAACTGCGGAATTGGTGGACGACCCTAGTCCACTTCAGTTTAACCTTGAAGCCTGACGTCATTATCTCATTCCACTTCTCTGGTGAGTGTTACACAGCCATTAGCTTTGATGCTAATGTTTGCTATTCTAATACCTATTTAACTATGCTAATAAGATTAGCACTCTATAAAAATATGCTAGTCACAAAGCTAAAAAGCCAACAACAAATTCTCACTAACATGCTAAATTGACACAGCTTGCTGTGCGATTCCTGTACGAGCCTGGGGTCAGTTGAAGCAATAGTGTGGTCCCAGCTTCTCTCAGCTTCACTGTCTGCATTTCATACCTTCAGCTATAGAACAGAGCTTCACCAAGCTGCCTTGTAATGAACCTTGTACAGGATATAATGAAATCAATTCATGTATTTTAGTTTAACATCTGGTGATATTTCTCATATGATGATATATTTACCTTTCTCGTCATGTGGTCTCAATTTAGATCTGGATCCACTGAAATATATGTATGCTATGACATTTGCGGTGGAAGAAATCAATCGTAACAGCAGCCTCCTGCCGGGAGTGAAGCTGGGATACCATGAATTTAATTACTGTGGCTGATACCCGTGGGCTCTGAAAGCTGCAATGTCAATAGTCAGAGGAGACTCACACAGCTGCAGCTCCTCACCTCTCTCTGCAGTTTATGAACAACCTGGAGAGACAGCAAGTATGATTTGATATCATTTATTACTGTTACTATTTGCTGCCAACTGACATGAATACACAATACAAAGTTTATCCTCTTTTGATTTTATATCTGATGTTGTCATTAGGGGATAAGCCGTTTGCTTTGGTCATTGGCAATTCCTCATCCACAAGAAGCATAATATTGTGCAGAATCTTGGGGCCTCTCTCTGATGTGAGTTTTAATAAGTTGGAAAATAAACTTCTGAGCCGCTTTTGTTTTCAGACTACATAAAATATGTTATATATGATGTTATGTGTTCTACACTCAGATTAGCTATTTGGTTAGTTGCCCCTGTTTGAGTGACCGGCGTCAGTTTCCCAAGTGAAATTTACCAAGTACGGGCCATGGCACAGCTGGCTGTACAAGTCCAATGGGCTTGGATTGGAGCTGTTCTTGAAAACAGTAACTATTGTCATTTGACAATTCAGGTATATTTTTTCTATTTTACTAATACCAGTGTGTTGCTTTTGTATACAGCAATATCAAATGTTTGAATATATTGGTATTGACCTATGTATTTTGGACATTTGAAGAAGAGATTGAGGGAAAAAATATGGTCAAGTTTGGCAGCACGGGTTGCTGTTTGGACCACAGTACAACATTACATTTATAAAATCCATTATATGAACACATGGCTAAAATAAAATATTCAATGTTACCGGTGTAACAGAGGATAAGGCAACACAAAGCAGGGTGCAATCCAATCCAACTGGCTAGACAAGGCAAATGGAGCATGTTTTGGCTCTGCAACACTATCCTATGTGTTGAAGCAGCAGATAACTTGCTTCTTTGTATGGAGCTACCGCTCAGGCTCCATACAATTAATAATTGCAATTAATCTGAAAATCACTATGTTTCTTAAACCTATTATACTACTTTCATCTTTACTAAATACAACTGGCAAGAATTTCACACACAGGGTTTACGTCATTTGAGATTTGGTAAGTCCAAGACCTCTTAACTTCCTGTTAGTGATCATGATTCATTACAGCTGGTGTCTTTTCTGTGGAAATCTATGGCATTCATATGGTACTGCTACTTAAAAGTAAATTTTTATATATATCTGGTCATCACTATGTAATCAAAAATTATATATAAACATTAACTTTATAAATTGGAACCTGATTTTTTTTTAGTTTTTCAGAATTTGCATGTGTGCTTACAGATTTGTTTAAACTGCAATAGACCAAGCAGGTATTTTTGAACTAGATATTAAATACCATATTTTAATAATGGAAGAATTTTATTAACCATAGAAACTTATTATGCACATGTCTTTCACTTCTATGTACAGACACTGTGTACCTAAATTTGTGCAGCTGTTTTTTTTTTTACTGCCACTTTTTAGAGGAGGGATTTGGATTTGTGAGCATGTGTCATCTTGTTTATTTGGTTACAATATTGCTGCAGTAATACATCTGTTATAAATACCCACACCAGCAGGTCAGTTGTTTAGAGGAGGAGGGGGTATGTTACAGTTAAGATGTTATGCACTAGTGCAGTTGGTTTGCTATAAAGCTAAACATCTTTAAGTTTAAAATATTATATTTTTCTACTGTATTTGATTGTTAGTTGCCTGTGAAACCAGCTATTTGATTGGTATACTGTAAATAATACAATATTCTAGAACAGCTGCATTCATGTGTTGCTCCTCCTGGCTTTTCACTCTGTGGACCTCCTCAGCACTGTCCCTGCTCCTCGTGGGGCTTGTGGGCAGACAGCTGGGACTTAAGGTGGGACTGCAGGGTGTTCAGACTGTGACTTGTTCTCGGTGGGGTCCACCGAGTAACCAGAGTCTCTTCCAGGATGGAGATGTGATTTTTGGTGGGCTCTTTAATCTTCATTACCAAACTCCAGCTATAGACCACAACTTCACTCAGCTGCTGCACTTCAAACCGTGCACTGGGTAAAATGTTGTGAGTGTAGTGTAATAATGACACAGAATCAATGAAAATATTGTCTGATGTCACTCTCCTTCTTTCTCTCTTGTGGTCTCAGTTTAGAATACGCTCCCTTGCAGTATATGTATGCTATGGTGTTTGCACTGGAAGAAATCAATGATAATCCAACCCTGCTACCAGGTTTAAAGCTGGGCTACCATATGTTTGATTGCTGTGGTCAACCATTATGGGCTTCCCAGGCAGCACTGTCACTAGCAGGAGGAGAGAGCAGCAGCTGTAATTTAATAAATGATTCTGGTGAGTTTGGACACGAAAACAGCAAAATGTGAAATAGTAAGTGTTGCATCTTCATTATGACAGAAAAGCAAGATGTGTGTAAAAGGGAACCAAACACAATTCATAGAGGTTTCAATGCTGTCATTAGGTGATCATCCTCTTCCGCTGATTATTGGTGCAGCTTCATCAATAACATCTGAGATTCTCTCCAGAATCTTGGGGCCACTCTCTGTTCCATTAGTGAGTATTGCTTTGAATAAACTGTTTGCACTGCTTCTATTATTGGTTTGTGTTATTTGTTATTTGTGTCTTTCAGCTTAGTTACTTATCAAGCTGTCCCTGCCTAAGTGACAGAGTCCAGTTCCCTAACTTCTTCAGGACCATCCCCAGTGATACTTACCAAGCCCGAGCAATTGCTCAGCTTCCCATACGTTTCAATTGGACCTGGATTGGAGCAGTGGTAGAAAATAATAGTTACGGCCACACAGCAATAAAGGTATTTCCATTTGTTGTTTAAAGTACCTGGTATTGTTACACTAAAGGACTAATGTCATGTAAGTATATGAAGCATTTAACAGAAAGTTTGTCACTGCTTAAGTATTTCAAACACACTCTCCACTGATGTGCTCATAATTCCACAGTGTATTGTAACTATGTTTCTGGCTTCCTCTTTCTTTATTTATACATGTCAGATATTTCAGGAGGAAACTCAGGGGGCAGGGTTGTGTCTGGAATTCATAGAGACTCTCAGTCTGGAAAACATTTTAAATGATGCCAAACGAGCAGCACTCACGCTCCAGGCCTCGACTGCAAAAGTGATTCTGGTCTTTACCTGGTATACAAACGTGAGAGAACTGTTTCTGGAACTAGCCAAGATAAATGTGAGAAAATTCTTTAATCTTTTAATTGAATATAATAAAATAATATGTAAGAAGCCCTTTTTGTAAACATTACGTGGTTTAAAACATATAAAAATTTGTCATCTTTCTATTTATCTATCACCAGGTGACTGACAGACAGTTTGTGGCCAGTGAGGCTTGGAGCACCAGTAGTGATCTTCTCCAACATCCAGTCACTAGAAAAGTGGCAAGTGGTGTTCTTGGTGTTGCCATTAGAAGTTCAACAATACCAGGATTTGAAAACTATCTCAAAAGTCTGAACCCATTTCATCGTCCCAGTGATGGGTTTTTAAGAGAATTCTGGGAAGTTGAGTTTGGATGCAGTCCTGGTTCCACTAATCTCCATTCATATTCCTCTTCATCCCTCAAATCTCTAACTTCTACAAAGAGGACAAACCATCCATCAAATATTTCCACTTCACCTCCTGCAGATAAGTCTCTTCAAAAAGCTTCCCTATCAGCCTGCAGTGGGACAGAGTCCCTTGAGAGAGTGCAGAATGTCTTTACTGACGTATCTCAGCTAAGGGTGTCATATAATGTCTACCTTGCTGTTTATGCTGCAGCCCACGCCCTTCACAGCCTCCTCTCCTGCCCTGCTGAAAACAGCTCCACCTGCTCTTCTCCAAAACACATCAAACCCACTGAGGTAAACACATGATAATCACACGTTCCCTGAGAGTAATAGTAAAAATACATTGGTGACTAGTGTTATTTTACAACATGACCTGTTTCAGTAGTTTGATCATTTTACAGTTGTTGCAGCACTTGAACAAAGTGAACTTCACCACACCACAAGGGGAAGAATTTTACTTCCAAGATGGTGATATTCCAGCAAAATATGACCTGGTTAACTGGCAGAACACTCCTGAAGGGACACTGCAACTTGTTTTAGTTGGACATGTTGTTGGCTTTGACATCCACCTTAATGAGTCAGCTATTCAGTGGAGCACAGGATCCAGTCAGGTATCAAACAGGAAAATAATTCAAGTAATGCAAATTCTGATTGATGGATACTTTGCTCTTTCACTACATTTATTTTGTGTTTGAAAATGCGTGTTAATTTTTTAGGTGCCTACTTCAGTTTGCAGTGAGAACTGTCCCCCAGGAACCCGGAAGTCCAACAGGAAAGGGGAACCTGTTTGCTGCTTTGATTGTATCCCATGTGCTGAAGGGGAGATTAGCAATAAAACTGGTGGGAAAATTACAATGTTAAACATCAGAAACCAAAGAGCTTCTAAAACACACTCACAACTACATTAGAATATTTCTGCTTCAAATTATTCTGTGTTTTCGTCCTTCTCCTGTTTTCTCACACAGGTTCTCTTTACTGTGAACAGTGTCCATTAGAGTTCTGGTCCAATGCAAATCGAACTGCTTGTGTCCCGCGTCAGCTTGACTTTCTTTCCTTTAATGAAACTTTGGGCATTACTCTGACTACAGCAGCTGTGTCTGGAGTTATAATGACAACTGCTGTGTTTGTGGTGTTTCTTTGCTACAGTCGAACACCTGTGGTGAGAACCTAAACGAATTTAACTTAAATTAACCTAATTAATTTGTAACATTTTTAACAAATTCTTATTGTGTCACACTGAACTATAAACTGGACTAAACATGTTGTAAACAAAAGTATATCACTTTTTACTTGTAGGTACGAGCCAACAACTCAGAACTGAGCTTCCTGCTTCTTCTATCACTGAAGCTCTGCTTCCTGTGCTCACTGGTTTTCATTGGACGTCCATCAGTCTGGTCTTGTCGGTTCCAGCAGGCAGCTTTCGGGATCAGCTTTGTTCTTTGTGTTTCCTGTCTCCAAGTGAAAACCATTGTGGTCCTTGCAGCATTTCGCTCAGCTCGGCCTGGTGCTGAAGCCTTAATAAAGTGGTTTGGTCCTGGACAACAGAGAGGAAGTGTCTGTCTTCTTACATGTGTACAGGTACTCTTTAAGTTTTACATACATACACTTGTTTGACTCTACTAAATTTTCCATCATTTTAAATGAATTTGTTTTATGCAGATCATCATCTGTGCTGTATGGCTGTCCCTCAGTCCCCCTGTGCCTAAGCATAATTTGGGTTTCCATGGCTCAAAGGTCACCCTGGAGTGTTCCATGACCTCTGTGGTGGGGTTTTCACTAATTCTGGGTTACATTGCTCTGCTGGCCTGCACTTGTCTCATTCTGGCCTTTCTTGCCCGGAAGCTACCTGATAATTTCAATGAGGCCAAACTGATCACCTTCAGCATGTTGATCTTCTGTGCTGTCTGGGTGGCCTTTGTCCCTGCTTACATCAGCTCTCCGGGGAAATACACAGTTACTGTGGAGGTTTTTGCAATTCTGGCCTCTAGCTATGGCCTTTTGTTCTGTATTTTTGTTCCCAAGTGTTTCATCATTCTTTTAAGACCTGGGAAAAACACTAAGAAACACCTGATGTCCAGGTAGAACAAGAAAATAACAGTGCATTCAAAGAACACTGAGCATTACATTAATATGAGTATATGTAAGTCAGTACTGGGCTGTGCAAATTGCAGTAATTTTTACTACGTTTTCTTACATATTTTTAACCAAACCTCAGATGAATACGTTTCTCCTTGTATAAATACACCAAGCTATATAGATAATTTGGAAATCAATGTCTTGGACCATTTCACTAAAAGTTTCTTAACATAGAACTTTTTATAATAAACATCTATATTTGTTTTTCCAACTTGTCATATTTGAAAACATATCTAACCAGAAATAAATTCCGTATCTGCTAACATGATTAGCATCTATTCATGCAAGCAAGTGTTGTGTTTGCAGTAAGCTAGTGTAGATATCTATCACTCCAGCCATTTTCTCCAGCTCCTCCTGGAGGATCCAGAGATGTTCCCAGGCTTAACTTGGTGCATGCTGAAAGTAACGATCTGATGAAACCAACAGAACCATATCATCTTCAAAAAGCAGGGACACGTTTCTGAAGTCACCAAATCATTCACTCTCCTCACCTTGGCCTTTTTGTAACAAGGGGCAACACTAGCTGAGGCCAACTCCAACTGGCTGACGTGGCAACACAGTCATGTGCATAAATAACTCCATACAGAGACACACAATAAGAGAGTCTAAATTTGACCAGTATGAATCCAGTAAACAAACTAAAGGTGATCAGTGTTCAGGCTTGATAACTGAGAGGGCTGGACCCAAAAGAACACACAATAGGACATTTGTGATAAAATCCTAGCATGCATGTACGTTTGACAAAGTAAACTTTATAAGAAACACCAGGGAGGAGGAGAAAACTAACAAAGTCATTCCTAGGAACAGAAATTGTACAGGAAAGATATCACCAGACTAGAAACTGGGAAAGACCCAAACTGGGCATTACTCCACATATTGAAATAAGGGATGTAAACAAAGACAGAGCTGACTAACTAATAATCAAAATAAAGACATAAATAAAATGACTAAGTGACCCAGGGTGATGAAAACAAGGTAACAGGGCATAAGCTGACTTAATATCACTTTTGGCCAGCTTGGGAACAGCAACAAGTGGAATGACGGTCAACCAGGAGGCAGGTCCAGGGGCAGGCTTAATGTTGGCCGACTCCAGGACAGGACTGTAACTTGGTAGACAACCCAGAGACAGGTTCCGGGACCGGTAGGCTGGCCGGTTCAGGAACAGGCAGAGCTTCAATCAGCCTAAGGACAGATGCAAGAAGAGACTGAAGAAAAGTTGGCTGGCAGAACAGCAGGAACCATTGACCAGCCTGGAGACTGGTTGAGGAACTAGAAGGGCATTGGCCAGACCAGGAACAGGAACGGGAACTGGAACAGGAACGGGAACTGGAACAGGACGGGCCTCGGCCAACCCAGACGCAGGTGCAGAAACAGGACGGGCGTCAGCCAACCCAGGAACAGGAACAAGACCAGGAACAGAGAGAGGGTCGGCCAAACCAGGCACAGGAACAGGACGGGCGTTAATTTTCTTTTTTATTTTAACACATTAAGTGATTTGCTTACCACCTGCAAATAAATCAAACAAACAAACAAACAAAAAAAGAGGCCTACTCTCAATCCCTCAGTTTTAGAGAATTACAGACCCGTATCTCTCTTCCATTTCTGGCCAAAATCCTTGAACAAGCAGACACCCACATCAGATTCAAAGCTCTGACTCTCACCTAAAGAGCCTTAAAGGTCTACAATCCCTCTCACTTATTATACTCTGCTAACAAACGGCATGGCAGCTGATGGTCCCTTCACCACACAGCAAAAGATCCCCAGCAAAGCTTAGTGGTGGAATGATGGAACAAGCTATCGACTTCTGCATGCTCATTAGCCTCACACCCAATAGTCAAAAAACTGTTGAATAAAAAACTCTTCTGCAACTTTCTCTGCAAAAAATCTATCTGTCCTATCTTGCGCTCGTCTCTCTAGAACATTTCATTTCATAACAATTTGCTTTATTGAGAAATATACTTCAAAAGCCACCAGCTGCACAGCAAATACCTGTTCGGATTCACCCAATACCCTTTTACACAAATTCAAAAGAGCTCTAGAACACACCTAGAAAGGAATCAAGGCAGACATGATAATTTACATATATTAAATAAATAGTGAAACTACACAAATGTACTGTAAGCATGCATATTGCTTCGTGAAGTAGTCCATCTGCACACACAGCATAACATTAAAGCTTTATGTATTCTGGATGTTGGGCTCACCTTCAAACAAATTAATTTATTTCCTTTCCAGTCCACAATAAATATGGATGAATGAATAAACACCCATGAAAAAAGTAAGATGAGAGCTCACTCAAACCACATCAAACATAAAGAGCATTAAACATTTTTTTTGTCAACTTTTAATATAAAGCCCTGCACTGCATGCCAACCTCATGCTAAGAGGCAGAGAAGTCCAAAATGACCCAGCACACTCGGTAACAGGTGCTTTTTATTAACTCATCATACCTGTAAACTGGATTATTATCCTAACGTGACCACCTGCACCACAGAATAACCTGACTACATCATGAAGCATCTGGAAGGAAGCAGCCTTTCTAGCCACTGCCCTGCACTAGTGCCCAGTAGAGGGGGTGCCAACCCAGCCTTCACCACATTTGCTACAGGGTCTGCCTTATCAGCCACTGCCTTGCCAGCTACTGTGTCGACGCCTTTGACTCCTTTGGATCTACAGTTGGCCTTCTCCCTTTCGACCTTCTCTGACCCTGTTGCCACTGCTTAGCTATTCAGTCTGTAATTGTTTTATCTTATCACCCGTTCTTCAGTCTGCCGTTACTCCCACTTTATAAGTCTGCGAGCCCCATGCTGCTCCTCCAGAGAGGGTATGTCTTCGCAGCTAGCCTCTTGCCTGTTGAATGCTGTCATGTCTCAATTACGTTGATTGCCAGGTACAGTACTAGTATTTTTGTCTCGGTGACGGGTGCAAACACAGAATCTAAAGTTAAATTACAGATGTTTGACACATAACAAATATGAAAGAAAAGACAGAATAAAATCTTGGTCCTGGTCTTGGTCCTTGCATCAACAAACCCTCCTCTCTGGCAAGATGGTGGTGCCCAGGAAGCAAAAGTACTCGATAGAGGTCACTGGAATGTCACAGAGAATGAGGGGGTAAAGGGGGCTGGGTCCTTCCAATATCATCTCCACTGTCTTGAGAGTGTTAATCACCAGGTTGTTCATGCTGCACCAAGACACCGGATCATGATCCACCTGCACATGGAGTCAGGCACATTCAGCTGGGAGAGCTTATCTCGGAGTAGAAATGGAACGATTGCACTGAAGGCAGAGCTGAAGTCAACAAACAGTATCCTGGCATATGATCTTAGGGAGTCCAGATACTGCACGATGAAATGGAGGGCCATGTAGGGAATCCAGAAGACGGTTTATAATGTCCTTGAGGTGGGTTAAGATTTCATGACCACAGAATTCAGTGCAATCGGTCTGTAATCATTAAGTCGCGTGATCCTCACCTTTTTTGGATGCAATTTTATTTTCATTTTGTGAATTGTGACAGATAATACTTTTGGGAGTTTGTTGGGTACGGGCCATTATAAAGATGAATGGAATTTTACAAAAATGTGGATGGACTTTTTCCAAGGACATTTTGACATTTGGTTGGAACTAACTGAGGTAATCATTTATACGGTAATGAAAAAGGGGGGAAGAACCTATTTACAAAACCAAACACAAGCCAAAGACAGACAAAGACACACATTTCTCACCTATCAACACAAAGACTGAGAATCTAAAATTATTTACCTGTTGTTTTACAGCCACTCCTGAGAGAAGTGATTTGGGAATTGTACACGTGTCATCTTGTTTACTTGCTTGCAATAATGCTTTCAACTATTATAAAAGCCCACATCAGCTGTTAATCTTTTTAGAGGAGGAGGGGTAGGCCAGACCTGAGATATGTCACTAGGTGTTGATGCAAGTCATTTATACTGTTTGATAATAAATAGTTGTACTTTTTGAATAATCACTGTGCACTGAACAGTGTCTTAAGATGAAAATATCACATTTTTCCTATTGTATTTGACTGCTGTTTGTCTGTGAAACAAGCTACCCAGCAGGATATTTTAAATGTCCAGAACAGCTGCATTCATGTGTTGCCTCTCCTGGATTTTCAATCTGTGGACCTCCTCAGCACTGTCCCTGCTCCTCGTGGGGCTTGTGGGCAGGCAGCTGGGACTTAAGGTGGGACTGCAGGGTGTTCAGACTGTGACTTGTTCTCGGTGGGGTCCACCGAGTAACCAGAGTCTCTTCCAGGATGGAGATGTGATTTTTGGTGGGCTCTTTAGTCTTCATTACCAAACTCCAGCTATAGATCACAACTTCACTCAGCTGCTGCACTTCAAACCTTGCACTGGGTAATTATGTGACTTGTGTGGTATGACACGTGATCGCTTTTGTTGAAAGAAATAATGAAAATATTGTCTGGTGTCACTCTCCTTCTTTCTCTCTTCTGGTCTCAGTTTAGAATACGCTCCCTTGCAGTATATGTATGCTATGGTGTTTGCACTGGAAGAAATCAATGATAATCCAACCCTGCTACCAGGTATGAAGCTCGGCTACCATATGTTTGATTGCTGTGGCCAACCACCCTGGGCTCCCCAGGCAGCACTGTCACTAGCAGGAGGAGACAGTGTCAGCTGCAATTTATCAGATGATTCTGGTGTGTATGAAGAGGAAATATCCAGATGGAGGTTTAGTTAGTTGGGTATCACTACTCACAGGAAATAATAGCATAGGAAAATTATATATTATTATAATAGATATTTTTGATTTGTCAATGCTGTTATTAGGTGATCATCCTCTTCCGCTGATTATTGGCCCTGCTTCAACAATAACATCTGAGATACTCTCCAGAATCTTGGGGCCACTCTCTGTACCTGTAGTGAGTATTGCTTTGAATAAACTGTATTCTTGCTTTTATCTGTATCATTTGAGTTTTGAACTGTAAAGGAGTTTACAGTTTTATGCTTAACATAGAAACTAAAGTGAGCAAAAAAATAACACTTGTAAATAGGTAAAAAGGTCTGCACTGTATGTGTATGACCATGTATGCTTTCTAAAATAATTATAATATAATAATACATATTTGTATAATTTGTAAATTGTGTAAAAAGTATTACATTTAAACATTTGTGTGTGTGTGTTTGTGTTTTACACACTTTTATGTCTATCTTTCAGATTAGTTACTCATCAAGCTGTCCCTGTCTGAGTGACAGAGTCCAGTTCCCTAACTTCTTCAGGACCATCCCCAGTGATATTTACCAAGCCCGAGCCATCGCTCAGCTTGCCATACGTTTCAGTTGGACCTGGATTGGAGCAGTGGTAGAAAATAATAGTTACGGCCACACAGCAATAAAGGTATTTCCATTTGTTGTTTAAAGTACCTGGTATTGTTACACTAAAGGACTAATGTCATGTAAGTATATGAAGCATTTAACAGAAAGTTTGTCACTGCTTAAGTATTTCAAACACACTCTCCACTGATGTGCTCATAATTCCACTGTGTATTGTAACTATGTTTCTGGCTTCCTCTTTCTTTATTCATACATGTCAGATATTTCAGGAGGAAACTCAGGGGGCAGGGTTGTGTCTGGAATTCATAGAGACTCTCAGTCTGGAAAACATTTTAAATGATGCCAAACGAGCAGCACTCACGCTCCAGGCCTCGACTGCAAAAGTGATTCTGGTCTTTACCTGGTATACAAACGTGAGAGAACTGTTTCTGGAACTAGCCAAGATAAATGTGAGAAAATTCTTTAATCTTTTAATTGAATATAATAAAATAATATGTAAGAAGCCCTTTTTGTAAACATCACGTGGTTTAAAACATATAAAAATTTGTCATCTTTCTATTTATCTATCACCAGGTGACTGACAGACAGTTTGTGGCCAGTGAGGCTTGGAGCACCAGTAGTGATCTTCTCCAACATCCAGTCACTAGAAAAGTGGCAAGTGGTGTTCTTGGTGTTGCCATTAGAAGTTCAACAATACCAGGATTTGAAAACTATCTCAAAAGTCTGAACCCATTTCATCGTCCCAGTGATGGGTTTTTAAGAGAATTCTGGGAAGTTGAGTTTGGATGCAGTCCTGGTTCCACTAATCTCCATTCATATTCCTCTTCATCCCTCAAATCTCTAACTTCTACAAGGACAAGCCATCCAGCAAATATTTCCACTTCACCTCCTGCAGATAAGTCTCTTCAAAAAGCTTCCCTATCAGCCTGCAGTGGGACAGAGTCCCTTGAGAGAGTGCAGAATGTCTTTACTGACGTATCTCAGCTAAGGGTGTCATATAATGTCTACCTTGCTGTTTATGCTGCAGCCCACGCCCTTCACAGCCTCCTCTCCTGCCCTGCTGAAAACAGCTCCACCTGCTCTTCTCCAAAACACATCAAACCCACTGAGGTAAACACATAATAATCACACGTTCCCTGAGAGTAATAGTAAAAATACATTGGTGACTAGTGTTATTTTACAACATGACCTGTTTCAGTAGTTTGATCATTTTACAGTTGTTGCAGCACTTGAACAAAGTGAACTTCACCACACCACAAGGGGAAGAGTTTTACTTCCAAGATGGTGATATTCCAGCAAAATATGACCTGGTTAACTGGCAGAACACTCCTGAGGGGACACTGCAACTTGTTTTAGTTGGACATGTTGTTGGCTTTGACATCCACCTTAATGAGTCAGCTATTCAGTGGAGCACAGGATCCAGTCAGGTATCAAACAGGAAAATAATTCAAGTAATGCAAATTCTGATTGATGGATACTTTGCTGTTTCACTACATTTATTTTGTGTTTGAAAATGTGTTTTAATTTTTTAGGTGCCTACTTCAGTTTGCAGTGAGAACTGTCCCCCAGGAACCCGGAAGTCCAACAGGAAAGGGGAACCTGTTTGCTGCTTTGATTGTATCCCATGTGCTGAAGGGGAGATTAGCAATAAAACTGGTGGGAAAATTACAATGTTAAACATCAGAAAGCCAAAGAGCGTCTAAAACACACCCACAACTACATTAGAATATTTCTGCTTCAAATTATTCTGTGTTTTCGTCCTTCTCCTGTTTTCTCACACAGGTTCTCTTTACTGTGACCAGTGTCCATTAGAGTTCTGGTCCAATGCAAATCAAACTTCCTGTGTCCTTCGTCAGCTAGATTTTCTTTCCTTTAATGAAACTTTGGGCATTACTCTGACTACAGCAGCTGTGTCTGGAGCTGTAATGACAACTGCTGTGTTTCTGGTGTTTCTTCGCTACCGTCAAACCCCTGTGGTAAAAATTATTTTAAAATACTTTTTAATATTCTAAACAATTACCCATTGTGGTTCACTGTAAAATGGACTAAGAATTTCATAAACAAACTTGTGAATTGTGAATTTAAATCTCTGCTTTTTAACTTGCAGGTACGAGCCAACAACTCAGAACTGAGCTTCCTGCTTCTTCTCTCACTGAAGCTCTGCTTCCTGTGCTCACTGGTTTTCATTGGACGTCCATCAGTCTGGTCTTGTCGCTTCCAGCAGGCAGCTTTTGGGATCAGCTTTGTTCTCTGTGTTTCCTGTCTCCAAGTGAAAACCATTGTGGTCCTTGCAGCATTTCGCTCAGCTCGTCCTGGTGCTGAAGCCTTGATTAGATGGTTTGGTCCAGGCCAACAGAGAGGAAGTGTCTGCCTTCTGACATGTGTACAGGTAGTTTAATTTTTACTTTCCTACATATTTTTGAGTATACTATGATTTTCATCAGTTTAAATACATTATATTTTAATCCAGATCATCATCTGTGCTGTATGGCTGTCCCTCAGTCCCCCTGTGCCTAAGCATGATTTGGGTTTCCATGGCTCAAAGGTCACCCTGGAGTGTTCCATGGCGTCTGCGGTTGGGTTTTCACTAATTCTGGGCTACATTGGCCTGCTGGCCTGCACCTGTCTCATTCTGGCCTTTCTTGCTCGGAAACTTCCTGATAATTTCAATGAGGCCAAACTGATCACCTTCACCATGTTGATCTTCTGTGCTGTCTGGGTGGCCTTTGTCCCTGCTTACGTCAGCTCTCCTGGGAAATACACGGTTGCTGTGGAGATTTTTGCAATCTTGGCTTCTAGTTATAGTTTACTGCTCTGTGTTTTTGCCCCGAAGTGTTTTATCATTATTTTAAGACCAGAGAAAAACACTAAGAAACATCTAATGGCCAGGTAGTAAAGAAAATTAATAATGCTCGCTCAGAAACTGAGTATTTTATTATCAGATACTTTTAGTTAGCTATGTGCTGTAAACATAGTAGTTGTATTCTTGTCTGTTTCCAAAAATAAGATAAATCAAATAAATACAATTTTATAAGTGCTTTATTTTAGTGATGCTCTTATACTGGTTGCATTATTGCTATTTTTTAGAAAACTTTAGCTCGATATCTTTTAGGTTCTTTTTTAAGGGATTTTAATTAATGTACTGTATCAACACATGACTATCCACTGTGCACCTTAATTAAATGGCTTGCAAATGACACCACAGTGCTACAAAACAGCACATATAACTTGGTATGATGCCTGTTATTTCAAAAAGACAGATTACTGTGGCTCATCAATCCTATGGCTCTTTGCAGCTTTTCAGCAATTCATGTTTTATTCTAAGAATGCATTATAGCACTTGTAGTAATTGGATTTGACGATATGAGAAAGTAGAAAGCGGATAAATCATTGGATTAATGTAGAGTGATCGTGAAAAACATCACCAAGCATATGGTGATAAGTTTCTTTATCAGCTCCCTCTCCTTAAAGGATTCCTTCACTGATTTTGAACTTGCTTTTGCATTGCAAATATGCATTTGACTTCCCTATGTCAAAATATATCTGCTTCTAGCTGAAAATGCCTCCAGATTATATCACTTGAAATGAGCCTGCAGTTCAGATTATGTCACCTTGTTGCTCAGACTTTGGAGTTTGTAATCATGGTCATCCTGGTTTTCCAGAGCTCCCCCACATGACATCATCTGAAAGCCTAATGATGAAAGTCTCATCCGGGTGACGATACTCGTCAGCTAGAAGCAGAGGAATATTTTAATATAGTGAAGTCAGAGCAAATTTTACAGACTAAACTAAAGCCATAGAAAGCAAGCTCAAAATTGTTGAAGTTGCCCTTTAAGTGTTGAATTATCATTATGTGGAAAAAGACTGAGACTGCTGCAAAATGCAGATGGTCACATAGATTTCTCTCTTAAAGAGAAAAAAGTGACAGTATGTTGTTTTAGTGTGGTCCAGCAAACTACGCATCCTCTAAAACTGGTGCTGGCAACAGAGATTCACCAGAATATGAACTGTCTATTGGATGGACGTGTTCCAGCAGTTCAGAGTAAGAAACTAGGGGGTCAGGTGAACACTGTATATATCTGTATTATTCTAAAAACTTAATCACTATAATATCCTAAAATAACAAGAAAAATTAACTCATACATGAAAATGAGAGATTAGATAATTATCTCGTCGCACAATAACAGCATAAAAAAAATTGCATGTGTGGCTGTTCTCAGCTTCTGTAGTGTATCTGTGTGTGTGTGAAAGTATTGAGATAAAAACAAAAAATAAAAAAGGCACATTAAGAATGTAAAAGGATTGCAAAAATAAATAAACATCGTAAAAATAGTAAACATAGGATCAAGTGACAAACCGCTATACTACTACAACTACAAATAATAATAATATAGAAGGAAACACAAGTAACAGTGATAGTATAAGGTATAGTGTTACCAAAATAAATTAAATATACATATACTCTAATATGAGATGCTACCACTAAAAAGAAGAACAGGAATATTCAGAGCCAGAGCTCAGATATTCTCCCACAATAGAGTTAGAGGAGTTAGAGGAATAAATATTTGCACTCCTTGTTACCTCTTCCAGAAATTTAAAATGGGAATGGGTTAAATGCCTAAAAAGGTCTGTAGTTAAGACAAGGTCAAGAAAAAAATTCACATTTCATTCTTTGACTTAAAATCCATCAGTAAATAACCTACCTATAGTATTTTTGAGCTTTTACGTGTCACTGTTGCTTAGGGCTTGCTCAAGGGGGAATTGATGGGTTCTCTCTATACATCTTTATATTGACTTTATTCTGTAAAGTGCCTTGAGATAACTTTGTTGTGAATTGGCGCTAGAAGAATGTCAGAATTGAATTGAATTACAAAAGGTGGTTGCTAACAAATGGCTAAATTAGACAACAGAGATTGTTGGGAACATTAAATGTAATAATGCTGAACACGGACACTCATCTATCCAGTAGTCTGTCTTTAAACCCTCCTAGAGTTTATTACTGGGCTGCACAGCTGCTCCTCTATCGGTGTGTGAGTGTGATTTTGAGTGTGAATAGGTAATAGAAGCAGTGTAAAGCAGAGCATTTACCATTTATTTGTGATTACTAGCTAAATCAGATTACGATAAGGGGAAAGGTTTTGTAGAATTGTACTAAATAAAAATACATAGCTTTTTACTTCTGACATACTATTTAGGCTTTAAAAAACATAAAGTGGTTCTCATCTTTGAATATTTTCTTGCTTATTTCTTGCTTATTAAAATATGTATGTATCTGTTTAGAGCTTATTTTGTCAAAGGAACAAGGGAGATGCTACTTTTCAGGCTGGCCTCCAAAGACCTTACATCCTTACAGCCCTCTAGAGAGTCCCAGGACTCTAGCACTAATTGATCTTTGTAGCCACTGCTCTCAAACATGTTGCAGCCTCTACCATATCTTCCCCATAACCCTGCACTTCAGCCACCATCCACCAGGTCTGCATTCTTTGTCCCTCCCTGCTTCTGAGGAAGATCCCAATGTTCTTGGGCTTACACTGTTCACTATTCTTTTCTTTCTGCGGCTGAGGTGTGGCCATGTGTCAGGTCAAGTCATCCCAACCAGACGTTGTGTCTAGTTGCACCTAAGTAACTACCAGTTTCCAACCCTCAACTCAACCAAGTTCCTATCTCTAGTGCAACCGAGTTCACAATCACCAGCAATTCAGTTTCAGTCCTTCAGTGGTCCCTGTGAAGTTGTCTTTTCAAGTGCCACTTCCTGAGTCAACCTTATCAGTGGCTTGAACCCAGCCTTGACCACATTTGCTCCATTGGCCAATGCCTCACCAGTTCCTTGGTCTACCACTTTAGCTTTACATCCCACTGGGTTTGCCATCTGTCCTCTCAAAAGTTGTCTTGCCCAGTTATCTCACTGTTTGTTGCCTGTTCTCCAGTCTGCCCTGAATCCCAGTTTAGTCTGTTGGCCTCATGATGCTTCTCCAGAGGTAGTCTGCCCACAGCCTCCTCCCCTGTTCTCCTCCCCTGTGATTAAGCTGTTTCTCAGAATGTAAGATATTCTGCTTAAGTTTTTTTTTAGTTTTTATACAGGTTTCTGTCTGGTAACTTCTTCAGGACCACTTTGCAATGGGGAACCTTTTAGAGGTTTTTGCCCCTGACAACACAACACCTAGAATCATCAGAATACTCAAACCCCATCCACCACGTTAAGGTGGCATTTCACAGAGGAGTAAAGTACAATCAGATTCAGATAAATCAGATTAATTTATTAGGACCTAGTTGTGACCACTGTTACTAGGTACCTGTATGGCATTGGCACTATTTGGTATGTTGTATCACATACTGCATGTTGACCATGCATATACTCTCTGATAAATTAAAGAAGAACTTGAAAATGGAAAACTAATTATAATAGTGAAAGCCACACACGTGCCATCTAATGTATCTACAGTACAACGAGAATCTGAAGTTATATTCTGTCTCCTGAGACGAGTAATTTGAGCTTGTAACCATGTGTCATCATCTCTACTGGCTTGCAATAGTGCTTTACAACTATGATAAATACCCACCCATCAGCAGTTCAGCTGTTCAGAAGAGGTGGGGTATGCCACAGGTAAAGTATTTAACCAAGTGAAAATGCAGGTCAGTTTTACTATATGAAAATATAGTAGTTTTTCTGTTCAAATTATTGTTGTGCCCGGGACACTGATGTGACTTTTTGACTTTTTTCTGTATTTAATTGCTAGTTGCCAGTAAAATAAGCTACTTAACTGGATATACTATACGTATTTTAAATATCTAGAACAGCTGCATTCATGCGTTGGTTCTCCTGGCTTTTCACTCTGTGGACCTCCTCAGCACTGTCCCTGCTCCTCGTGGGGCTTGTGGGCAGACAGCTGGGACTTAAGGTGGGACTGCAGGGTGTTCAGACTGTGACTTGTTCTCGGTGGGGTCCACCGAGTAACCAGAGTCTCTTCCAGGATGGAGATGTGATTTTTGGTGGGCTCTTTAATCTTCATTACCAAACTCCAGCTATAGATCACGACTTCATAAAGCTGCAGCACTTCAAACCATGCACTGGGTAAACTGTTGTGAATACTGTGGTATGATTATTATAGTGTAAAAATGCTTAAATAAATCTAGATCAGTACAGGTAGCCTTACAGAATCAATGAAAAGTTTGGCTGATGTCACTCTCCTTCTTTCTCTCTTGTGGTCTCAGTTTAGAATACGCTCCCTTGCAGTATATGTATGCTATGGTGTTTGCACTGGAAGAAATCAATGATAATCCAACACTGCTACCAGGTGTGAAGCTCGGCTACCATATGTTTGATTGCTGTGGCCAATCACCCTGGGCTCCCCAGGCAGCACTGTCACTAGCAGGAGGAGACAGTGTCAGCTGCAATTTATCAGATGATTCTGGTGGGTATGAAGAGGAAAAAAAAAGAAAAAGAGAGGTTGTTAGTTTTGTCATTATCATGTTGATGGAAATTAACAGAGGCAAAGCTGTATCTAAAACTTTGCCAAATATGGTTGTAGTGACAGAATAATATTTCATCTAATAATTAATATTTGTGTTTCAGTTTTGCCAATAAATAATCACCCTGTTCCCCTGATCATTGGCGGTGCTTCGTCTGTAACGGCAGAGACGCTCTCCAGGATCTTGGGGCCACTCTCTGTACCATTAGTGAGTATTTTATTTAACATCATAAAGCTGCAATGTAGCATTTGTCTCTATTAGAGACAATCAGAGGGCTGCTCACAGTGGTGCTTCAGTTTTTTTTCTTCTTGTGTAAGCCTGTGCACGTAGATCTAGTTTTGTTCCACACTGCAGTAAAAACAAAAACTTTTGCAAATGCATATAATAAGTCTGAATTGAAATCTGTTTTAAGATGTCAGCTTCTTCTGAAAATGTGGCCAATTTCAATGTCTCAAATTAACTACAAATGCAAAACTTGTGTGTGTCTTTCAGATTAGTTAGCAAGCTGCTCCTGTCTGAGTGACAGAGTCCAGTATCCTAACTTCTTCAGGACCATCCCGAGTGATACTTACCAAGCCCGAGCAATTGCTCAGCTTGCCATACGCTTCAATTGGACCTGGATTGGAGCAGTGGTAGCAAACAATAATTATGGCCACACAGCAATAAAGGTCTTTTTACCTGTGTTTTTTCAACATTACAACATTTACTGTAAATGCCTTCTTCCTGACTTTTTTGTCTTAACACATGTCAGATATTTCAAGATGAGACCCAAAATGCAGGCATCTGTCTGCAATTCATAGAGACTCTCAACATCCAAAACATTGTAAGTGATGCAAAATGGGCAGCACTCAAAATCCAGGCTTCATCTGCAAGGGTGATTCTGGTCTTTGCTTGGTATACAGACGTGAGAGAGTTGTTTTTGCAACTAGCCAAAATAAATGTAAGCAACTGATATATTCTCTAAACTGATTATTGTAAATGCAATGTGTAACTGAGACACTTTTTCTAAAAGCCATAGTGTTTTAAACATGTATGTTAATATAAAATTAATAGTAATTTTAATCGCTTTCACCAGGTGACTGACAGACAGTTTGTGGCCAGTGAGGCTTGGAGCACCAGTAGTGATCTTCTCCAACATCCAGTCACTAGAAAAGTGGCAAGTGGTGTTCTTGGTGTTGCCATTAGAAGTTCAACAATACCAGGATTTGAAAACTATCTCAAAAGTCTGAACCCATTTCATCGTCCCAGTGATGGGTTTTTAAGAGAATTCTGGGAAGTTGAGTTTGGATGCAGTCCTGGTGCCACTAATCTCCATTCATATTCCTCTTCATCCCTCAAATCTCTAACTTCTACAAGGACAAGCCATCCATCAAATATTTCCACTTCACCTCCTGCAGATAAGTCTCTTCAAAAAGCTTCCCTATCAGCCTGCAGTGGGACAGAGTCCCTTGAGAGAGTGCAGAATGTCTTTACTGACGTATCTCAGCTAAGGGTGTCATATAATGTCTACCTTGCTGTTTATGCTGCAGCCCACGCCCTTCACAGCCTCCTCTCCTGCCCTGCTGAAAACAGCTCCACCTGCTCTTCTCCAAAACACATCAAACCCACTGAGGTAAACACATAATAATCACACGTTCCCTGAGAGTAATAGTAAAAATACATTGGTGACTAGTGTTATTTTACAACATGACCTGTTTCAGTAGTTTGATCATTTTACAGTTGTTGCAGCACTTGAACAAAGTGAACTTCACCACACCACAAGGGGAAGAGTTTTACTTCCAAGATGGTGATATTCCAGCAAAATATGACCTGGTTAACTGGCAGAACACTCCTGAGGGGACACTGCAACTTGTTTTAGTTGGACATGTTGTTGGCTTTGACATCCACCTTAATAAGTCAGCTATTCAGTGGAGCACAGGATCCAGTCAGGTATCAAACAGGAAAATAATTCAAGTAATGCCAATTTTGATTGATGGATACTTTGATGTTTAAGTACATTTGTTTTGTGTTTGAAAATGCGTGTTAATTTTTTAGGTGCCTACTTCAGTTTGCAGTGAGAACTGTCCCCCAGGAACCCGGAAGTCCAACAGGAAAGGGGAACCTGTTTGCTGCTTTGATTGTATCCCATGTGCTGAAGGGGAGATTAGCAATAAAACTGGTGGGAAAATTACAATGTTAAACATCAGAAAGCCAAAGAGCTTCTAAAACACACTCACAACTACATTAGAATATTTCTGCTTCAAATTATTCTGTGTCTTCGTCCTTCTCCTGTTTTCTCACACAGGTTCTCTTTACTGTGACCAGTGTCCATTAGAGTTCTGGTCCAATGCAAATCGAACTGCTTGTGTCCCGCGTCAGCTTGACTTTCTTTCCTTTAATGAAACTTTGGGCATTACTCTGACTACAGCAGCTGTGTCTGGAGCTATAATGACAACTGCTGTGTTTGTGGTGTTTCTTCGATTCTGTCAAACACCTGTGGTGTGTACTAAAACTGATACAAACAAACATTTTTTTTGACAAATATGAATTGGATGTGGACTGTAAAATGGATTGTATCTTAACTGAAGAAATGTATTGGTTAATGTCAGCCATTCAGTGTTTCATTGTTTATTTCTTCTTGTTGCATATCACTTTTTACTTGTAGGTACGAGCCAACAACTCAGAACTGAGCTTCCTGCTTCTTCTCTCACTGAAGCTCTGCTTCCTGTGCTCACTGGTTTTCATTGGACGTCCATCAGTTTGGTCTTGTCGGTTCCAGCAGGCAGCTTTTGGGATCAGCTTTGTTCTCTGTGTTTCCTGTCTCCAAGTGAAAACCATTGTGGTCCTTGCAGCATTTCGCTCAGCTCGGCCTGGTGCTGAAGCTTTGATTAAGTGGTTTGGTCCAGTTCAACAGAGAGGAAGTGTTTGCGTTTTTACTTCCATACAGGTACTAATTTTGTATTATTTACATAAGTATAGGAATATTTTACATCAGTTAAAATGCATTTTATTTTAATTTAGATCATCATCTGTGCTGTATGGCTGTCCCTCAGTCCCCCTGTGCCTAAGCGTGATCTGGGTTTTCATGGGTCAAAGGTCATCCTGGAGTGTTCCATGGCATCTTTAGTGGGGTTCTCTCTGGTTCTAGGTTACATTGGCCTGCTGGCTTTCACCTGTCTTATTCTGGCCTTTCTTGCTCGGAAACTCCCTGATAATTTCAATGAGGCCAAATTGATCACCTTCAGCATGTTGATCTTCTGTGCTGTCTGGGTGGCCTTTGTCCCTGCTTACGTCAGCTCTCCTGGGAAATACACGGTTGCTGTGGAGGTTTTTGCAATCTTGGCTTCTAGTTATGGTTTACTGTTCTGCATTTTGGCTCCCAAGTGCTTTATCATTCTTTTAAGACCTGAGAAAAACACCAAGAAACATCTGATGGCCAGATAGTAAAGTAATCTACCTGTATCAGCATGATTTAATACATTTAACATTTTTGTACTCTTTCAATTTATGTTTCATTTTGATTAATCAACCTGTGATCAGTTGCTAATACTGTATTTACACTGTAGTAATGTGCTATGAAATTACTATAGTCTTTTTTTCCCAATTTTATTAAAATGTGACACAGTACACATGAAAATTTCAGAATAAAATATACATTTCTGCCATGTACGATATATTGAAATCAATGTATTTTTTTTAACTTCAGATTTATTTCTGTAATAATTAGGATCTACATTGTGACGTTTTTTCAAATGATTGTACCTTAACAATTCTATTTTAGTTCATTGTTTAAAACGTTCAATATTTGTATCAACCCTGAAAAAAGGAACGAGTAATAACAATGTTGACAAATTTAAATAAAAATAAATCAAATAAGTTCAAAGGTTTTGTCTTCTTTTTATTTTAATCTTACTTATGTATTGGTATTGTTTTTTATTGATGCATCTCTTCTGGTTGCATTTCTACCACAATGTTGTAAGACAATTAAGCTCTGGTTTAACAATTTCCTCTCTGTCTGTCTCCAAGTGATCTGGATAAATGCTCACTATAGCACAATATAAAAAAGTTTAAACACTCAGTAAGATAACATATTAACTGGAATACAAAACAAGTCAAGACTTAAACACCTGCAAGAAGGGATGGAGAGAGCGAGACAGAGAAGGACAAAGACAACTACGGGAGAAAACACACAGAGTTAATGGCATACAGTGGTGACAATTGTGGGGTGAGAGGAGAGTAGAGAGGGTCAAGAGGAGGAAAGGAGCTCAGTGCATCGGGGGGGTGGGTCCCCCAGCAGTCTAAGCCTATAGCAGCATAACTAACTATATTTTTTATTAAAGAGGAAGGTTTTAAGCATAGACTTAAAAGTAGAGAGGGTGTCTGCTTCCCGAATCTGAACTGGGAGCTGATTCCATAGGGGGGGAGCTTGATAGCTAAAGGCCCTACCTCCCATTCTACCACTTGTGGGAACCACAAGTAGGCCTGCATTCTGAGATCGAAGTGGTCTACTGGGATGATATGGAACTATGAGGTCTTCTATATATTATGGAGACTGACCATTCAGAGCTTTATATGTAAGAAGCAGGGTTTTAAATTCTATTCTAGATTCAATGGGAAGCCAATGGAGAGAAGCTAGTGAAGGTGAAATATGACCTCTCTTGGTAGTTCCAGTCAGCACTCTTGCTGCAGCATTTTGGACTAATTGCAGGTTATTTAGGGAGTTACTGGGGCATCCTGAAAGTAGGGAATTACAGTAGTCCAGCCTAGAGGTAACAAATGCATGGACCAGTTTTTCGGCATCACTTTGAGACAGGATGCTCCTAATTTTGGCAATGTTCCGTAGGTGGAAGAAGGCTGTTCTAGAGATTTGTTTTATATGTGAGTTAAGGGACAAATCCTGATCAAAAAAAACTCCAAGGTTCCTTGCAGTAGTACTGGAGGCCAGACTTATGCCATCTAGAGTAACGATATGGTTGGACATCATATTTCTGAGATTTTTGGGCCCAAATACTATGACTTCAGTTTTGTCTGAGTTTAGAAGTAAAACACTGTGGGACATCGAGCCTTCATTTCTTGTAGGCATGCTTGAAGCTTGATTAATTGATTATTTTCATCTGGTTCCATAGATAAATATAGCTGGGTATCATCAGCATAGCAGTGGAAATTTATGGAGTGTTTTATAATAATGTTGCCTAAAGGAGACATATATAAAGTAAAAAGTATTGGTCCTAACACAGAGCCTATCAGATAGATACAATTTAAACCAACCTAGTGCAGATCCTTTAATCCCAATTTCATGTTCCAATCTCTGTAATAAAATGTTGTGATCAATGGTATCAAATGCAGCACTAAGATCTAACAGAAGAAGTATAGAGACGAGTCCATTATCTGAGGTCAAGCGAAGATCATAGGTGACTTTTACCAGTGCTGTTTCTGTACTATGATGAACTCTAAATCCTGACTGAAAGTCTTCATACAAATTATCCCTATAAAGATGATCACATAATTTTGCAACTACTTTTTCAAGGATTTTAGAAATAAAGGGGATATTGGATATTGGTCTGTGATTTGTTAAAACACCTGGGTCAAGACAGGGTTTTTTAAGTAGTGGTTTAATTACAGCTAACTTATAGGCCTGTGGTACATAACCTGTTTCTAAAGATAGATTGATGATATCTAATAATAAATATCTTCCTTGAGCAGTCTAGTTGGAAGAGGGTCTAGCAGACAGGTTGTTGGTTTAGATGAGGTAATAATTGAAGTTAACTCAGCGAAATCAATGGGTAAAAAGCTTTCTAAGAGGGATTGGTGATTCTAGCACTGCTATACGTGAAGATCTATCTGTAATATTTGTAGGGAGGATCTGGTGAATTCTTTCTCTAATAGCTACAATTTTATTCATAAAGAAAGTCATGAAGTCATTGCTGCTCAGAGTTAAGGGAAAACTAGGCTCAACAGAACTATTGCTCTTAGTCAGCCTGGCTACAGTGCTGAACAGAAACCAGGGGTTGTTCTTGTTTCCTTCTATTAATGATGAATAATATGCTGTTCTGGCATCATGGAGAGCTTTTTTGTACATTTTTAAACTATTTTTCCAGGCTAAATGAGATTCTTTAAATTTCTGGAACGCCACTTCCTTACTAACTTTCGTGTTGCTTGTCTTAAGTTGCGAGTTTGCGGGCAACACTATTGAGTATTGTACGTAGTGAGGCTGCAGATTTGTCAACAAGATAATTAACTTGTGCAGGAGTAGCATTCAGGTGGCTTCTTTCTATTGTATTAACATATGGCGAAGCAAATGATGAAAGAATAATTTCTTTAAATTTGTTCACGGCTCTTTCACTTAAGCACCTGCTGCAGTGGAATTTTTCCCCTAACTGCTGTATAGTTCAGTTGTTTTTAGTTTATTTAATTTAGTTGGTCGGGGGACAGACACAGTCTCTATAGGTATGTGGGAGTTGTTGGGGGGTGACGGTTGTAAGGATAGTGCAGGCTCAACTCTGGATTATCATACTTTTGGTTGTCTAATAACAACCAGTTCTCCAGTTTTCTACCACTATCCAAAGACATGTATGTCAGTTAATTGGTGAGTCTACATTGTGTGAATGTAAGAGTGAATAGTTGTCTTTCTGTGTATTTCTCTCCGCGTCGGCCCTGAGATAGACTAGAGACCTGTCCAGGACGTACCTCGTCTCTTGCCAAATGACAGCTGGGATAGGCTCTAGCTGCTCATCATCGTGAATAGGATAAGTGGTTAAGATAATGGATGGATGTATAGATTAATTCCTACTTGTAAAGGCAAACAAGATGGAAAACACGATATCATGTTCATTTCTTAAAGGATGGATGTTCTCTACTGAAAGGGGTTCACTGAATGTATCGGGTGCCCTGTAGATTTTCTTTGCTTGTGCCCTTTAGTCAGCCTGAGTCACTCAGTAAATGCTCACAGGAATATTGTGCATTTGTTAACAGTATAGCATTTAATGTTGTTGCGTGCTAGACACAATTAAAACAGGTCAAGTGTGTACAACAAATATTATTACACACACACTTTCTATTTCCACCACACACACTGAGCACTTGGGATACAGAGGAGGGATTTAGGCTTGTATGCATGTGTCATCATGTTTACTTGCTTGCAATGCTGCTTTACATCTATTATAAATAGCCACATAAACAGTTCATCTGATCAGAGGAAGAGGGGGTATGTCACAGCTGAGATCCTGTCAGTTCCCAAATCAGGTCATTTACAGTATGATGCTTGAATTGTTGATTTGCTAAACAGGTAAGTGTCAGTATTGATTGTTTCCTCCTGTATATACAGTATTTACATATCAGTTGTCAGTGTACAAGCTACCTAACTGGATATACTGTTCATTCTTTAAATGTGCAGAACAGCTGCATCCATGTGTTGGTTCTCCTGGCTTTTCACTCTGTGGACCTTTAAGGCCCTGTCCCTGCTCCTCGTGGGGCTTCTGGGCAGACAACTGGGACTCAGGGTGGGACTGCACAGCGTTCAGACTGTGACTTGTTCTCGGTGGGGTCCACCGAGTGACGGGAGTCTATTCCAGGATGGAAATGTAATTATTGGTGGGCTCTTTAATCTTCATTACCAAACTCCAGCTATAGACCACGACTACACTCAGCTGCCGCACTACAAACCGTGCACTGGGTAAAATTATGAGATTATTTGCTGTGATAATGAACAAACTGGTGGCTTTGTTCAATCAATGGAAATGCTGACAAATTGTTTTTCTCACTCAAATTGTTTTGTGCTCTCAGTTTAGAATATCCCCCTTTGCAGGGTATGTATGCAATGATGTTTGCATTGGAGGAAATCAATGAGAATCCAACACTGCTACCAGGTTTAAAGCTGGGCTACCATATCTTTGATTACTGTGGCCGACCACCCTGGGCTCCCCAGGCAACACTGTCACTAGCAGGAGGAGACAGTAACAACTGTAATTTAACAGATGATTCCGGTGCGTACGGACAGAAAGATGAAAAAAAAAGGAGATGTGGCTTGTGTATCTCTGTCAGGCAGATAGTAAACGATGAGAGTGAAATAAATACACAGCTATGTCTAAAAAGCAAGTTGTGTACGTTGTATTATTCATGTAACATTGATGCTGTGTTTCATTTAGATGGTCAGCCTGTTCCCCTGATTATCGGTGCTTCTTCAACTGTAACAGCCGAGATTCTAGCCAGAATCTTGGGGCCACTCTCTGTACCTTTAGTGAGTATTGTTTTAAAAAGTGCACTGTGGTTTTCTATCCTCCTTACTTTCAGGGAGTCTGTGCCTTCTTTTACATCATCTTCCACTCCAAGCACTTCTCTGCTCTCTATCGCAAAAGTTGAAGTTTTTTCTTAGGGTAGAAAAACAACTTTTAAGGAAGAAATGAAAAGGTCTAAATATATAATGTTGTGATTTGTTAACTTATTGGATTTTGTATTGAGAAATTCAATCAGCAAAATAATTTGATAAAACTGATAAAGTGGAGAAAAATGTTCTATAGTTGCCTGTGGCCTTTGTATTATATTGTATTAAATTGTATTATAATACAATCAGTAAATGCAATCCTCTGCTAAAAATGCAACACCTGTGTGTCTTCAGATGCAGTTTTGTTTCAAACTGCTGTAAACACAAATACTTTTGCAAATGCATATAATAAGTTTGAATCAGCTTCTTCTGAAAATGTGGCCAATTTCAATGTCTCAAATTAACTACAAATGCAAAACTTGTGTGTGTCTTTCAGATTAGTTACTTAGCAAGCTGCCCATGTCTTAGTAACAGAGTCCAGTATCCTAACTTCTTCAGGACCATCCCCAGTGATTTTTACCAAGTCAAAGCCATTGCTCAGCTTGCCATAAGCTTCAATTGGACCTGGATTGGGGCAGTAATTGAAAACCAGAATTATGGCCACACAGCAATAAAGGTATTTTACTTCTTTTTGAGTAAGGTATTTTACTCAAAAATTACACTATGAGTAAAAGTGGTAAATGCTTTATTTATTTCAGATATTTCAGGAGGAGACTCAGGGGGCAGGGGTGTGTCTGGCATTCATAGAGATTCTCACCAGGGAAACTATTGTGAGTGATGCCAGACGAGCAGCACTCACAATCCAGGCCTCAACCCCAAGAGTGATTTTGGTCTTTGCCTGGTATACAGATGTTAGGGAACTGTTCCTGCAGCTAGTTAAGATTAATGTGAGAAGATGTAGTAACATTCTATATGGAGTAAATGCAATATTAAACAGAATCATTTGACTTTATAAGAATTTTGCCCTTTTAAATATAGATTTTTACAGTGATTGTCTGTACCTGCTGTCACCAGGTGACTGACAGACAGTTTGTGGCCAGTGAGTCTTGGAGCACCAGTGGTGACATTCTTCAAGATCCTGAGACTAGAAAAGTGGCAAGTGGTGTTCTTGGTGTTGCCATTAGAAGTTCAACAATACCAGGATTTGAAAACTATCTCAAAAGTCTGAACCCTTTTCATCGTCCCAGTGATGGGTTTTTAAGAGAATTCTGGGAAGTTGAGTTTGGATGCAGTCCTGGTGCCACTAATCTCCATTCATATTCCTCTTCATCCCTCAAATCTCTAACTTCTACAAGGACAAGCCATCCATCAAATATTTCCACTTCACCTCCTGCAGATAAGTCTCTTCAAAAAGCTTCCCTATCAGCCTGCAGTGGGACAGAGTCCCTTGAGAGAGTGCAGAATGTCTTTACTGACGTATCTCAGCTAAGGGTGTCATATAATGTCTACCTTGCTGTTTATGCTGCAGCCCACGCCCTTCACAGCCTCCTCTCCTGCCCTGCTGAAAACAGCTCCACCTGCTCTTCTCCAAAACACATCAAACCCACTGAGGTAAACACATGATAATCACACGTTCCCTGAGAGTAATAGTAAAAATACATTGGTGACTAGTGTTATTTTACAACATGACCTGTTTCAGTAGTTTGATCATTTTACAGTTGTTGCAGCACTTGAACAAAGTGAACTTCACCACACCACAAGGGGAAGAATTTTACTTCCAAGATGGTGATATTCCAGCAAAATATGACCTGGTTAACTGGCAGAACACTCCTGAGGGGACACTGCAACTTGTTTTAGTTGGACATGTTGTTGGCTTTGACATCCACCTTAATGAGTCAGCTATTCAGTGGAGCACAGGATCCAGTCAGGTATAAAACAGGAAAATAATTCAAGTAATGCAAATTTTGATTGATTGATTTATTTTGAGTTTGAAAATGTGTATTCATTTTTTAGGTGCCTAGTTCAGTTTGCAGTGAGAACTGCCCCCCAGGAACCCGGAAGTCCAACAGGAAAGGGGAACCTGTTTGCTGCTTTGATTGTATCCCATGTGCTGAAGGGGAGATTAGCAATAAAACTGGTGGGAAAATTACAATGTTAAACATCAGAAAGCCAAAGAGCTTCTAAAACACACTCACAACTACATTAGAATATTTCTGCTTCAAATTATTCTGAACCTTCCATGTACTTACTGTGTCTTCGTCCTTCTCCTCTTTTCTAACACAGGTTCTCTTCACTGTGACCAGTGTCCATTAGAGTTCTGGTCCAATGCAAATCAAACTTCCTGTGTCCTTCGTCAGCTTGATTTTCTTTCCTTTAATGAAACTTTGGGCATTACTCTGACTACAGCAGCTGTGTCTGGAGCTGTAATGACAACTGCTGTGTTTGTGGTGTTTCTTTGCTACCGTCAAACCCCTGTGGTTTGTACAAAACACCTATGTTACCAAATGCGTTGTTCTAGTTCTAATTGATTGTTCCCTGTGAAATATAGATTCTAGCTTTACTTGGTTGTTTAATAATCTTGTTGCATATCACTTTTTACTTGTAGGTACGAGCCAACAACTCAGAACTGAGCTTCCTGCTTCTTCTATCACTGAAGCTCTGCTTCCTGTGCTCACTGGTTTTCATTGGACGTCCATCAGTCTGGTCTTGTCGGTTCCAGCAGGCAGCTTTTGGGATCAGCTTTGTACTTTGCGTTTCCTGTCTCCAAGTGAAAACCATTGTGGTCCTTGCAGCATTTCGCTCAGCTCGACCTGGTGCTGAAGCCTTGATTAAGTGGTTTGGTCCAGCACAACAGAGAGGAAGTGTTTGCGTTTTTACTTGTGTACAGGTACTAAAATGTTGTTTAAAAACGTTTGTGAATATTTACAGGAGTATTGGTAATGTGCAGTTTGCATTATTTAATTACATTTTATTTCATCCAGATCATCATCTGTGCTGTATGGCTGTCCCTCAGTCCCCCTGTGCCTAAGCGTGATTTGGGTTTTCATGGGTCAAAGGTCACCCTGGAGTGTTCCATGGCATCTTTAGTGGGGTTCTCTCTGGTTCTAGGTTACATTGGCCTGCTGGCTTTCACCTGTCTCATTCTGGCCTTTCTTGCTCGGAAACTCCCTGATAATTTCAATGAGGCCAAATTGATCACCTTCAGCATGTTGATCTTCTGTGCTGTCTGGGTGGCCTTTGTCCCTGCTTACGTCAGCTCTCCTGGGAAATACACGGTTGCTGTGGAGGTTTTTGCAATCTTGGCTTCTAGTTATGGTTTACTGTTCTGCATTTTTGCTCCCAAGTGCTTTATCATTCTTTTAAGACCTGAGAAAAACACCAAGAAACATTTGATGGCCAGATAGTAAATTCATCTACCTGTATCAGCATGATTTAATACATTTAACATTTTGTAAATTTTTGTACTCGTTCAATTTATGTTGTATTTTGATTAATCAACCTGTGATGGACCTGATGTCCAGATAGCATATTAAAATCATCAATGTACACAATCATTTCACAATAAACAACAATAAACATTTCAAATACTCAAATACTTATTGTTTAGACCCAATTAGTTTTCTTTTCTTTTCTTTTTGATTTTCATTCATTTATTATATAGTATTTTTCAGTATTGTATAATGAAATATAATTACAATATACAAGCAGGATATATTAACAATTACTAAACCTATGTTGCTAATAGTGTATCTCTATTGGTTAAAGCCATGTTTTTAATTAATAATATTTACTAAACCTTTGACAAAATAAAATAGTTGTCTGTGTAGTTGTCACTGTTTAGTCATTTAGAAATAACAGTATGATAGCGAGTCCCTTTTTAGAGTTTGTCACACTGTCTTATTTTTACCTTTGGATAACAGACTGTAGATTAAGCTTTATCAGAAGACATATCTTATTTAGTGCAGTGACCACGAGAGCTCAAAAGATTGCAACTATAGAAAAACACAGTACACAGAAAACACGAGAGAAACCCAGGCATTCAAGGACGGGCCTCACCGTTAGTCAAATGTGGGTTTGTGTTTGACTGTACGTAGAATAGTCAGTGCCAAATTGATTTTCCCTAAGTACTAGCAAGGCAAGTTGAAATGTTTGCCTGATGGGTTTCCCCTGCTGTCCCTAGATCCTTTTCCACTGCCTATGTAAGGCTGATTTCCAAACTGTAGCATGCTTAAGTGGATTAATGCTGATAGTTGGCAGAGGAGCTATTTATGAAGTACAGGACCTAAGGTCTCAGACCAGAGAGGAGAACTTTTATCCTAATCTAATCCTAATCCAGTATATCTTTACTCATAGGCCTGGTCTGATTGGTCAAATCAGGCCAACAGTTTTTACACTCTATAACAACATTGACAATGAAATCCTAGGCTCAGACTCAGTCATCGACATGAGCCATGAATACATGAATCAAAGATGTAGGGCTCTACCCTGTGGTGAGAGTCAGGACTGCAAGTCTGTGCTGCATGGAATGATAATAAAAGCTTGTGAGGATGAAGCTGAGAGTGTTCACTGTATGACTCAGTAACTGAGAACAGAGTTTTCTACTTCCTCTGCCACTCAAGCTCTACTTCCTGTTATAACTTGAAAGTTGCTGGATGTTTTATTTTGCCATTTGTTTTTTTATGTAATTTGTAATTTGTCCCATCAAATGGTTTTAACATTATTTTCACCCATGATGCCAAATACTTTACACTACACTGAATCAAGTGCTGTATTAATGCTTTGTCCAATTTTTATTTTATTTTTTTAATCTATTTTTAGATATTAAGTGTTTATTAAATTAAGTGGTGTATTAGACATTTAATCACATTAATGGTGTTAACACATCACTGACACACAAACATGTCTTCCGGTAAACACTTCGCACATATGGTTCAGGTGTTCTAGTTCATCTTGCACATGGTGGACGCCACCATACCAGCACCAACAGCCGTAGCAATCAGTGAGGCACCCAAGGTCATCGGAGACAAGGCGATACCCACCACCGCTGAAGATGAAGCCGAACTCTGCCATAATGTTTTGCAGGCTTTTGTTGCGGTTCATCATGAGGAAGTTGCTTACGTTCACGGCTCACTGATTAAATGATCTAACTTCCTCCTCTATTTTTCTTTGTCCAAATTTTCATTGCTGCTGGGTTTCCACTTTGTAATCCTAAATCATCTGATGGCCATTTCCTGACAAACACAATCAGCTGTGTTAGCAATAACAGTTGCAGTTACAGTGAAAATGACTGCTAAGTCATTCATTCCTTCATGTCAAAGTCACTCACATAAAGTTAGATGAGCAGTTCATAGATTCATTTAAAAGAGCTATCAGTTTTCATAGATCCATGTAGGATTGTAGGGCTTAGCTGGGTGGTGTTTGACACTGATTTTCTCTGTATTCCCCCAAAATCATTCTTGTTGCCTCTGACCTGTCATCTGAACCAGATGATCTGAGTTGGGTCAGGTCCAAATTCAGGTTGATCCATTACCTTTAATTAATTACAACAAAATGTGTGGAGATTACATTTTTGAACTGATTCACAGCCCAATTTTATCATAATCTTCCTTAAGAAAGTTTACTAAAACAACAGTGTGTTTCTGCAGTCACAAAGAGGATGTGTGGCCCTGTTTTTCTGAGAGTCACAGTGGATTAATTTATCAACTAAATGTTAGAAATGAAAATCTAACTCCACTGGGATATCTGTAGTCAACACCCTCCAGGTAAACAGTATAGTGTCACTCAGTCATTATGTTTTGCCCTCACCTTTCAGAGATGGGATTAAGGTGCAGTGTCACGCTGTTTACTCTGGTTTCACCAAGGGCTTTACAGTGGTTATAAATACCCCAAACAGCTATGTTTTGCAGAGAAGGAGGGTGGGACTGTGACACAGTTTAGATACACTGCCATTTGTAAGGGGAAAGTTGTATTTGTTGCAATTATCATCCCTGTCGTTAGAAATAGAAATATAATTTTTTTCTCCTGTCATATTAACATGAATGTAATCAAATTGAACCATTCCATTTCAGGAACTGTCCAAGATTGTTGATTTTAAATTTCTTATCTTATTTATGCATGTTCTGCAAATGAAAAATGATCTAAGCGAAAATATTTTACACATTTAAACCGTTGTCAACCACTGCCTCCATGTCTTGGCTCTCCCGGCTTTTCACTGTGTGGACAACTTCCACCACATCCCTATTTTTTGTGGGGCTTGTGGGGAGACAGCTGGGGCTCAGAGTGGGGTTGCAGGTGGTTCAGACTGTGACTTGTTCTCGCTGGGGTACACCAAGTGACCAGGGTCTGTTCCAAGATGGAGATATAATTATCGGTGGGCTCTTTAATCTTTATTACAATCCTCCAACTATAGACCACGACTTTACACAGCTGCCACACTACAAACCTTGCACTGGGTAAAACTCTAAACTGCTCTGTTTACAGGGAATACTGTATAATACTAATGCAAATATTTGACATATTAGCTGTTTGTTTTTTCCAACATGCAGTTAAGTGTGTTGTGTTATTTTTAGTTTAAAATGTTAATTTTTATGATAAAATTTGCATTACAAATGTTTATCCATTGACAATCCAAAAAGAATATTTTTACAACTTACTGAGTTGCTTCACAGTCGTACCAAGAAATTGACTGACATTTTTTTTTGCTTTTTTTCTCTGCTTTGATCTCAGTTTGCAAAATCTTCCAATGCAGTATATATATGCTATGATTTTTGCTCTGGAGGAAATCAATCATAGTGCAAATCTGCTACCAGGTGTTAAGCTGGGATACCGTATTCATGACAGTTGTGCCCAACCCCTATGGGCTATACAAGCAGCACTGTCACTAGTTGGAGGAGACAGCACCAGTTGTAATTCAACCACCCTGTCAGACCCTTCTGCTGAGAACAGAGAGGAGATCACAGTAAGAAGAGGTACTGGATCTAGCTTTGGCTGGACCAAATGTAAATCCTTCAATCCTAATAAGAAGCAATGAAAGTTATGACAGCGCTTCTGTAATTGAAAGAGAATTAAGCAATATTTTAATATAACAAATGATTTTATTTCATTATATTTTAAAATGTCATCAGGTGACCAGCCCGTTCCTTTGATCATTGGTGGTGACTCATCCATAACAGCCCAGATACTCGCCAAAGTCTTGGGGCCACTGTTTGTACCTTTAGTGAGTGATTTTTATTAGAACAAATATTCCTTGTATTTGCACCTTTTTTGCATTTGCACTTGTTATTAGGAGCATATGATCATTCCTACTGTGCTTAAAGCAAAAAAAAAAAAAAAAACTGTATTAAGGTTTATGTATATGAGATTTTAGAATATGTATAAGTAGTTTTTATTTGTTTTTTAGGTAAGCTATACAGCAAGCTGCTCCTGCCTAAGTGACAGAGTCCAGTATCCTAACTTCTTCAGGACCATGCCCAGTGATTATTTCCAAGCTCGAGCCATTGCTCAAATTGCCATACACTTCAATTGGACCTGGATTGGGGCAGTGGCAATAAACACTAATTATGGCATAGAAGGAATAAAGGTGTTTGCTTTGAAATTTGTTTTATGAGACATGTTATGGCATCTATTAAAAAACAACAACATAACAACAAGATTTAAACAGCTTTCCTTCATTGAATTTTTTTGTCATTTTGAATTATATTTTCTTTTCTTTTACATGGCAGATATTTCAGGAGGTGACTCAGGAAGCAGGAGTGTGTCTGACATTCACAGAGGTTCTCAACAGGGAAAACATAGTGGATGATGCCAGACGAGCCGCACTTACAATCCAGGCCTCGACTGCAAGAGTGATTCTGATCTTTGCCTGGTATACAGATGTGAAGGAATTGTTTCTGCAACTAGCTAAGATTAATGTGAGAAACTTGAATACAAGTGTATTTAAATTGTTATAACCACATCTATTAAATTATATTTAAATAAATGTCTATTTGCCATCAACAGGTGACTGACAGACAGTTTCTGGCCAGTGAGGCTTGGAGCACCAGTGGTGACATTCTTCAAGATCCTAAAATTAGAAAAGTGGGAAGTGGTGTTCTTGGGGTTGCAATTAGAAGTTCAACAATACCTGGATTTGAGAGTTATCTAAGAAATTTGAACCCATCTCTTCGTCCTGGTGATAGTTTATTTAACAAACTTTGGGAAAATGTGTTTGGTTGTAGTCCTTCGGCCACACCTAGTTCTTCTTCAGCGCCTTCACTGCCATTTCGTGCAAGTGAGCTATCGACTTCTCTGCCACGCTGCAGAGGCACAGAGTCTCTGGAAGGATTGCAGCATCCTTTTACTTACACCTCCCAACTAAGGGTGACTTATAATGTCTACCTTGCTGTTTATGCTGCAGCCCACGCACTTCACAGCCTCCTCTCCTGCCCCAACAGTGACAGCCATGGTGAAAATAACAGGTCCTCCTGCTCCTTTCCCAAAAAAATCGAACCCATAGAGGTAAACATATTTTACTGTAGCTCTACTGCAACATACAAGATGGAATGTACACTTTCACAACCTCTGCTTGCAAATTCTGCTTGTTATATCTTTAATGGGCACATTAAGCAGTTATATTTATTACATACAATTATACATTTAAACTTATTTTAAGTAACAATTACCCTTTTCCTTGCTTTCAGTTGTTGCAGCACTTGAACAATGTGAACGTTACAACGCCACATGGAGAAACAATTTATTTCCAAGATGGTGATATTCCAGCAAAGTATGACCTGGTCAACTGGCAGAACACTCCTGAGGGGACACTACAACTTGTTTTGGTTGGTCGTGTAGATGGCTTTGACATCCATCTTAATGAGACAGCTGTTCAGTGGAACACAGGATCTAATCAGGTGGTTAAAAAAAAAAAAAAAAAAATCTTGTTTTATGGCAATACCAAGATGTCTAATGAATTAAATATTTTTTCACAACCAGTTGAGGAAATTACCGCTTACATTTACTTAGGCAGTGTACAATTTGATGTTATGTTACTTATGTACTCCACTATAATTAAGAATTGAATATTATACTTTATTGCAATACATTTATTTCACAGTTTGAGTTACTTTGTAGATGCAGTTTATAAATGTAAAATGTAATCAACTAACACATTTTATATTGGGCAGCATGATGGTGGAGTGGTCCACCTGTTGCCTGTGGCCCCTTTCTGTGAGGAGTTTGGAGCAGTTTGCATATTCTCCCTGCTGGGTTTCCTCCAAGTTCCTCCAGCTTGTGACTCTAAATCCTTGGTTGTCTGTCTCTGTGTAGCCCTGTGAAAGATTTATCTTCCTCAATAGGATAGCTGAGATAGGCTCTAACAAGAGGCTCATAAGCTGAAAAAGGACAAGTGGTTTAGATTAAAGGATGGAAATTATAATGGTTTTTATTTATTATAAAGAAAACATAGAACAAATGGAATTAGGGTGTCAGGTAGTGGTGTGGTTAAGATGTATATCTTGCTAGTTAAGTAAATTTTAGAGCATGTACTTCAATTTCAGCACTCAGTACTTGCACTTGAGTATTGGGTTTGGTTTTTTTCCCACCTCTGTTCACCAGACATTATTAAAATGGTTTAATTTGCTATTTAGGTGCCTGCATCAGTGTGCAGTGAGAGCTGCCCCCCAGGTACCAGGATGGCCAACAGGAAAGGGGAACCAGTCTGCTGCTTCGACTGTATTCAATGTGCTGATGGGGAGATTAGTAACAAATCTGGTGAGAAAATAACCTCCACAATAATGTTGCCATTAACATTTCAATTAGCAATGCAGTTGCAGTACAATACACAAATATTTTAATACAACAATTTTTTGTTCTTCCCTTTTCTGTGTTCTTCTCCCAGGTTCCCTTCAATGTGAGCGTTGTCCATTAGACTTCTGGTCCAATGCAAATCGAACTGCCTGTGTCCCTCGTCAGCTTGATTTTCTTGCCTTCAATGAAACGTTGGGCATTACTCTGACTACAGTGGCTGTATCTGGTATTGCAGTGACAACAGCTGTGTTTGTGGTGTTTCTTCGCTACCGTCAAACACCTGTGGTGAGAACCAAGTGTAATGCAACAGAAACTTGACAGTACATTTTCTATGAATCCTTATTGGTTTGCAGATGTTCATTTTTACATTTTGATTAAAAATATTACTTTTAAATAATCTAAATGAATTTATTTTGTACTGTTAAGAGGATTTAATACCAATGTTATCCCAATTCTCATTTGTAGGTTCGAGCCAACAACTCTGAACTGAGCTTCCTGCTTCTTCTCTCACTGAAGCTCTGCTTCCTGTGCTCACTGGTTTTCATTGGACGTCCATCAGTCTGGTCTTGTCGGTTCCAGCAGGCAGCTTTTGGGATCAGCTTTGTTCTCTGTGTTTCCTGTCTCCAAGTGAAAACCATTGTGGTCCTTGCAGCATTTCGCTCAGCTCAGCCTGGTGCTGAAGCTTTGATTAAGTGGTTTGGTCCAGTTCAACAGAGAGGAAGTGTTTGCATTTTTACTTGTGTACAGGTCAGATTTATAGATGCATTTTTTTAATAACACATGTTTTACTCATAGAATTTTACTCACGTTAAACTGACACTCTGCAATACTTTCTTTCATCAAGGTTCTTATATGTTTTTCCTGGCTATTGCTCAGCCCCCCAGTCCCTCAGCCTGACTTGGAAATTCCAGGATTAAAAGTCACCTTGAAGTGTGCCATGACCTCTTTAGTGGGGTTCTCTCTGGTTTTGGGCTACATTGGCCTGCTGGCCTGTACCTGTCTCATTCTGGCCTTTCTTGCTCGGAAACTCCCTGATAATTTCAATGAGGCCAAACTGATCACCTTCAGCATGTTGATCTTCTGTGCTGTCTGGGTGGCCTTTGTCCCTGCTTACGTCAGCTCTCCTGGGAAATACACGGTTGCTGTGGAGATTTTTGCAATCTTGGCTTCTAGTTATGGTTTACTGTTCTGTATTTTTGCTCCAAAATGTTTCATTATACTTCTGAGACCTGAGAAAAACACTAAAAAACATCTCATGGCCAGATAGCAAAGAAAATAAACAATGCTTGCTTTATTCATAACTTTACTTCAATCTGTTTATCTGCATACATTTGTTTTTTTTGTAAACTGTAGTACTGTGCCGTGAAATCGTCGTGAAGTCTTTCATAACCTTCCTACACTGAGACACATTGTGTAAAAAATTTCAAATCATTGGTTTCTACTACTATATTACTTGGAAATAATTGACCTGTCTTAATTCAGGATTTACAACTATTAGTAATGTAACAAATCTTGAAGAGGAAAGAAAAATAAGAATAGTAAACATAAAATTAAATAAATATAAATTACAGGGTTGTCTTTTTTTCTTGTTGTGATGTAATATCTTTGGTTGCATCTCTGCCATTTTGAGAAAACTGCTGGTCTTATTTAACTGCAGCCTTTACAGACACTAAAGCCTTTCTGTGTGGAGTTTGCATGTGTTTCCTCTGGGTACTCTGGCTTCCTCCCAAAGTCCAAAGACATGCATGTTAGGTTAATTTGCGACTCTAAATCATCCCTGGGTATGAATGTGAGTGTGAAAAGTTGTCTATTTGTGAATGTCTCTCAGTGTTGGCCCTGGGATAGACTGGCAACCTGTCCAGGGTGTACCTTCACCTTGTACAATAACAGCTGGGACAGGTGCCAGCCACTTGCGACCCTGAATGGAATAAGTGATTAAAGATAATGAATGGGGGGATGCTATTAAGAGATTTGACTTTGAAAAATAATTTATTACTTGAATCAAAATTCTGTATATTACACCTTCCACCAATGTCATCAAAAAATGGACAAAAATCACAAAACATCATACTCTATAAGGGGACTAGACAAAGAGGCCCACTCCACCTGTCTCTATTAAATATATTAATCGAAGCCTTTTTCAAATAAGTGTCTCAGCTGCTCTGAAAGCCTGGTACAAAATTCTCTAAAATCAAAAATGTCACCTTCCCACTATTGATATTAACTCCCATCTGGAACAATCCTGATTTTGTCATCAATAATAAACTATGCCACTACTGCAATTCAGTAGAAAAAGGCATCACTCTTTAGAATTCAAATAATTTTTATTGTAGCAGGTGTTATTGGCTGTTGTTGTTGTTAGCACCTTTATTAGCATTTATCAAATTTCCTGTAAGCATTACTGCAATTAAACACTTTATGCACAAAATGCCCATTAACACACACACACACACACACACACACACACACACACTAAAGAACAACATACTTAGTCACTTTTTTCGATTGTACAAACTTGTGTAGTTACTCGTGTGTTTACATGTTGCCTGTCCTTGTTTTCCCATTTTTGTTACTAATAAATTTCCATTTTTCTTGTAATTTTATAGTTGTTCCCTGTAACTGCATCTAAATAAAATTTTTAAAAAATGCTTTTTTAAGATCAACGAATACCACCACCAAGTACATCCAGCCTATTCCATCTGATACCTTTTCTGTACAATGCCAACAGAAACGATCTGTTTTGTCTAAATCCATACTGTTCATACTTATTAAAGTCATATAATATAAACCAACAAACATTTTTCCAGAATTTTGAAGAATTGAGGAAGCATTTGGAAATAATAAAAAAAAATACATATTTGTACATATTTGTCTATATAAGCTTTTATAGATGGGTAGGACCTTAGCTAATTTAAAGTTGTAGTGGAATAACCCTTTGGAAAGATAAATTACAAATAAACTTAAAAGATTTTAGAATTAATTCAACAGTATTCCTAATTAAGTTAATATAAAATCAATTAAAATCCTTTAAGAATTTATATCTTAAAGCATATAAAACAATTATGTCACCACTTCTTTTAACAAAATGTCTGAATTTAATTGAGAATGCATATCCTTCCCATTGTTTGCTCACTGACAGTTGGGTTAGGCTCCAGCCCTCCATAACCCCAGGATAAGCAGTTACAGATAATGGATGGATCCTTCCCATTGTTTAATGTAATGTTGGTACATCTAAAAAGCGACATAATAGGAACATCTCTTCATCTCTTCTACAGCGCACTTATTAAGCTGAAAGCCAGTTAATGGCAAAAGTCACACTGAAAGAAAATTAATAATACATACACCTTGTCTGTATGTGTGTATGATACACACCTCCTACACAAACACTGACCATCTGTAATGATGTAGTTGTTTTACTGCTACTCTTGAGAGAAGTGATTTGGGGCTTGTAAGCACGTGTCATAATTTTTACTTGCTTGCAATAATGCTTTACATCTATTATAAATACCCCCATTAACTGCTCAGCTTCTCAGAGGAGGAGGATGTTTGACACAGTTAAATTTATGTCACACATTTGCAAGTTTTACAGTGAATAAAAGTAGGTGTTTGAAGAGGTTAGAATTTATGTTGTGCTTTGTCTAGAACAGCTGCATTCATGCGTTGGTTCTCCTGGCTTTTCACTCTGTGGACCTCCTCAGCACTGTCCCTGCTCCTCGTGTGGCTTGTGGGCAGACAGCTGGGACTTAAGGTGGGACTGCAGGGTGTTCAGACTGTGACTTGTTCTCGGTGGGGTCCACCGAGTAACCAGAGTCTCTTCCAGGATGGAGATGTGATTTTTGGTGGGCTCTTTAATCTCCATTACCAAACTCCAGCTATAGACCACAACTTCACTCAGCTGCTGCACTTCAAACCATGCTCTGGGTAAAATGTTGTGAGTGTAGTGTAATAATGACAATACTTGTGGCTTCACAGAATCAATGAAAATCTTGTCTGATGTCAGTCTCCTTCTTTCTCTCTTGTGGTCTCAGTTTAGAATATGCTCCCTTGCAGTATATGTATGCTATGGTGTTTGCACTGGAAGAAATCAATGATAATCAAACCCTGCTACCAGGTTTAAAGCTGGGCTACCATATGTTTGATTGCTGTAGCCGACCGCCATGGGCTCCCCAGGCAGCACTGTCACTAGCAGGAGGAGACAGCGTCAGCTGCAATTTATCAGATGATTCTGGTGGGTATGAAGAGGAAGCAAGTTGTATTTCTCTATCATACTGACAGATGATATCAGCAAAATGGACACAAAATTGTGTTTTAAAAAGATTCAAATGTTTTTATTGCTGTCAAAACATAATTTAACTGATGTTTTAATTCTGCCAATAGATGATCACCCTGTTCCACTGATCATTGGTGCTGTTTCATCTGTAACAGCCGAGATACTCTCCAGAATCCTGGGGCCACTCTCTGTACCTTTAGTACGTTTTCCTTTAAAATACACGTCAAGCATTACACTGAACCCTTTTTCTGATTATTTTCAGGTTGTCTGTACTTTGTTATATTTTACTATCTTTACAGTACAGTAGAGTGTAATGTGAGAGAAGATGTAGTTTATGCTTTAAGTTTTCTCTTAGGTCAGAAAAACAATTTGATATGTAAATTTTGTGTGTGTCTTTCAGATTAGTTACTTAGCAACCTGTTCTTGTCTGAGTGACAGAGTCCAGTTTCCTAACTTCTTCAGGACCATCCCCAGTGATACTTACCAAGCAAAAGCCTTTGCTCAGCTTGCCATACGCTTCAATTGGACCTGGATTGGGGCAGTTATTACTGACAATAATTATGGATTCACAGCAATAAAGGTGTTTCCATTTGTTAAATATTATTTACCACCCATAAAATATGTACATTTGGGTGTAAAAGTCAGCATTCACTTATTTTGAAATGCCAAAAAGTGTGAAAAAATTCTCGCTAGAAATATATATAAATATATGTATATATATATTTCACCCACATAAGAGTAAGTGCACATTTGAAAGAGAATTTGTACTAGCTGAATGTGCATATTTTTTCTGCCAGGTTTAGAGTTAAGTTTGCATCACTTTCAAAGTTATTTCAATGTAAATTGATGAAAAGTTAACCCTAAAATAATAACAATGGGCATTAATCCACAAATGTTCTTTCATCATCACATATTACAAAATGGTCAATGAGTGCAGGAAAAAAAGTGACAGTAAAATCTGTACAAAAGATTACACACCCGTTATAAATTTACTTACTTGAAAAACAATTGTACTGTGGATTAAATAGTATTTTAATAAGAGGATTCTAACTTTTGCACCCACCTGTATACATACTCATAAATGCATAAAGTAGAAGGTACAGTTTTTCTTCTTTCTTTGATTAACTTTTACTTGTCAGATATTTCAGGAGGAAACTCAGGGGGCAGGGTTGTGTCTGGAATTCATAGAGACTCTCAACAGGGAAAACATTGTGAGTGATGCCAAGCGAGCAGCACTCACCATCCAGGCCTCGACTGCAAGAGTGATTCTTGTCGTTACCTGGTATACAGATGTGAGAGAGCTGTTTCTGCAACTAGCCAAAATAAATGTAAGCACCTAATGTAATCTTTGAAGGGAATATTGTAAATGCAGTTTGTAACACTTTGTGACTTTGTATGTAACTGGGGCACAAATCATGATGTTTTAAACAGTATTTTTAAATTAATTGTAATTTTAATCGCTTTCACCAGGTGACTGACAGACAGTTTGTGGCCAGTGAGGCTTGGAGCACCAGTAGTGATCTTCTCCAACATCCAGTCACTAGAAAAGTGGCAAGTGGTGTTCTTGGTGTTGCCATTAGAAGTTCAACAATACCAGGATTTGAAAACTATCTCAAAAGTCTGAACCCATTTCATCGTCCCAGTGATGGGTTTTTAAGAGAATTCTGGGAAGTTGAGTTTGGATGCAGTCCTGGTTCCACTAATCTCCATTCATATTCCTCTTCATCCCTCAAATCTCTAACTTCTACAAAGAGGACAAGCCATCCATCAAATATTTCCACTTCACCTCCTGCAGATAAGTCTCTTCAAAAAGCTTCCCTATCAGCCTGCAGTGGGACAGAGTCCCTTGAGAGAGTGCAGAATGTCTTTACTGACGTATCTCAGCTAAGGGTGTCATATAATGTCTACCTTGCTGTTTATGCTGCAGCCCACGCCCTTCACAGCCTCCTCTCCTGCCCTGCTGAAAACAGCTCCACCTGCTCTTCTCCAAAACACATCAAACCCACTGAGGTAAACACATGATAATCACACGTTCCCTGAGAGTAATAGTAAAAATACATTGGTGACTAGTGTTATTTTACAACATGACCTGTTTCAGTAGTTTGATCATTTTACAGTTGTTGCAGCACTTGAACAAAGTGAACTTCACCACACCACAAGGGGAAGAGTTTTACTTCCAAGATGGTGATATTCCAGCAAAATATGACCTGGTTAACTGGCAGAACACTCCTGAGGGGACACTGCAACTTGTTTTAGTTGGACATGTTGTTGGCTTTGACATCCACCTTGATGAGTCAGCTATTCAGTGGAGCACAGGATCCAGTCAGGTATCAAACAGGAAAATAATTCAAGTAATGCAAATTTTGATTGATTGATTTATTTTGAGTTTGAAAATGTGTATTCATTTTTTAGGTGCCTAGTTCAGTTTGCAGTGAGAACTGTCCCCCAGGAACCCGGAAGTCCAACAGGAAAGGGGAACCTGTTTGCTGCTTTGATTGTATCCCATGTGCTGAAGGGGAGATTAGCAATAAAACTGGTGGGAAAATTACAATGTTAAACATCAGAAACCAAAGAGCTTCTAAAACACACCCATCTTAATCAGAAATTTATTTACTTTAAACTTATTTGGACTTTACCATTTAATACTGTTCTTCCACTCAATTCTCTAAAATTTTTCTCCTGAATGATCTTCCCTCTACCAGGTTCTCTTCACTGTGATCAGTGTCCATTAGAGTTCTGGTCCAATGCAAATCGAACTTCCTGTGTCCTTCGTCAGCTTGATTTTCTCTCCTTTAATGAAACTTTGGGCATTACTCTGACTACAGCAGCTGTGTCTGGTGCCACAGTGACAACAGCTGTGTTTGTTGTGTTTCTTTGCTACCGTCAAACACCTGTGGTAAGAATATAAATTAATGTTAACACATTTTAACAGCCTTATTGGTGTGCACTGAAAATGTACGACAACTTTAGTGAGGAACACTGTCGGTTAATCTTAATTATTCCCTTTTTGGCGTTTCATCTCTCCTGTACATTGGATTATGAATCAACTCGTACCTTCAACTTTTTACTTGAAGGTACGAGCCAACAACTCAGAACTGAGCTTCCTGCTTCTTCTATCACTGAAGCTCTGCTTCCTGTGCTCACTGGTTTTCATTGGACGTCCATCAGTTTGGTCTTGTCGGTTCCAGCAGGCAGCTTTTGGGATCAGCTTTGTTCTCTGTGTTTCCTGTCTCCAAGTGAAAACCATTGTAGTCCTTGCAGCATTTCGCTCAGCTCGGCCTGGTGCTGAAGCCTTGATTAGGTGGTTTGGTCCAGGCCAACAGAGAGGAAGTGTTTGTCTTCTTACTTGTGTACAGGTAATAATACATGCTTTGAAATTTTTCTTTTTTGGTTTCTTGTTTGGTTATATTTGCATCAACTTAACTACATTTAATTTTCATTCAGATCATCATCTGTGCTGTGTGGCTGTCCCTCAGTCCCCCTGTGCCTAAGCGTGATCTGGGTTTCCATGGTTCAAAGGTCATCCTGGAGTGTTCCATGGCATCTTTAGTGGGGTTCTCTCTGGTTCTAGGTTACATTGGCCTTCTGGCCTGCACCTGTCTTATTCTGGCCTTTCTTGCTCGGAAACTCCCTGATAATTTCAATGAGGCCAAACTGATCACCTTCAGCATGTTGATCTTCTGTGCTGTCTGGGTGGCCTTTGTCCCTGCTTACGTCAGCTCTCCTGGGAAATACACAGTTGCTGTGGAGATTTTTGCAATTTTGGCCTCTAGTTATGGCTTACTGTTCTGTATTTTTGCTCCAAAATGTTTCATTATTCTTTTGAGGCCTGAGAAAAACACCAAGAAGCACCTGATGTCCAGATAGCACTGATACCGTAAATTTTATCTATTTATCTATTGTATATAAACTCCTAAAATATGACCAATATTTACTGCAGTACCAAATTAAATTGTTTTACTGTTTCTTTGTTTCCACTGTGCATTTATTTTCTGCATTTGCTCAGTTCTGTGTTTTGTCATCAAAGTTTCTTCATAGTGTAATTGTTTTTCAAACAGGAAAAATCACTATTATTTAATGGTTCTATAAATGTGCCTGCTAATAATATAATAATATAATAATAATAATAATAGTATATATATTATAATTATCTACATCACTTGAAATTATTTATAATTACTGATAATAAAACTAATTTAAAAATAAGCAGCACCTGTCTTAAGCTTTAATGTCATTTGAATTTCAATGTATTCATATTTGTATAGTGCCAATTCACAACAAAAATAATTTTAAAGCACTGTATATATCTGTATAAAACACAGATTTACAGAGTAAACCCAACAAATCCCCCTTAAGCCAGCACCAACGTGATATTAGAGAGGAAAAACTCCCAGAACTGGACTCAGGGGCAGTGGCCTTCTGCCTTCTCCTGTTGTAGTGAATGATAAGTGGCATTTAGATTTAAAAGATGCTGTCAGTTTATCCAAATTTACAAATCTGGGTTTGATCTCATGCTGTGAAGTTGCTAGGGGAGATAGGCAGATAGTATTGTTTGCAGCAGCCTACTGCCCGCCTCCTGAGTGTATCGCTTGTCTGTATCCCAGTGGACAAGGACGGGCTTGCAGCTGTTGCTCAAACCTGTTGTAATTTTTATCTTAGGACTTTTGCTTTAGGACTTTTGACTTTTTTTTTTTTTTCATGCAAGAAATGTCCCGTTTAGATTTAGAAGATGTGATCAGTTTTTCCAAATTTATAAATTGTATCCAGATCTCATGATGTAGAGCTGCCAGAGAAAATTGTGAGCCGAGCTCTTGAGAATGAGTGACCGATGTCTGCTTTCATTCGTGTGGGGGTGAGAAGGTTTGTTTAACCAAATCTGTGTTAATTTACTGCTTCCCCATGTTAAGAGCATATTAAAATGCTAAAATTAATTTTGGAAGAAAAATGCTGATGTAAACATAGGCTGTGTGGGGTGGGAGAGGAAGGGTTCCACTTTCACTTTATTGCAGTTACATATAATGCTTCTCTCTTACAAGCACAAACTCAGCAAATCTGCTTCTTTACCAAATTTTACTGTGTTGCACTGGTAACTTACTAACCAGAGATCATTTGGCTTAAAATAAAATGCTAAAAATTTAGTATAATGCTATAATGAAAATAGCTTCATACCTTTTTTTAGAAATTACATTTATATTTAGGAATTCAGCTTTAGGAGAAGAGAAAAAGCTAATCAAAGAAATAATGAAGGGCAATTATGGATGTGGCTCACTACCTAAAAAAACCTCACAGACAATTCTTCCACAACGTCATAAGTCAACTCAAAACTCCCAAATGAAAATGCTGCACTTTGTCACCAATCAACAGAAGCTCATTCAATCAACACATTGTGGTCAGTATGCAAGGTAGAATGGCATGAGGAGCCAGGCATCCTAGTTTTGTAGCTAAACCTCTGCCCTATTATCACACAGCTTAAAGTAAGCTGTATTATTTAGAATCAGTTTTGCCTCACTGCTAGTGGCTGCAAAGTTTGGGGGAATGCCCCTTTATGTGGATGGGGCAAAACACGCACACCTTGTCCCCTGCCACATGTCAAAGTCCCTCCTCTACTGCATTCTACAGGTGGCCTAGGCCTAGCAGTAGGTAGTCATGGGAGTAGTGATAGGACACCCAAAGATGCTCCCTCAGTCTGCAAATGTAGTCCACCAGCTGTACACTGGCTGGACTGCTGGTGAGAACAGCAGGCTGGGTGGCCAACAGGAATCTCTCCTATCAACAGATAGCACTTTGCATTGTTCAGCTGCAGTCCAGCCTGCTGTATGACAGCTAAGACTTGATGTAGGTTGGATAGGGCCCAAGTCATGCCACAAGTCACAAGTGAATGGCACTAGGACTGGCAGTCTCTTGGCAACTGGCTTGGTGATCTTTGGGTCTGCTCTTCTTCCCCTGACTGGACGAAAGAACTATAGTATAAGTGTCGAGGGTGACCTTGACATGTAAAAAGGGCTCACCAGTGGTTCAGCAGTGGACCTTTTGTGGACCTTTTTCTAACCCAGATTCCAGATTCCACGTTCAAGCTACACGCACACTGACTTATTTTCTTTAATCACATATTTTAAACCCAATGTTTTGGACATTATGTGTCCAAAAAGGCTAAAAAAGCCTGCACCTTGGGCATTATTTCAAAGTGATGGTGCTTGTTTAAAGAACACACTCTCAGATTTTATATGCTTTTTGAAGTTCATGTAAGCCTCTTTAACCTGCCAGGAAGACCCATTGTCTCAGTGTAAAACATTTGATTCAGTTTGTGGTCTTGTGCTCCCTAGTACGTAGAAGATATGTGTGATGTAATAAGACTTATAAGATTATACATAGAAATATCTTCAACAATATTGGCTAACAGAGGGATAATCTTATATGAAGAGTGTAGTTGAATCAATGGTGTGTGGCTCCACCCTGTGGTGAGAGCCATGACTCCCAGCCTTGTTCTTGGATTAAAATCACTGGCATGTTTTCATCTATCTTCTTCAGCTGCATTTTAGAAGTGAAAATGCAGTCATTGAGTTAGGTAAAAAATAAATACATGTTAGGAGCATACTTTATTATTATTAAAAACAGAACAACATTATACTACGTGAAAATTAACAAAAGCAATAATAGAAATTGGTGTGCCTGTCAATTGAACTGGATCCTGGTAAAAAAATATTAACTTGGCATTTGGTATATTGTATAGACAAAGGGATTAATTCTTATGCAGTGAAGTTGTTATGATTTTATGCCTCGACCCATAATTGCTTTCTTTGTGTTTCTCTCTGGTCTTACTAGGATTATATAACATTTGGGAGCAAACAAGGCCACTAAAAGGCTGAAACTTGAGGCCAGAATTGCGAATACCTCCACTGCATCTGCATATTTGCCCGGCGAGCTCACATAAGCGGGAACAAAAGCCACCCACACAGCACAAAACATCAGCATGCTGAACGTGATGAGTTTGGCCTCATTGAAGTTGTCTGGAAGATTCCTTGCCAGAAATGCAATCAAAAAACTAAGGACAGCAAGTAAGCCAATGTAGCCAAGTAACACTGCAAAACCAACTGTGGACCCAACTACACACTCATACACTATTTTGTCATTGTAGTACTGGGTGTTTTTATGAGGTGTTGGTGAGGCAGAGACAATCCAGGCAGTGCAGATTGCAGCTTGAACACAAGTCAAAACCAGTACCGTTCCTCTCTGCTGCACAGCACCAAACCATTTTAGACTGGACCCCACTCCTGGCTTCGAGGCCTTGAACACAGCCAGAACCACCATGGTTTTGACCAAGATGCATGAGATGCAAAGCACAAAGCTGATCCCAAATGCCACGTGTCTTAACTGGCATGTCCACAGTCTGGGGTGGCCAATGAATAGCAATGAGCAGAGGAAACAAAGTTTAAGAGACACTAACAAGTGGAAACTCAGTTCTGAATTGTTGGCACGTACTATAGGTGTGCTACGATGATAGATAAAGATCCCCAGGACAACAGCACAGATACAAGTGCCCAGCAGTGAGGTGGTTGTCAAGCAGATACCCAGTGGCTCATGGTAGGAGAGAAACTCTATGTTCTTTGGAACACAGTTGTCATGGTAAGGACTGGACCAAAAATCCTCTGGACAATTGGTGCACTCTGTGGAGTCTAAGAAAACATGTAAAGTGATAATATACATATATATAACATTTGTAAACTGCAATGATTAAATATGAACACTAACCAGTCTTGTTGCTGATCATTCCCTCAGAACAAGGAATGCAGTCAAAACAACACACAGGTTCCCCCTTCTTTCTTGCAATGCGAGTACCTGGAGGACAGCTTGTACTACACACTGACAGCGGTGGCTGCAGGAAAAAGAATAATATGTTATTCTTGACCAGTTTACAGTTATAGAAGGAGATATTCCTCTACTATAATGACAACTAGCCAAAACACACTGTATAGGAAAAATCATCGGTAACCTGTTTAGACTCAAAGTTCCAGAAGATTTTTTGTTCATCAAGAGTGAGTTGTTCACTTTTGAAGGGCAACTTTTTCACTTCACCCACATTCTGAACTTCAGTTCTTCCATCAGGGAGCCACAGCCAGTTCATGATGTCATATATTGGCAAAACATCACCATTCTCATCAAACAACACTTGATCACCAAATGGTGTCGTAAAGTTGACTTTTCCCAGGTAATACAGAAGCTATGAAAAGTAGAATAAAGTTAATAGGAAATCAAAAGGGACAACTTGAAAAAAGATTTCTAAATCCCCTGATAAACACAGTGGTACCTATTAGTAATTTGTTATTAAACTACAAAATAATGACTTTTCCCAGGTAGCACACAAGCTTTGGATACCAGAATAATTCACAGTTTTAACGATCGACACAGCAATCCCAAAATCAGATTGAATACTACAGTCAGTATCATTTTAATTTTCTAGATTTAAGACTTTAACCGGTTAAATCTCTGATAATATGACCAGTGACTACAGTTACTCTTATTTGCAATCACCAAGAAGTAATGAAAATTTGTTTAGCCGCTATTACTATGGTTAATTTATGATAAAGGATCTCATAGCATTCTGTCTAATCCTGTATTCTAAGTGCTATTTAAAAAAAAACTGACAACAGTTTTGCAAACAGTTAGAGCATATTCTAATATCACACCTGCCACGGCTCCAACTTCTGCAAACTCCCACAGCTGTGCCCACTGAAAGGCCCTCTCCCTGGTTCACAGTGCAGCATGTCATCGAGGGCATACGCCAGAGCATAAACAGCCTTGTAAACATTGTACTCGGGCCGAAGGTTTGAAATGTCCAAGAATTCAGTCTCCACATTCTCTAGATCTTCTTGTCCTGTGCATATTGCTCCCCCAGCTTCCACCCAACCTGCTGGAGGTGGAGCAAATCTGCACTGAAATGTGTGTTCCCAAAACTGATTTACCTGAAATATATTTAAAACTGCATGTAATGTACAATACATTATTTGCACAAGTACCAAATCAAACTGTGAGAATAAACTCTCACCAAGCTGTTTCCATAGCTGCTGTTGTGCTGCAAGTCCGGACGTATTTGTAATAGAAAGTCCCTGAGCCCAGGTATTTCTCCTCGACGGATGGCAATGCCAAGTGTGCCACCCAGGTACGGCATGAGCTGGGGGGTCTGAAGCACAGTAGCTGATGTCCAAGCTTCACTAGCAATCCACTGCAGTCCTGTCACATTCTGCCTCACAACCTGTGCATTACATTATACAAACTGATATGGTCTGACCAATAACGTAGATTCCAGTCTCTGAATTGTTTACATTTTACATAGACAATGTCTTGTTTAATTCATGCATACACAGCTTTAAACCCATATTTTCCACAGTTCTATAAGCTAAGTCATGCAAATCATCCTGACTGGAGTTTAGTAAATGATTCATTTTAAACACTAATTGCAGATCTGACACTCAAGTAAATCTAATAGGTCCAAGTTTATAAGTTATTGCAACAAAAGGTTTTTCATTTTGACAAATAAATCACAGTGTGTAATTCAAGTGTGTGGTTATATTACTTAGAATTATCTTGTAGCATAATCCTAACCTCTTCCATGATGTTAATCATGTGACTTTCATGTGCAAACGCAATGACCACACGAGCTGTGGATTTCTTCATCACATCCACAATCCTCCTTAGTTTATCTGGGTCTTCACCCCACGGCAAAATTTCCAAATAGGCCAGACACCCTTCACCAGACTGACTCAGGTCAGATTGGAAGGAGCGGGCAGCATGGAGTCCATAATCATCATCACTGATAAGCAGACCTGCCCAGGTCCAGCCAAAGTGTTTTAGTATCTGAATCACAGCACGAACCTAAGTGAACAGAGAGTGGATGGATTAGTGCTACAAAAATTGGTAAACTAGTTCCATAGTGGACTGTGTTTAATTATTTCCCATCTGCTTTGCAATCTGGGAACATACAACTCTATAAATGACAGAAATATGGTGTGGGGTGAAGAAAACAAATAGGTTTACTTTGTAGTACAAGGGTGTTATACTGGTCTTGGTTAATATATATATATATATATATATATTACATACATTCTTTATTTTATGCATTTTGAATTTACTAATAAATTTTCACCTGGAATGCATCACTTGGAATCGTCCTAAAGAAGGATGGAAACTTTTGGCGGTCACTAAGGCAGGAACATGTGGCAAAAAAGCTTACCTGCAAAAAACACAAACTGTGCATCCTAAAAACATTCATTGCATTTATATGGTCTTTCAGCTCTGTTAGGTTAAAAAATTAAGGTTATAAGGCAGAAAAATAATGATGAAAAAAAAAAAATCAATAGATGACAAAAAAAACTTACCATAGGTACTTTGTACAAACCCAAGACAGAGGAGATGGCGATACATCGTGTAGAGGAAGAATCACCCACGATTCCTATGACTGGTGGGGTTCCTACACAATTCTCATCTAAAACAACCTGCTCCTCTTGACCACTGACTAATGACAAAGCTGCACGAAACCCAACTCCTAGTTGGAGGCAGTTATCATACAGACTGTATCCCAGAGTCACATTAGGCAGCAGCTTGGAGTTTCTGTTGATCTCATCAATAGCAAAGGCCATGGTCTGGGCTTGTCTGAATCCTAGAACATCAAAACTAACACATAATACCTCTGTTTACTTTCAAAAATACCAGTTATGACTGATACAGCTGAACAAAACATGTGCATTTTGCACAGCTACAAATTATGCAAACATGTAATTGCGTCCAATAGTCAAAGCCAAATGGAAATAATAAAGCACACTATGCAAAAAAACTATATTTTTAAATGCTATCTGATTATCAACCATCTACAACTTAGACTCATTGTCGCTACCCTGACAGACTCACCCATGGCACATAGGCTGTTGTGGTTCTGAGGTAAAAGACAGGTCAGGAAAAACAGAAAAAAAGTGGATTTCAAATAACCCCCCAGAATCACATCTCCCGTCTTGTGCATTCCATTTAGATAAAATTGTCTCCATAACCAGCAGGAGGAAGAATAAACAGAGGACACAAAGGAAAGGTAAGACAACAACATGAACAAAAAGTTGGCATCTAAAAATGTGCACATGACTTTTTTCAGTTCAGTCTTTTGCTGATCTAACTCATCAAGTTTCATAGCTTTTTCACTCACTTATATTGATTTGCAGTATTGTTAAATTTGGCAAACTGCCTATCAGGGCAGAAGAAGCTATAGGGGCAGGGCTTAAAATGTATTTCATTTGACAGTTTTTTGTTCTAATAAGACATTTGGACTTCTTGCATTTTGAATAAAAGGACACCAAAGTCGTGGGTGACCATAGTGATTGAATGAAGTAAAACACACACACACACACACACACACACACACACACACAAAAACCCTGCACCTAGCAAAACCCCCAAAACATTTTCTGGCATTTTTGCACCCCTGTAAATGAGCCACAGAGAAAGAAGTAAAGAGAAGAACCAAACCAAATTATTTATATAAATTGCATGTTGTTTTTTAAAACTATTCTCAATTGCTCATGTTATTTAAAGTTCACTAATAACATTGATTTATAACATGATTTCTCCTGATAGATTTCTCCTGTAGAATGCTGATTACTCTAGCTTAACATGGATTCTAGACCTTTTTCTTATGATATGAGCAAAGGCTCCAGACAACAGCAGAATAGAAAAAACAGGGGACTGGAGGAGACTGGTTTGAGCTGCTACACATGGAAGACTGAATCTACCTTCACATTTCTGGGGAGCTTGGGTTTTACAGAGGACTGGTTAAAGGGACCAATTTATCAGGAAGTTAGTTTTTTTAGGTTCTACTTGGGGGATATTTTTGGTTCAGAAAATCTGACCTTGATTGTAGATGTGGACCAGAGTTCTCAGTTGGTCAGCCAGCCCTTTGTTTCTGTCAGGAGTCCTAAGCAGAGCTACACTGGTCTCTCTTGCAGCGATGGAAACCCACGCAAGCACAAGTAGAAAATGCAAACCTGCAATGTTCTAGCTGTGAGCACACCTTTGCAAATCAGTTTTGAGTGTTTGAGATAGAACACATTAAATACTTAAACTGGCTAAGACTTTGTTGAGTGTTATGTTTGTTTGCATGATAGAAATGGTTAAGTCAAAAGACATGACAAAAAAGTTGAGAGATCATTGATTTTCCCAAATAAAGAAAATTATACAAAATTGATAGGTCATTATTTGATGCTCTGGGTCGATAACATATTGAGATACATCTCGTCCAAACATTTTGGGTTAAATTGTGCTAAACACAACCATACGTTTTAAAAAGCTGTAGTCAAACTGAATGTTGTACTGCAAGACTTTTGTCAGAGCACAAAAAAATGATTTTTCCTGCAATATTTAATCAACAAAAAGACATTATCTGAAAATGTATAATTGATATTTGGTTTCAAACATTTCAGTTTATATTGTTACTGGACTGGCTCCACACTCTGCTCTTATCATACTCCAAGTACATCCACTGTGCACATTCCAGCTTTCCCAGCTATGATCTATAACTCTTGATCACTATATTTTTGGTGCTTTACTTAACCATCCTTATGAAATGATAATAAATGAGTTTAAAACTCTAAAGCTCTAAACATTACTAATCAAGCAGAATTTATTTAGAATTAATATAGAATAAATATTTGCTCTGTCCAATTTTCCTTTATGGAATTTTTCAATTGAAGCTGAAAAAAAGAATTATGTTATGTGGTATGTGGTGAGGTATGTTATAACTTGTGCTACTGTCCTAACTAGCTGCCATCACTATCAGTATGTTTATGTTACTACCACCCAAAATGATCACAATCCTCATTTCTATTGGCCTATTTTTCACAGGGCTAATTGTCAAAAACATTTACGCAAACAATAATAGATGCTGATGTTTTGGGGTTTTTTAATTAGATTTTTAATTAAAAATTATAAATTACTGCCTCTTTGTAAGACCCTTTCACTATGACTGTGTTACTCTATTGAAAATCTGTATTTGAAACAGCTTTTTATATTTTGGTGATATATTAGAACTAGGGAGTGTATCTTTAAATCTGCATAATGTTTAAGTCAAAAGTGAGCGCATAATAGAACCCAAACAGTCTGAATAATGTATTCAAAGAAAATTTTTAATTGGGTATAATGTCAACTTATTATTATAACAGCAATATTATAATTGAAACACACAAGATTTATGGTGATACATTGCATTCAAGAAAAAAAATTTAAAGACCGTTTCTCGTAATTACAAGATACGCATCGCTTAATTTTACGGTTCTCATAAGTTATAAGTTCTCATAATTACAAAGTTACAGTTCTCAAAATTACAAGATTATGACTTAGGGATCTTATAAATATGAGAATGTTTCAGAACCTGCCTTAGAAAAATCTGGTTGTTAAGATATCTTTACAGTAGTTCAATGACAAGTTTCCAATACTTGCAAAACTCCATAGTGAAACAGACCTGTCAATAGATACTTCAGTGGACTTAGCAGCCTAAAATGTCAATTTAAAGGATATAAACTGAGCCTCGCTTAAGGCTATTAAGCGAGGTTCAATTTGCATCCAACAATTTGACTATCCATATCCATGGCAGCACGGAACTTCCTGTTTCCTGTTTAATATGGTCACACAAGTGAATTCTTTGAAAATGAAACACACAAATTAAGTCTTCAAATCGCCTAAATAAAATAGAGAATTAAAGATTACATTAGATTATCCTAAACCATGACGCATTGTCGTCTCAAATAGTGCCAAATGAATAATCACTATAACTTTTCTACACATCTTAACCTCCGGATCTTAAGAAACGATTAAACATTAAATGTTCCCTTGTGAGAAGAGAAAAAGTGTTTTTTGCAAGAGATACAGAAAGTTGCACTGTGGGCTTCAACTTGGCCTCGTTTTTTGCCTATATTGTTACATTTAGCAACATTAAATAATCTGAATTGGCTAATAATGGTTAATTTTCGCTTTGTGCCGTTGGAAGTTCAGATAACTCACTGATTTCTTTGTATCAATGAAAGAAAATTTAAAACATCATGATTCTCAGCGAAGTTCTGAAGTTCTTCGTATTCCTGCCTCAGAAGAAACGTACGTCGTTACAATATATGCTGTAAATTGAAGCTCGCTTTACAGCCTTTTTGTTGAAATTTTGGAAAACTAAGCCCAAATTAAATTATCGATTGACTGTTCTGTTTTACTGTAGAGTTGTGGAAGTATTGAAAACTGTCACTTAACTTCTGTGATACGGCAGATTCTGAAACATTCTCATATTTAACTCATTTACTTATGAGAGCCAGATCTTGTAAATACGAGAAACATAACTTGTAAATACGAGATCCATAGTTCTGTCTTGATCTCGTAATTACGAGATAAGGTCCCTAATTTATTTATTTATTTTTAGCAATGTGCCGCTGTGAAGATTAAATGGAAGCACATAAAATTTTATAAAACATGTAATAGGTATTAGCTTTTCTTTCCTAACTACTGAACATTACTCTTACAATTAAAACATTTTACTGACTTAATTGTATAAAACAATTTATATAAAACAAATTAATCATAGATATTAGATTCTGTGCAATAGTTTATGACTTGTTGTCTCGACCCATAATTGCTCTCTTTGTGTTTCTCTCTGGTCTTAGCAGGATTATGTAACACTTAGGGCCAAACAGCGCCAACAAGAGGCCAAAACTAGAGGCCAGGATGGCAAATACCTCCACAGCATCTGCATATTTGCCTGGGGAACTTACATAAGCAGGGACAAAAGCCACCCACACAGCGCAGAATATCAACATGCTGAATGTGATGAGTTTGGCCTCATTAAAACTGTCTGGAAGATTCCTTGCCAGAAATGCTAATAGAAAACTGAGGACAGCCAGTAAGCCAATGTAGCCAAGTAGCACAGAAAAACCTATGGTGGACCCAACAACACACTCATACACTATCTTGTCATTGTAGTACTGGGTGTTTTTATGAGGTGTTGGTGAGGCAGAGACAATCCAGGCAGTGCAGATTGCAGCTTGAACACAAGTCAAAACCAGAACTGTTCCTCTTTGCTGCACAGCACCAAACCACTTCAAACTGGCCTCACCTCCTGGCGTGGAGGCTTTGAACACAACCAGAACCACCATGGTTTTCACCAAGATACATGAGATACAAAGCACAAAGCTGATGCCAAATGCTGCATGTCTTAACTGGCAGGTCCATGGTCTGGGACGACCAATAAACAACAACGAACACAGAAAACATAGTTTAAGTGACAGCAGTAGCTGGAAACTGAGTTCTGAATTGTTGGCACGTACAACAGGTGTTTGGCGGTAATGGATGAAGATCCCCAGGACAACAGCACAAATAAAAGTGCCCAATAATGAGGTGGTTGTCAAGCAGATGCCCAGTGGTTCATTGTAGGAAAGAAACTCTATATTCTTAGGAACACAGTTGTCACGCTGGGGACTGGACCAGAAATCATCTGGGCAGCTGGTGCACTCCATGGAGTCTGTAAAAAACAGGGAAAGTGTTGAGCTACATCAGCCCAGTAAACCTGCATAATCACCAGATTGTTTCATACTAACATAATCCCTAATTGTTGTTAGTTTATTTAGCAGGTTGCAAGAATCTTTATACTGAATGCATCTGTAAAATATTAACAGGTGACAATTTCCTCCAAATGTTCTGCTCTTGCAGCCAAATATCAATTTGTATTGACTACATAATTATTATACTTATATTTATAAGTAGACATTTACAGCACTTCGTTTAGGTGAGAAAAAATGTGACCAGAATTAGATTTTCATATTGGATATATTAATATTGTTATTGATTGTGTCTTTATATAATGGTCCAAAAAAGGAATGATTAACACCAACCAGTTTTATTGCTGACCATTCCTTCAGAACAAGGAATGCAGTCAAAGCAACACACAGGTTTTCCTTTCTTTGTAGCCATGCGGGTACCTGGAGGACAGCTCTCACTGCACACTGACCGGGGAGGCTGTAATAAGAAAATTAATATCTAATAATCTACAGTGCCCATCAAACTGCATTTAAATGGGCCAATATGCAGGAGTCTGAAACATCAGAAGTAACCTCTTCCGCTTCAAAATTCCAGAAGATTTTCTCTTCTTTCAGAGTGAGTTGTTCACTTTTGAAGGGCAACTTTTTCACTTCACCCACATTCTGAACTTCAGTTCTTCCATCAGGGAGCCACAGCCAGTTCATGATGTCATATATTGGCAAAGCATCACCATTCTCATCAAACAACACTTGATCACCAAATGGTGTAGTAAAGTTGACTTTTCCCAGGTAATACACAAGCTATGAAAAGTAGAAAAAAGATTATTGGAAACCAAAAGGGACAACTTGAAAAAAGATTTCTAAAGTGCATGGTAAACAAGGTGCTACCTATTAGTATTTTGTTATTAAACTACAAAATAATGCGTCCATTACTCTTCTGTACTTATGGCATGAACAATCATTTTATTTTGCTGTTAAGCATTTAACAAAAATCCCAATGCTTCTAGGTTCTATGAACAAGTAGAGTGTAAACTGATATCACACCTGCCACAGCTCAAATCTCTGCAAACTCCCACAGCTGTGCCCAGTGAAAGGCCCTGTCCCTGGTTCACAGTGCAGCATGTCATCGAGGGCATACGCCAGAGCATAAACAGCCTTGTAAACATTGTACTCGGGCCGAAGGTTTGAAATGTCCAAGAATTCAGTCTCCACATTCTCTAGATCTTCTTGTCCTGTGCATAGTGCTCCCCCAGCTTCCACCCAACCTGCTGGAGGTGGTGCAAATCTGCACTGAAATGTGTCTTCCCAAAACTGATTTACCTAAAATGTATTGAAAATAAGATGGTAACACAACAAGAGTAAATTATTCTTTTAAATACAAAAACAAATTGCAAGGATGAACTCACCAAGCTGTTTTCGTGGCTGTTGTTGTGCTGCAGGTCAGGACGTGTTTGTAACAGAAAGTCTCTGAGCCCAGGAATTTCCCCACGACGGATGGCAATGCCAAGTGTGCCACCCAGGTACGGCATGAGCTGGGGGGTCTGAAGCACAGCAGCTGATGTCCAAGCTTCACTGGCAATCCACTGCAGTCCTGTCACATTCTGCCTCACCACCTGTGCATTACATTATAATAACTGATACTGTCACGCCACAAAAGTAGATTATTTTTAGTCTAAACACTCAATATCTTGTTTAACTTATTGTTTTAGTGAAATGGTGAAGAATATTATGCAAATCATCTTAACTGGAGTTCAATATTTAACTGAGTAACTGATCTTACTCTTAAAAAAATGCTAGCAGCACTTGTGACAAAATACAATATACAATACAGTATATAATTCTTATAAGTTACAAGATGAACTTCTCATTAAACCTCTTCCATGAGGTTAATCATGTGACTTTCATGCGCAAACACAATGACCACGCGAGCTGTGGATTTCTTCATCACATCCACAATCCTCTTTACTTCTGCTGAATTTTCACCCCACGGCAAAATTTCCAAATAGGCCAGACAACCTCCACCAGACTGACTCAGGTCAGATTGGAAGGAGTGGGCAGCAAAGAGTCCATAATCATCATCACTAATGAGCAGACCTGCCCAGGTCCAGCCAAAGTGTTTTAGTATCTGAATCACAGCACGAACCTAAGTGAACAGAGAGTGGAGCGATTTGTGCACAGTCTACATTATTCACTGCAAAACCTGTTATACTAGTTCCACATCCTTTGCACTGTGTTTTACATTTTTATATTATTATTATTTTATGTAATTTTATTTTTGCAGTTTTACCTGAAATGTATCACTTGGGATTGTTCTAAAGAAAGATGGAAACTTTTGACGATCACTTAGGCAGGAACATGTGGCAAAATAACTCACCTGTGAAAAGTAGAAACATTCAGAGCCCCTTCTGGGTCTTTCAAAATTTTAAGTGTGGCTGCTTCATGGTTACAAGTGAAAATCTCACAGTGAAAAACTTACCATAGGTACTCTGTACAAACCTAAGACCGAGGAGATGGCAATACAACGTGTAGAGGAAGAATCACCCACAATCCCTATGACTGGAGGGGTTCCTACACAAGTCTCATCTAATACAACCTGCTCCTCTTGACCACTGACTAATGACAAAGCTGCACGAAACCCAACTCCTAGTTGGAGGCAGTTATCATACAGACTGTATCCCAGAGTCACATTAGGCAGCAGCTTGGAGTTTCTGTTGATCTCATCAATAGCAAAGGCCATGGTCTTGGCTTTCCTAAATCCTAGAACATCAAAACTAAAACAAAATAATACTTACTACAACTCAACATCACCTTAGCATTTACAACCATGACACAAAATACAGCTTTTGATTACGACAATACCTAAACAAAATAACAACCAAAATAAACTTGAATCAAAGAACAAATCAAGGACCATGGAAAAAAGCAATATGCGTTATATGATATGAGTAGGATTTGAAATTTGATAATACATGATTATCAGTGAGACAAATTTTCCTTCACAGACTCACCCATGGCAGGTCAGCTGTGGTGGCTCAGAAGTGAAAGACAAGACAGGATCTGTGGAAAAGAAGTGAATTTGAAACAGCCCACCAAAAATCACATCTCCGGTTTTGTGCATCCCATTAAGATGGAACTGTCCCTGTAACCGGCAGGAGGAGGAATAAAGAGGAGAGGACTCAACAGAGGAAAAGTAGCAAAAGAATAACATGAGCAAGAGCAGGTTCGTGTTTAAAAATGCCCACATGACCTTTTTCCAGTTTACCAGTCTTCAAAGCATAGTTTAATTCAAGTTTTATTGCTAAATCACCACCTTATATTGATTTGCAGTATTGATGAAACTTGCACACCCCTCCCGGCCAGAGAAAATGTAGGGGCAGGGCCTAATATGACTGAATATGGCTGAATTAATTTTTGCACCATCCAACATACTTGCAGATGCAAATATCCCATTTCAACCATGCATGTCTGCATACATCACAGTTAAGGTACATTAATTAGGTAATTCAGTCATTATTTTTAAGTAACAGCCAAGCAGTAGTAAACTAATGCAATTACCAATTAATTATGTTGGTCATATTAAGTAAGGTATTAACTCATACATCAATTATATTGATTCTGTTTATTTTTGGTTCTGTTAGCATTATTTAATACAATTATAGACATTAAATGAAATGGAATATATATCTGTTAAAACATGGCCACAATGGCCACAGTCAATGTGACATCCAGGACTATCCAAACCAAAAACCATGGATGACTAAGGAAGTACAGGATCTGCTCAGGGCAATTCAGCCTTCAGATCAGGGGACAGAGTCCAGTACAACCAGACAAGAGGTATCAAGGCTGGAAAGGCAGAGTACAAGAGATAAATGGAGGCTCAAAACAACTTATTCTGGCAGCATACAGTATACACACATGATCAACTGTAAGGGAGCTACATCTGAGAATGCTGACACTGACCCCTTACTGGCAGAGGAATAAACTTTCCCTTTGCCCATTTGGGGTGGAAAAGCTCCAAATTGCCACACAAGTCCTCCAGACATACAACCCCCCAGCCCTCACTCTCCAGGAACACCAGGTAAGACACCTCCTTGAGAAGGTCAACCTGAAGAAAACAGTCAGCCTGGATGGAGTAATAGGTAGTAAAAGTCTGTGCCTAGCAGTTGGCAGGTGTCCTCACCAGAATTTTTAACCTCTCCTTGACACAAGCAACAATCCCTCCCTGCCTCAAGTCAGCAACAATAGTCCCAGTTGGAAAAAAATTGCCATACACAGCCTAAATTACTACAGACCCATTACATTAATACCAGTTGTCAAGTGCTTTGAAAGACTTTTGGCTCAGCTCATCAAAGACCTCCTCCCACCCATATTCAACCCCCACCAGTTTGTATCTTTGTTGACAGCAGTTCTGCCTTTAACACAAATATTCATCAAAGGCCACAAATAGACAAACTGCTTTGGCCTTCAATTCCGCCACCTGTACTCGGTTCAAAGACTTGGACCCCACTGTTCCTCCATATTCACACTCACACTGGTACCCAGGGATGTGTATTGTGTTCTCTCCAGTACATGCTGAGCACTTATGACTGTACACCCACTTACTCAGAATGGTGTGGCAGGAACACTTAAAGTTAAATACATCTAAAACCAAGACGGTGATACATCAAGAGAACTGAACCACTTCCTCTCCTCATCAGTGACCTTCAAGTCAGTATCAGGAATCACATCTCAGAGGACGTTTCCTGGTCAGCGAATATGGGCAATTGCACTTTGTGAGGCTGCTCCAAAAAAACATCTGGAGCAGAAGCTGCTGGTGTCCTTCTACGGCACCACCATCAAGACGGTGTTGGTGTACCGCATCACTGTGTGGTACACCAGCTGCTCTGCTACTGCCTGGAAAGCGCTGCAGAGGGTCATTGGGTTGGCAGAGAAAATCACAGGCTGCCAACTGCCTTCCTTCCAGGACATTTCCTGAGTTGGGAGAATCCTTAAAGACAATCATCATTCTGCCAACCACCTATGCACTGTACTGCCCTCTAGGAAACAATACAGTAGTACAAGGAGACTCAAAAACAATTTCTTCCCGTGGGCCATCAGATCTAAAAAAAAATAAAATAATCACAAATCTTGTATTAGTAAATATCCCTACTTAAACATAATGTCCATTTAATAGTGTATACTGTAAACATTACTTAATAATAATTAACTGCATGTTTTAGAAGCTTTTTATGTCCCTTGGTGCAAACATGTGTTCCTTATAGGTAAAGACATTAGGCAAATAAACAGGCATAACCATTGTTAATGCATATTTTTCACTTTATTAACTGTTTGTGTCCCTTATTGTAAAATTGTAAACATGCTTTACATACCATTAACCATAATGACACATTTGACAATGATCACATAACATTAACCATGATAAAACATTTATTATTGCTCTTTATGACCTTATTACAAAGCTAAAAACATGTATCCATCATATAAAATGTCAATAATACATAAGTGTTGACATAGTGTTATTTAACCAACATAAATAACCATGTGCTAATGCCCTTTATTACCTTTGTTAGATTCAAATAAGCACAGAGGTGAAAAACATTACAGAAAGATTTTAAAATAGAAATCAACTCATAATAAGAATTTGTCAACATCACTAAGAATTTTAAATTAGGAAGTGAGGTAGCACAACAGACTTCTCTATCATTCTTTTCAAAGACTGCTGAAAGTGATGAAAATACATTTCTAAAACATGTAGCATAAAGACTTTTTGAATGACTTGCTTTTCAATGCCTTTAAAAGGGAACTGTTTACCAGTAGTAAAGAACAAAACTGGATGTCTGTGATCAGAGACAAAAACGTGGGAAGAACCTTTGGACTGAAATGAAAGTGAGTGAATCCACCTACTCTGCTAGGCAGGATGACTTTACTCACCTCTAGTACTCTTTACAGAAATTGTAACATAATATTGCATAAAATAAAATATTGGCTTGACCAAAACTCCAAAAAATAAGTAATGCAGCATGGAATATGTGGGTAAGCATACTTTAGTTAATGGTAGACCTTTATTTGTGCTGCTTAGCTGTGTCCATGATTAACTTGTATTCCTCACAGTCCACCTCACCCTTCTGTGAAAATATTTGGAGTGTTTTGGGCCATTATTTTCCCCCTTTGACTTTTTTTCTGAATTCTTTTCTGTATAATTATATGTTTTAGATGTTTTGTGCATGTCCAAATAGGCAGCTGAGAACTGGCCTTCCACAGTAGTTCTTTTATGATGTCAGCTATAATTGCTTGTTCATGTAAATATCCAGCCTGTAAGAGTAACTATATAAAGAGTTTTACTGGAAAGATCTGTGTGGATGACTGGCATGGTCAGAAAAGAACTGGCAGTGAACCCCTTACCACTTGGCTTTGATGTCCCACTACAAACCAGTTGAAACATCTCCAACTCAAAGCGAAGTAACATTAAAGAAGAAACACAAAATCCAACTCCTAGTTGGAGGCAGCTATCAGACAGACTGCATCTCACATTATGGAGCCACTTGAAGTTTCTGTCGATCTCATTAAAAGCAAAGGCAACGGACTGGGCTTGCCCAAAACCTAGAACGTCAAAACTAACACAAAATATCACTAATTGCAACAGAGCAAGGAAAAGTATAAATTGAATCATTAATCATGTAAATGTGTACAAATTTGTTTGTAGCTTTGGTATTAAAAAAAAACATAATTCTGAAATAACTTGACCTTAAAATAGGCACTTAGCATCCATCAATGTTCATTTAGTATTCAATAAACCTTAACTGTATATTAACTCTATATTAACTGAATAAATAACACAATAAAACAACTAAAAATTAACTAGACAAAAATGAAAGGACTCCTAACCATATATGTTGGTTTGGAAGCAACAACTGCAAATAACGTGATTTATGTACAATAGTAGAGACAGACTCAGCTCTTCACATAGATCTTCCATAGGATGCAGATCCAGTCCTCATAGAAGGCCATTTCAGAATATTGAAAAGGTTTGTTTTTAGCTATTCTGGATGCTTTTAGCAGTGTAGCTTTAGCCATTGTCTTGTTGGAGGACCCATGACCTGTAACTGCGACAGAGCTTTTTGATGCTGGTATTTGTCCAGCATTTCTGGACAAGTTGGGACACCATAGCAGTGCAAAACATAACCAACACTCGTCCATATTTCACAGTGAGCACAGTGTTCTTAAGTTTTTCATTTAGTCTCCTGGTAGCATCCTGACTCGTCAGTATTACATTAGTAATATTAGCAAATTCCAGTTGTTGTTCTTTTTTTTTTTTTTTTTTTAACTCAAGAAGGGAGTCGATTTGGGTCATTTTCCAATTAGCTCATTGTCACTCAAAAAGCAAGAGATGGTGTGGTCAGATACTAATTTACCCTTATCAAGGATTTGAGTTTGTATCTCATTTGAAGTTATCCCTTGCTAATTGTCTACGATTCGCAATATCCCTGGATATGGATATTACAACAAAGTGAGGATTTATTAGCATTGTATGTCTGTTCTGCTATGATAACAGGTAAAAACTATATCAGTAGTAATAGTAAAACAAAGACTTAAGAAAGACTTTCTACAACAACAAAATACAACAAATTACTATATGTAAAAAAACAGTGAAGGTAGCATGTTTTTCTTTGTGTTGGATTTTGTTAGGCTGGTCTGTTATGCTGTTGTACTCTACTGAGCAGCTTTCTGACTTTAGCCAGAAGAAGCTCTCTAAACTTGTCACCCATGAGAAAGTAAAAGGCGGGGTTAATAACACTGTGCATGAATGCCAGTGGTCGAGTTGTTATGTACATGATCTCTATGTATTTAATTTTACAGGGTTGCATCCCTACCCAGGATTCCTGGGATACTATTCGGACATTTCTCATCACATGGTAGGGGGTATACAGTACCAGAAACATGGCTGCAGTTGTTGCAACAACCCTGAGAGGTCGCTTGTATGATGTTGTTCTGTGCTGTATAGACCTTTCCTGAGTTTGGAGCAGATGAGCAATTGTATAATAGAAACCACAAAGTGCAAGCAGAGGGAAAATGTAACCAGTCAGTGTTAGGCCTAAGCTGTAGCCTAATAAATTGACATTTCCCTTTAGGCTGGCGAAATCATTGCAGCGACTCCAGTTATTATTCTGCAGGTCCTGCACCATTAGCGCTATCATTGGAGCAACTTCCACATTGACTGCTAACCAGCTCAGTCCTGTCAAAATCAGGGCTGTTTTCAGCCTCAGCAGGTAGTGATTCCGTGTTGGATATTTTATGAGCAGGAAGCGGTCCATGCTAAGCCAAACCATGAAGAGTATTGAAGAGTAAAGATTGACATGTAGGACATAGCGGTTGAGAACACAAAAAAAGGGCATTGTTTCTGATTGGTTATTTGCATATAGGTAAGAGAGACGTGGCAGTGTGCAGAGGAAAATAAGGTCAGAGATCGCCAGGTTGAAGAGGTAAATATTGTAGCTATGCCACTCCGGCAAACAAAATATATAACCAAGTACAACGAAAAGGTTGCCAGGGAAACCAATGCAGAATTCAATGGCATAGGATGGTGACAGATAGTACTTCTCCGGCACACCATTCAACTCTGTACAATTTGGCTCCTAGAGAGAAGAGAGGACGAGACAGCACAAAATGAAAAAAACAGATAAGGCAAAGATGAGAGGGAAGTAAATGGTAAAGGAATTAAGAAGAAAGAAATGCGTGAGTACTGATAGGAACAAAGTAAAAGCTTAAAATCTGAAGTATTTAAAAAAATGCAACGTGAGGAGCACAGCAACTGTTGTGAAAGGGGATGGATGTTACATGATACCCAGCAACAGGCAGCTCAGCTATATCCACAAAGACTGAAGCTATTGTTGGTAATTTAGTAAGGTGATCTAGAAAAGAATCGTCATTATGGTCTTTTTATCATGAACTTTCTTAAGTATGCTCTTAGCTTATTTGATGACAGTTATTGTAGCCATAGCCCCATGAGTATAAATCCCATACATCAGGCAAATGTAACTGCATTTTTGCTGAACAAATCTTTTAAATCCAAACTGGGAAAAATAGCAACATTTGCTGATTTGTGTAGTGCCCCTTTAAAGACACTGTTCAGCAACAAATTCCATAAAAATGGATATTAGGTTCCTGACCAAAGACATTTAGCACAATGTGAGTATGTGATGGTGTAAAACTTACCATGGTGTCGTTGTTCTAGAAGTTGCTCTTAGCGCTAATAGAAAGTACAACCATGAGTGGGTGCAGCAACAACCTCACCACTGGAAACAGTGCACACTGCACAACAGACAATATTTCCACACAGCAATAAAACCAACTGTGGCATCATAAAAGACTGCGCATTAGTTTTAGACAGAGTTTTAACACAATAGACTGTTAAAATATAAAGTCATCCAGTTACTAAAAATTTGTTTATAAGGCCTCCTCCAATTCTATTTCTATTTTACTTTAAGTAACCAATGGAATCTTTCTCTACTGACTTCAGCTGCTTAGCACAGTTTTCTCTACAACCCTACAACATTTCTTGCGTGACTATAGATACTACAGAAGCCCCGCTACAGTTTATACTATGTACATACAGCACAGTTAACAGTGAAAATATTCTGAACTTATTCTGAAGTCATACACACAGTCCCCTTAGCTGAAGAATACAGCTGCTATCAAGCAAAAAACAAAACAAAATAATAATAATAATAATAATAATAAAAAAGAGGTAGAGTAATTACCTGGAAACACAGCTGTCAGTTCATGTGGAATAACAACTGTATAGATGGATATAATGACAGCTCCCCGGAAGCGAGGCTACAATAAACAAGTGCAGTAAGGTGCAGTAAGGCCAGAAACCCTGCCCCCACCATGTTAACAAATGGGACACTAGCCAAACTAACAAAATTGAACATCAAATAAAATTGTCCAAAAAGTGGTTTAAGCCATTTAGGTAGATGTTGTTGTACTGACATCTAAAGTTAAGTGGTAATTATTTTCACAAGTTATTTGTTGATATAGAGGTGGGGTGTGCCTCCGCATGATTAACAGGTAATGTTGGAAGCACCAGACGACCAGAGTGAACAAAGCAGCACTTGAAAGGGGAGCTAATTCATTTTCATTTTCATTTGCTTATTCATAACAAACCAACCATATAAAGTAGTGGACTGTTGCCAGAAGGGTCTGCTTCTTCGTACTACATGTGGTAAAGATAAAGGCATGTTTATTTGTAGAGTACAGTTCATAGAGCCAAAGTGCTTTGCATTTAAAAAAAATATAAAAACATCAAACAATAAAAAAAGCAATGAAGTGACAAAACATTATACAGTGGCTATAAGTAGTAATCAGGCTGCACTTTTTGATTCGCATTTTTTTTTATTTGGCATGTGTTTTCCTTTGGATTCCCTTCCTGCCATAACCCTCTGCATATATCCAGACTTAGGACTAGCACAAGTAGACACTGGCTTGTGCCCCCTTGCAGTTGCACTTTTACTTTACTGTTTATTTATTCACATCACTGAAATATAGTGGATTTCATTTGTTTTTGACAGACGTTTACAACACATCTCAGTAATAACAGGGTAATAGTTGTGTAATATTTTAGAAGTAACAAGGTATTATTTATAGCAGTTAGTTATACTTTTGTAAAAAGGTAATGTAATAATTATGTAGTAAAATGTAAAATGATTATGTTAATATAAAAATAAGATTTATATTATGTAATTATTAAATTAATAACCACATATCAGCTTGGAAAAAGCAAAAGATATTTAATGTAGGCAATAGGAGGCCATAGAAACATGGGAACTAAACACCCAGAGCTAGAGTAATTACCTGGAAACAGTTGCTGTTGTTCCTGTGTAATAACCACAAAAGACAATGCAAAATGCAAACGCCTTGATTCTATTTGGTAATATTTTGTAGAAGTGAAACCACCTTAAGCCACAGTTGCACACGGTGTAACAAATCTGTATAGACTTTAGTTGGGCACAAAGGTTTGCGTCCTCTTATTTGAAATATCTAAAAGAGTAAAATAAATATTAGACTTCCCCCTCAATATATTGTTATTACATATTATTAATCAGGATATGTAAATGCAACTACAAATGTTCTTTCACGGTGGTTAAGTGTTTAGCACTGTTGTCTATGGTTAATACGAAGCTATTGCCCTGTTACTAGTGATCTGTAATGTAAAGTGCTACTAAGTTTATTTAGGTTGTTATATAATTATTTATAAATTGCTGACTTAAGGAACAAAACATGTACAGCTTACATCACTGTGCATATGCTGATATAATTCACATTAATATATATATATATTTTTCCTAACTGGGACTAATAAATATTTGGACTTACATTTTTTTATATTATGAACATCTGTTTAATGTAAACCATTGTTGCACAACATTTATTTATATTACGCTTTTCTACCTATTGGCACTCAAAGTGCTTTACACTGCTTAACACTCACAATCACACACACACGCACACACACTCACACACACTCACACTCACACTCACACACCGATGGGGGAGCTGCTATGCAGCTGGACAACACTAACCGGGAGCAACTAAGTTGGGGTTCAGTGTCTTACTCAAGGACACTTTGACATGTGACCGAAGGAGCCGGGGATTGAACCAACGACTGTGAGATTGGTGGACAACTGCTCTACCTTCCTGCGCAACAGTCACCTTGGTGGCCTTGTACTTAGAGAGGCAAGCCAGTACCAGTCTTACTTCAATCCCTGAACTGCCAAGATAAAATCTGGGTGGGACAAGTGAAAAAGCAACACCCATCCTTCCCTAATCAAAGCCCCTGTGGTGCCCTTGACCAAGGCCTTAAACCCTAACTGCTCAAGTGGAGCTACTCAGTGGCCACATGTCAGGCTGTGGTTGTACTGGGCAGCTTAGAGGCCCCTCCATGAAATCCATGACCAATCATTGCATTGTTAGTATTTTAGAAAAACATAGATCTATAGACTATAATTTTGTTTCTTTGTTACAATTTAGGGCAGAAAAACTTCAACCCTAAGTAAAAAAAAAAAAGAACTATAATAAAATAATTTAAAAAAAACTTTTTTTTTTTTTTTATAATCAAGAATTATAAAAGGACTTAGGCATTAGCGGCATTATACAATAAAATGATAGAGTTTTTTTTTTTTTTGATTGAAAGACATATTAATCTTCATTGTACTGCTGACATGGACAAATTTGGTTCCCTTACAGCTTGTTAAAACAATGCTTCATATCTGCTGAAAAATTTGTATATTAAAAGCATTTGTCTCGTGTATACCTGCATGTCTTGGGTATGCCATAGAGTGATGCAAGGCACAAAAAGACTAATTATTACGAATTGTATTTAAAAGAATATTCTAAATTAAAATTGACAGATTTGTTGGTATTCCTAGAAAATATTATAGATAATTGGATCATAGCGTTGAGAAGCAAACCCCGCTTGATGAAAATCAACCAATGATTGAACAGACAAATAGTGTGAATGGTACCTAAACAGCAAGAAAACTTCCTAAGAGAATAGTTAAACTTGGTCAAGGTTGAAGTACGTCAGTGTCTGATCACCCCATCTGTCGCTTTTTGGGCCTTTGCTGCTATGTAGACAGTATATGTATTTTTCCTCACTGACAAGGCTTTAAGATCAATTTTATCTTGTCTTTTGTCATGTAAGGATACCAACAAACTTGTCCCAATCTGTACATGTTGCAAAATTACAGATGTGCAAACAATAAAACCAGCTAAATAGCAGTTACCATAGTATTACCTGATTGCATATTTTAAAAAAAGCACAGTGTGCAAGAAAACGATGTTCCTAATACACAGCATTTTGTTTTGCACAAACACTAAATGCAGGTATTTCTGGGTATCAAATTAACAGGACTGATAGTCATCACCCTCGCAGACTCACCCATGGTAGATGGAACAGTTGTTTCCAGTAGGAGGAGGAATAAAGAGAGGGGGACACAAAGGAAAGGTGCGACAACAACAAATACAATAAGCTGGCATCTAAAAATGTAAGTTCCTAAATCTGAGTTCTGTGCCCCCTTCTTTTGTTTTGCAATATTGTCTGATCTTAAAAACCGCCCATCTGGGCAGAGGAAGAATAAGGGGCATGGCCTGAATTTCATTTCATATCAGACATGTTCTTATTCATTTATTTTTGTACTGAGGCATTATAAATAATGCATGTTCAGTATCAGATGAACATGCACATAGCAGCATCTCTCCCGTGAAATACATTTCTAATTTTTTTAAGTTGAAGCTGTCAGAAAGGTGATAAATCTGCTACTCTACTACTGTTTATTTAGTATAAAGGCTACAGTAGGTGGTGAATTGTTATTAAAACACTGTTGCCTTTACTTTTTCCACTATCACTTGTTTACTATGTATATAATATATATAATAGGTGTATTCAATTTTTGCTATACTATAAATGATCATATTCATATTATTAGTCTTTATTAGAATACAACTTAGAATAATCAGAAATATGTACACAGAGAATAACAAAAATAGAAATATTAAATAGAAATACTAAATAATAAAAATACTGCTTTTGGAGGCTAATACACTGTTGGTGTGATCCTTGCACTTTTCTTGAACTCTACTGTGCCAAAAATAGGAGTAAAAGTCAAAGACCAAAACAATTGTGCAAATCTGAGGAGGGGTTTCTGAGAGGTTTATAAGTTAAGACACCAGAAGAAGTCAACTCAGCATCTGGCAACCTCATCTGGATGCAAAGTTTTTCCAACCACAGTATGAAAAAGCTTGCGGAATAATAGCAGCCAAGAAAAGACTTTATCTGATGGTGAACAAAATTAATGGGATCATTGCAGCAATATAAGTTATCAATATTAGTATTTTAATAGGCCTTGCACAGGGCATCCAATTAAAATAACAAACATGCACATATTATATATACACAAATATTAAGCGATTGATCAGATAATGATGTTTCCTAAGCTGTCAAATATTTATGTCTTTTGGCGTAACAGATTGGTGCCACAGGTGCTCTTTGCCGTTAATATTGGATGCTCCAGGTGCTAGTATTGGATGCCATTAGAATGACTTTACGCACACATAAAAACTACTTCAGGGGAAGGTTACATTAAGCGACAACATGGGTTAGGGATAGGCACAAAAAATTCTGGTTAAGTCATTATTACAATTTTGTTTTGTCCTTTCGGCTTATCCTGTGAGTTCAGGGTCCCCACAGCGGATCATTGTCCGCATGTTGATTTGGCAGTTTTTATGCTGGATGCCCTTCCTGACGCAACCCTCCCCAATTTCTACCGGGCTTGGACCGGCACTGCACAGCTGGGGAGGGGAATGGGCTGTTATATTACAAGATAAATTACATTAAAGAAAAAACCCTGCAACAAACAGTGACAATGTCACAAACTTACTTTCTTTACTATAGCAACCATGTGTGCCAAGGACAAAGATGAATGATGTTACAAAAGGCTCAGTGATCCAAGATCAAACAAGCACTTTTGTTACTTAAAGAAATATTTAACTTGGTTTGTTATAAAATTAAAAAATAAAAAATAAAAAATATTGAGAGATATTTCCTAATCACTGTATGGTCAGGAACGTTTAATGATCAATAGAATGCAATAAAACCTAAAATCATCTAATGACAACAAAACAGCAATTATTCTGCAAAGTAACCAATGGGAATAGGTTTGTGACTGATAACCCTTAGTGGTCCGAATCATGTGAAAGAGATTACCAAGCAAATATAATGAAGTAAACAAAGTATCACAGAGTACACATAAAGTATGCATTAGGTCATGTGATGTAATAATCTTTGATATTAAAAGAACATTTTTACAAACTTTAAAATAGAGCAGAGGTCAGAATAGTCAAATTAATGGTTCAATGATAGAAAGAAAACCATCAGTACCACTTGGCGGTGCTGTGGTTCCATCAAAAACATACAAAATGTTGCAATAAATGAGCTTTGTGGCTTTTCATTAGATTTATATTAGACTTAAATTAAACATCAGGAAATCGCTTATTGGAATTTTCTCCAGGTCTTGTGACACTTGTGGCATTAGAAAGATTTTGGACATATATATTAAATTATTATTTGGGTTTAATCGGAATTAAATTAAAAGTGTCACAATCCTGTTCCCTGAGTTCAGTTAGTCCCTATTTCTTCTAAGCTTCACTTCCTTTTCCAAGCATTTATTTTGTAGCCCTTCAGCCTACATCCTGTCTTTCAGTGCTCTCTACCTGTCATCAGCCCTGATTATTTTCACGTGTCCCTGTCTACTTTACCCGGCTTTCCCCTCAGTTCCCTGCCAGTTCCTCTTTGTGGTTATGTTGCATACCTCTGGACAGCAAGCACCAGGATCATTTCCCTGTTTGGATTCCTGTTTTCTTGTTCTGCCTGTTCCCTGTATTTGTACTCGTCTGGTGACCTCTGTTTTGCATTTGATTTAATTATTTGTTTGTTCTTGTTTATCCCTTTATTGTTCTGTCCAGTCCCTGCATGTGCGCACCTTTTATTTTATTGGCTAATCAGTATTCTGTCATTTATTATGTGTGCACCTATCAAGGTTTAAGATTTATAGTTTTGGTTTAGTCTTTTGCCTCTATTGCTTGTGTTTTCCTGTCCTCCTAGTGGAGCCATTTTCTTTTTTCCACTCCTAATTCCCTACAATAAAAACGCTTTTATTTTAAAACCTCCTCTTGACGTCTCCTTACTTGGGTCTTTAAAACCTAATTTGCAATTCATCTTACGGCGAGTATTGATGATTTAAAGTTAGAAAGACAGGGGTCCCACATGTATGAGCATTCAAGATAGAAGAGTCTTAGTTCATGTTAAGGAGGAAGTAAAGTGTTAAAAACCCTGGAAAAGGACACATGTCTCAGAGAAAGAGACTTGAATATCATAGAGGCAGTTCGCCTGGATAAGCCTACAGTCATGGCCAAAAATAACACCATTGCAACTCTTTCAGAAAATGAAACCCTTCTCTTAGAAAATTCTTGCAGTTGCAAATGTTTTGATATTCAGGTTTAATCTTTTCTTTGTTTGCATTGGAACAACACAAAAAACTGTAGAAAAGTCAAATCTGATACAATTCCAGACAGTCACCAAAAATGCAGTGGAATAAATATCAGCACCCTTAACATAATATTTGGTAGCACCACCTTTGGAAAACCACTTTTTTTGTAACCATTTCTGAGTGCTTTTTGAAGTGGGTTTCAGGTCAGTGTCCTCCTGGAAGACCCATGACCTCTGGTGGAGACACAGCTTTCTGACACTGGCCTCTATGTTGTGTCCCAAAAGTCTCATCTGTCCACACGATGTTCTCCCAGAAAGATCGTGGTTGTGTCACATAAGTTTTAGCAAACTCCAAACTCCAATCTTGCTTTTTTGTGTCAGCAGTGGTGTCCTCCTGGGTGTCCTACCATAGCGTCCCTTTTCATAGTGTGAGCTGACACTGTTGACACAGATTCAATCAGATCTGTGTCTGCAGATATTGCACACAGGAACATTAAGATCTCTGGAGTTTCCCACAGTTTTTTCTCTCAAATTAACAGACACCGCTTTACACTTCTTTCTTGTGTTCGTGGGCTCAGTGGGAAACAACACAAAGGTTGAGACAACTTTTCTCAATTTTAACTGGTTGCAAGTGTGATTACTATATTGCCCACACCTGTTACTTGGCACAGGTGTGTCTTAATACAAACTACAGGAGCGTCACATGCTTGAAAAGCAAGTATTTCTTACAATTTTGACAAGGTGCCAATTATTTTGTCCAGTCCTCTTTTCAGCTCTGTGTGAGTGTTTTTTTTTTTTTTTTTGGTCTTTGTTCCAGTGCAAACATAAACAATACACATGTGAATACCAAAATATTTACAACTGGAACAATTTTCTGAGACAAGGGTTGCATTTTCTGACAGAATTGTAAGCGTGCCGATATTTTTAGGCATTACTGTCAAAAATCAAAAGAAGGCCTCTGAAGTTTAATATTTAAAATTTAATAGAAAATTACTCAAGTAAACTTCAACAATAATCCAATATGTGCTAAGTGCAAAGGGAAGTCACACTGAATACTGACTATTGCCCGTAGGAGCTGCTTTGTTCTAAATTGGCTTTTTTTGCAGTGGCCCTAGCGACACAGCACATAGAAATATAAAGGTGAAAAAAGGAAACGCACTGCAAATGAAGATTTTGATTAAAAATTTAAAAATATATAGTTTTTCATGTAAACGAGAGAACTGATATCAACAACATAGTGTCAATAACTGGATTTAACTATACTCAAAGGGGACTTTTTTATCTATACCCTGACTCGTGCCTTTTACCAATCATTTTACATAGTTGGAATGTTCTTTTGTCTTCATTGTCTTGTTGGGGCCAAGACACTGATTTACTATAGTCAAAGGCAACATTATCATTTAAATGCTTTATACTTAAATTGCATCATGGAACAATAATGATAAAGTATTTCAACAAACAAGATTACATTTGATAAGATTTAATTTTAAAATACTCTTACTTTGTATCAGCCCTTCCTTTTTATTGACATTGTTTTCTGCATGTATTTTTATATTTTCTATAGAGAAAACATTCTGAATGTATTTCAATAAATTCTGTAAAAAAAATTTATGACTTGTTCCCTCGACCCATAATTGCTTTCTTTGTATTTCTCTCTGGTCTCACCAAAATTATGTAACATTTGGGTCCAAACAGTGCCATCAAAAGGCCAAAACTAGAGGCCAGGATGGCAAATACCTCCACTGCATCTGCATATTTGCCCGGTGAGTTGACATACGCAGGAACAAAAGCCACCCACACAGCACAGAATATCAGCATGCTAAACGTGATTAATTTGGCTTCATTAAAACTGTCTGGAAGATTCCTTGCCAGAAATGCTAACAGAAAACTGAGGACAGCCAGTAAGCCAATGTAGCCAAGTAGCACAGAAAAACCTATGGTGGACCCAACAACACACTCATATACTATTTTGTCATTGTGGTATTGAGTGTTTTTATGAGGTGTTGGTGAGGCAGAGACAATCCAGGCAGTGCAGACTGCAGCTTGAACACAAGTCAGAACCAGAACTGTTCCTCTCTGCTGAACAGTGCCAAACCACTTCAAACTTGCTCCTCCTCCTGGTTTGGAGGCCTTAAACACAGCCAGAACCACCATGGTTTTCACTAAGATACATGAGACACAAAGCACAAAGCTGATGCCAAATGCTGCATGTCTCAGTTGGCATGTCCACAGTCTGGGCCGTCCAATAAATAGTAGTGAACACAGGAAACAAAGTTTAAGCGACACCAGTAGCTGGAAACTAAGTTCTGAATTGTTGGCACGTACAATAGGTGTTCTGTGGTGATAAATAAATATCCCTAGGACAACAACACAGACAAACGTGCCCAGCAGTGAGGCGATTGTCAAACAGATGCCCAAAGGTTCATTGTAGGAGAGAAACTCTGCTTTCTTAGGAACACAGTGGTCACGCTGGGGGCTTGACCAGAAATCCTCTGGACAACTGATGCACTCTGTGGAATCTGTAAAAAAAATAGGGAAGTTGTTTAGATGCAGTGGAGTCCAATAGCCTGCGACCCCAACAAAAATCTAATTTTAGCATATAAACCTCATTACCATTATCATAATATTTAAGGACTACACTTAAGAAGTTGTAATATATAGAACGAAACAGAAACATTTAAGATTCTTCAGTACTCTTAGAGAAATCAAATGTAGCAAATTTGTTCAAGGAATGTAGAATGTCACCTCTTTCTTAAGGAAGGAGCCGGAGCAATTTCCAGAGGCAGAGCAATACCAACTAGATATTGTTGGGCTTACCTCTACATATAGCACTGGCTCTAGAACCAAGTGCCCAGAGTGAAAGGCATCGGGCAGGTGTAGGAAAATTCACAAGGCCCTGGATGAGTGCTGCTGAGTTCTCTATTTGACTGAAGGTTACTTAGGGGAGAGCTCTGGCAGTTGTTTGTGCACTAAACAGCACTTCGGAATATCTGGTCTTCATGAAGACCTTGGGTGGGGTCCTTGAGAAGGAACCAACTGGGGACTCCAGGGTTCTGCAGGGAGACCTCAATGGACCACGTCGGCAATGATGGAGAAACCTGGAGGGTAGTGATTTGGAGGAACGGCCTGTCTGCTCTGAACCTGACTGGTGCTTTGTTATTGGAATTTTGTGCTAGTCATGGGTTTGTTATAACAAACACTAGGCCTCAGGTCAATGATTGACTTTATGGTTGTATCATCAGATTTGGGGCCATAGCTCTTGGACACTTTGGTGACGAGAGCAGTAGAGCTGTCAACTGATCACCACCTGGCAGTGAGTTGGATTGGGTGGCAGGGGAGGCTGCTGGACGGACCTGGTATACCCAAATGTGTAGTGAGGATGTGTTGGGAATTTTTCCTGCATCCCAAGAAAGGCTGGGGAAATGGAATCTGAGTGGACCATGTTTAAAGCCTTCTTCGTTGAAGTGGCCACTCTGAGCTCAGAAGGTAGTTGTTGCCTGCCTTGGCGTCAACCTGAGGACTTGGTAATGGACACAGGCTAAAGAAAGAGGCCTTTTGGGCATAGAACCCAGGCAGAATGTCCTCTGAAAAAGGGCAGAATATGAATACCAAGGAGACCCTTCGTGCATATCGCTGGCAGAAGTAGTTAAAGAGCTCCTTGGCTGCAAGTCACCAGGTGTGGATTAGATTTGCCTTGAGATGATGAAAGCTCTGGATATTGTCCTGTTATTTTGATTGATATGTATTATGGAGGACCATTACAGTGCCTGTGGACTGGTAAAATTGGGTGGTGGTTGCCATTTTTTAAAAAGGGGAACTGAGGGTGTGCTCCACTTATCTGGGTAACACATTATTCAGCCACCCTGGAAAAGCCTATGCCAGGGTGCTGGAAAAGAGGATTTGATCGATTGTCAAACCTCAGATACAGGAGGAGCAATGTGGATGCTGCTCTGGCCATGGAACAGCAGACCAAATCTTTACCAATGCAATACTACTGGAGGGGTGTTTTGTGGCCTTGGAGAAGGCTTATGACCATGTTCCTTGGGGGTTTCTGCAGTGGGTATTGAAGCTGGGATGCAGGTCAACACCTCTAAGGCCTTGGTAATGTCAGAAAATGGTCATAACCTTTGGGTAATGACTAAAAGAATAAGACTGCAAATACAAGTGGTCAAAATTAATTTCCTCCAAAGTGTTACCAGGCTGGATGGATAATGGATGGATGGATGTATCTTTGTGGAAATTTCTTAACTATTTCTTGGTGAACGGATGTTTAAACTGCAATGTTTAAAACGTGAAGACAAACCAGTCTCATTGCTGATCTTTCCCTCAGAACAGGGAATGCAGTCAAAGCAGCACACAGGCTGTCCCTTCTTTCTGGCCATACGAGTACCTGGAGGACAGCTCTCACTGCACACTGACCGTGGTGGCTGTAGGGAGAAATAAAATGTTATTCTACACTGCTTTACAAAGCTATAATTATTGATCTGCCCAAAATATGACCCTGAAAAATCAGAAGTAACCTCTTTTAATTTAAAATTCCAAAAGATTTTCTCTTCGTCCAGAGTGAGTTGTTCACTTTTGAAAGGCAACTTCTTCACTTCACCCACATTCTGAACTTCAATTCTTCCATCAGGGAGCCACAGCCAGTTCATGATGTCATATATCGGTAATACATCACCATTCTCGTCAAATGACACTGCATCACCAAATGTTGTTGTGAAGTTGACCCGTTCCAAGTAATACAAGAGCTATGAGGGATATAGGAAACCAAATAATAAAAACTACATTCTTTTTTAAATAACTACTAGTGAATACTTAAACCGCATACTACACTTACAAACATTGTGAACTTATGAACAAGATACTACAAGTTCCAACAATGTATATTCCTTGCCAGTTACAGGATGCAGCATTTTCAAAATATTTCTAATGAAAATAAGCTTCAGAACTTAACGTGATGTGTGGATGTGCTATCGAAACCTCCCTTGACACGAACTAATTTAACAATACTGACAGTATTGTTAAATACTGTCAGTATTGTACTGACAGTATTGTTAAATACTGGAGCAAAAGAGCAAAAATTTTTGCTTTAGAAGTAATTTTGTTTTGTTTTTTTATTTCATAAAGATGACTACCCAAAGGGCTCAAATAAAATTTGATTTGATTTTGTGCTATTAGTGAAAATCCCTTCAAATATGGGTTATATGTACAAACTCCACTTCCAGAAAAAAATGTAATTTCTTCTAAAAGAAGAAGAAATGTCATAGTAAAAAAAAATACAACTATATTGGTGCAAAGGTTAGCATGTAAAATTAAGGAAAATTTTACTTTAATTAATTTCTGATGAACATTTGAATAAGCTAACTGTACTAACTGTATTAGTTATGTCACGGGAAAGATGTTTTAGTCTTTTTGCCATTTCAAAATAACAGGATGCAAACGTTTGCGCCCAAATGTGCCATCCCCCCCTCAAGAGGGTTGAGTGGGAGAATGCTAAGTGGATTTTATCTTGCAGCTTCAGACTAAACAGGTAGCAGTAAAGAGCGCAGGGATAGTTTGAAAGTAAGCAGGACATCAGTGTTAAAGACTATCCCACAAACAGAGAAAAATCACTGGACTCAGTCATATAAACAGCTGTAAAGGATATCACACCTGCCATGGCTCTAATTTCTGCAAACTCCCACAGCTGTGCCCACTGAAAGGTCCTAGCTCTGATTCAAACTGTAGCATGGCATCAAGGCCATATGCCAGAGCATAAACAGCCTTGTAAATATTATACTCAGGCCGAAGGTTTGAAACATCCAATAATTCACTCTCCACATTCTCTAGATCTTCTTGTCCTGTGCATAGTGCTCCCCCAGTTTCCACCCAACCTGCTGGAGGTGGTGCAAATTTACACTGAAATGTGTGTTCCCAAAATTGATTCACCTGAAATATATTCAAAACTGCATGTTATACACAGTGGCAATACATTATTCGCAAAGAAGCTAAATGACGTTTCAAGGATGAACTCACCAAGCTGTTTTCGTGGCTGTTGTTGAGCTGCAGGTCAGGACGCGTTTGTAACAGAAAGTCTCTGAAACCTGGAATTTCCCCACGACGGATGGCAATGCCAAGTGTGCCACCCAGGTACGGCATGAGCTGGGGGGTCTGAAGCACAGCAGCCGATGTCCAAGCTTCACTGGCAATCCACTGCAGTCCTGTCACATTCTGCCTCACCACCTGTGCATTACATTACACTTAAGATATAAATTAATACTTTCATGCCACTGAAGTAAATTCTAGTCTTCACAGTCAGTGTCTTGTTTTATTCATTTATGAGCTAATGCAGTCATTATTATTATTATTTTACACATTATTATAAGAAAAATTAAGCTGGAGTTTATTCAGATATGAATGATATCCGTCTCAAATGCTTCCATCAAAGTTTATAACAATTACAGACAAATACATTTTTATTCATTCCATTATTAATTACTATTTTTGGAAAGAAAGATGACTTGTTACTGTCAAAAATGGAGCAGTAAATGGAGCAGTGTTATAGAAAGTTTAATACAACCTCTTTGATGATGTTAATCATGAGACTATCGTGTGCAAATGCAATGACCACGCGAGCTGTGGATTTCTTCATCACATCCACAATCCTCCTTAGTTCTGCTGGATTTTCACCCCATGGCAAAATTTCCAAATAGGCCAGACACCCTTCACCAGACTGACTGAGGTCAGATTGGAAGGAGCGGGCAGCATGGAGTCCATAATCATCATTACTAATGAGCAGACCTGCCCAGGTCCAGCCAAAGTGTTTTAGAATTTGAATCACAGCACGAACCTAAGTGAACAGAGAGTGGAGATATTTGTGGCTACAAATATTCACTGGAAAACTGTTATACTAGTTCCACAGTAGACCATGTTATACGTTTCTATTTCACTTTGTAATCTGATACAATACAACTATACTCCATCACAATGTGAGAAGTAATACCAGAAAAAAAAAAATATATATATATATATATATATATATATATATATATATAATTATATATATATATATATATATATATATATATATATATATATATATATATATATATATATATATATATATATAATTTTTGTATTGTATCAGATTACAAAGTGAAATAGAAACATATAACAATGAAAATCTAAAATTGCATATATTATAGCATATATATATATATATATATATATATATATATATATATATATGATATAATATATGCAATTTTAGATTTTCATTGTTTTACCTGAAACGCATCACTTGGAATCGTCCTAAAAAAGGATGGAAACCTTTTGCGGTCACTTAGGCAGGAACATGTGGCAAAATAACTGACCTGTGAAAAACACAGACTGGACATTTTAAGAAACATTCAAAACTTAAGTCTGAAAGATCCAAATTAAGCAACTGAGATCAAAATGGAAAACTTACCATAGGTACTCTGTACAAACCTACAACAGAGGAGATGGCAATACAATGTGTAGAGGAAGAATCACCCACAATCCCTATGACTGGAGGGGTTCCTACACAAGTCTCATCTAATACAACCTGCTCCTCTTGACCACTGACTAATGACAAAGCTGCACGAAACCCAATTCCTAGTTGGACACAATGATCATACAGACTGTATCCCAGAGTGACATTAGGCAGCAGCTTGGATTTTCTGTTGATCTCATCAATAGCAAAGGCCATGGTCTGGGCTCTCCTGAATCCTACAACATCAAAACTAAAACAAAATACAACTCATGTGGCAATTGGAAAATACAACATTACATGATTTGGATAAAATAATGCCCAACCATATTACAACAATAAGAAAATATTAACAAATAACTTGACTGAATGACTAAAGCAAAGAGACAGTGCAAAATGTATTTTGTTTTAAATGGTAAGTATAAAATTTGTAATTCCTAGAGTAACTGCTTATCAGTACGACTTCTTTTGACTGACAGACTCACCCATGGCAGGTAGGCTGTTGTGGCTCTGATTTAAAAGACACATCAGGATACGTGGAAAAGAAATGAATTTGAAACAGCCCACCGAGAATGACATCTCCCGTTTTGTGCATCCCATTAAGATGAAACTGTCCCTGTAACCGGCAGGAGGAAAAAGGAGGGGAGGAGAAAACAACGAAAAAGTAGCAACAGAATAACATGAGCAAGTTGGTTTTTAAAAATGCCAACATGGCTGTTTTGCAGTTCACCAGTCTTCAGAACATAGTGTCATTCAAGTTTCATTGTTATATTGTCTCCTTTTATTGACTTGCAGTATTATTTGCTGTTGCATGCCACACCTCCGAGCCATTAGACCAATCCATTAGGAACCAAATGTAAGTGGGTTTTAAATTAAATTATTTATTAGTATTACATTTTATAATCTTAACTTTTTTGAATAAAGTATAATTTGCATTGTCATATACAGTATTTACTATGTAGTTCATATTATTTATAATAACACATACTGCACATGCATACAGTGCATTTGTAACATTTTTAGATCCCAGTGTAACAGTATTAGACTGTTATGATACTACAGTTTTTTAAATAATTTTGTTTTCTCAATAATCTATAATCAGTTACCTATCACAAGTAAAAGCAGATTATTAGAAATTTTTGTAAATTTATTTTAAAAAAACAGAACTTTCACATATACATGTGTTTAGACCCTTTGCCTAGTACTTTGTTAAAGCACAAACCACCACCACAGCAAATACAGGCACAAGTGTTTTGTGTGATGATCACTTTTGATGTGATGATGACTTTTTTCATTTTCATTTCTCGTTTACTCTTTTGTACTTTTATTTAGTGGTATCTTTGTCGCATTTGCTGTCTGTCCTTTGGGTTAATGTACTCACCTAATTAGTTTTGATTGTTTTCACCTAGTTGCTCTTGATAGTTCCCCCGTTTATTTAAACTCAAGTCTGCCCACACTGGGGTGTATGTTCATCTGTTATGTCATGGAAAATATCTGCTGTTTGGACTTTTGATTGTTGGACTCTGGTTCCCTTTGTATTAGTCTAAAGTTTGGTGTTATTTTATGTGTGGTCATCATACCCTGTTTAGTTTGTTGTTCGTATGACGTGACAAGCTTTGCACACCTGAATTGGGGGATCTTTACAAATCCTCTCAAGATCAGACAGGTTGGATGGGGACTTTTTCAGATCACTCCAGAGATGTTATAGGGTTTAAGCGAGGGCTCTGGCTGGGCCACTCTCGGACATTCACAGAGTTGTCCCTAAGCCACTCTTGTGCTGTCTTGGCTTTGTGCTTGGGATTGCTGCCATGTTGGAACATGAACCTTTGGCACAGTCTGAGGTCCTAAAAACTGTGTAACAGGTTTTCACTGAGGATATCTTTGAACTTTACTCCATTCAGCTTTCCCTTAACCATTAAGTTTCCAAGTCCTTACTGCTGAAAAACACCCACACAGCATGATGCTGCCACCACCATGCTTCACTGTAGGGATAATATTGGGCAGATGATGAGCGGTACCTAGTTTCCTACAGACATAATGTTTAGAATTGAGGCCAGAAAGTTCAATCTTGGTTTCATCACATCAGAGGAACTTGTTTCTCACAGTCAGACTCCTTCAGGTGTTTTTTTGCAAACACTAAGCGGGCTTTCATGTGTCTGGGGAGAAGCTTGCATTTTGCCCCTCTGCCATAAACCCCAGATTGGTGGAGGGCTGCAGTGATAGTTGTCCTTCTGGATCTTTGTTCCATCTCCACACAGAATCTCTGGAGCTCAATCAGAGTGACCATTGGGTTCTTAGTCACCTCTCTTACTAAAGCCCTCCTCCTCCATTGCTCAGTTTGGCTCGGCGTACCACCTCTTGGAAGAGTCCTGGTCTTGCCTTACTTCTTCCATTTGAGAATAATAGGGGGTACTGTTCTGTTGGGAAATTGCATTGTAGAGTTGTTGTTTTTTTTTAGCCTTCCCCTGACTGCCCTGCAATAATCCTATGTCTGAGCTCCATAGGCAGTTCCTGTGACCTCATGGCTTTTGCTACAGTATTCATCATCAGCTGTACAGCGTTTTATAGAGAAGGGTGTGTTTTTTCAAAAAATGTGTAGAAACACCTCAGCAACAATCTGGAGAAATAGGAGGAACCTGGACCTGAACCTGAGTTTAAACCTGAAGTTTCAATGTTGTCAGTTTTGAATACTTATGTATATATGATATTTTAGTATTTCTATTTTATTTTAATACATTTTAATTTTAAAAAGTAAATTAATATAAACAACTGTAGTATCAGGGCGCTACATAGCAAAACTGAAAAAAGGTGAAGGCGCTCTGAAAACCTTCTGAATGCATTGTGAATTACAATTAGTGAAGAGCTAAATAATAATAATAATAATTATTATTATTATTTATAAAGCACTTTACTTTAATGTGTTAACAAATCTCAAAGTGGTACACAAGCAGATTAAAACCAAGAATAAAACATAATAAACATGTAAAGCATAGAAACATATAAAACATAAAATAACACAGCATAATAAAGAAAAAGTAAGAAAAGCAAGCAAGAAAAAGTCCACAGTCTGTGGTAACCTCAGGTTCTCAGACAGAGCGTTCCAGAGCCGTGGAGCAGCTGCTGAGAAAGCTCGGTCCCCCATTGTGTGGATCTGGAGGGGTAGAAGCGATAAGTGTGTACCCCTGTAACAGACTCACAACCACTCAATTACTCGTAAGCCTCCAAAACAAGATGGAGACCTTCTTCAGAGACCCTAAGGCCTGCTGTGCCATAGCTCACCAAATTGAGGAGATAATACGGTCTAGATCTTGGCTACAGGACTGGGAGCCTATACCCAAAGTACTGGCCTCCTTAGCGGCCTTCAGGGCTAAGTATGGAAAGGTACAACCTCCCCTAGCCCAGGACTCCTCACCTGTCCACGTCGTGGTCCCCTCTGAGCCTGCCTTTGCTCCTGGGTTGAGTAATACTCTCTCTTCTCCCGCTCCTGTCTCTGAGCGGGTCAACACCACCTCCAGTTCTGCCCCCCAGCTCTGCTCCTCCTCCTGCTCGCCCAGTTCCCGCACCTGCTCCTGCTCGCCCAGTTCCCGTCTTCGAGTCGGCCGACACCTCCTCCGCTCCTGCTTCTGTCACCGAGCGGGTCGACGCCGCCTCTGGCTCTGTGGCTGGTCCTGTTCCTGTCTCTGAGTGGCTCGACACCGCCTCCAGCTCTGGTCCCAGTCTTGCTAAGGTCCGGGCGGGTGCTGTTCCCGTTCTTGCTTCAGGTTGGCTGAGATCCAGCCTGGTTCTGTTCCTGGCTCTGGTTCGGCCAAGGTCCGATCTGGTCGTGTTCCTGATCTGGTCCCTGCCTCCAGGCAGGTTGACACCCAGTCTGATCCTGCTCCTGACCCCAGGTTGGCTTTATGCCATTAGCAGCAGCCCTCATCAGATTATGCTCATGATCTGCGGAATTGGATTTCTTTTTCATAAGCAAGAAGGATGGAATTCTCTGCCCTTACACAGATTATTGAGGACTTAACCAACATTAAGAACCACTATCCTCTGCCTCTCGTATGCTCTGCTTTTGAGCTGCTCCAAAAAGGCCACTATATTCAAGAAGTTGGACCTTGGGAACATATACCATCTGGTAAGAAAACGGGAGAGGGATGAATTGAGACAACCCTTCGAGTATTTGGTTATGCTCTACAGACTCATAAACATTCCAGCAGTGTTTCAGAACTTGGTCTGTCTTTTTCTGGTAACTTCTTCGTTTCCTTTCGGCTGTTCCCTTTCAGGGGTCGCCACAGCAAATCATCTGCCTCCATCTAACCCTGTCCTCTGCATCCTCTGCCCTCACACCAACTAACTTCATGTTCTCTCTCACTAAATCCATAAATCTCCTCTTTGGTCTTCCTCTAGACCTCCTGTCTGGCAGCTCCAACCTCAGAATCCTTCTATCGATATATTCACAGTTTCTCCTCTGAACATGTCAAACCACCTCAATCTGGCCTGTCTGACTTTATCTCTGAAACATCTAACATGAGCTGTTCCTCTGATGTCCTCATTTCTGATCCTGTCCATCCTCATCACTACCAAAGAGAACCTCAACATCTTAAGCTTTGCTACCTCCAGCTCTGCCTCCTGTCTTTTCTTCAATGCCACTGTCTTTAAGCTGAACAACATCGCTGGTCTCAGCACCGTCTTGAACACCTTTCCTTTCATTCTCGCTGATACTCTTTTATCACACAACACACCTGACACTTTTCTCCACCCGTTCCAACCTGCCTGCACTCGCCTCTTCACCTCTTTTCCACACTCACCGTTGCTCTGAACCGTTGACCCTAAGTACTTAAAGTCCTGCACCTTCTTCACCTCTGCTCCCTGTAACCTCACTGTTCCACCTGGGTCCCTCTCATTCACACACATGTATTCTGTCTTACTGCGTCTAACCTTCATTCCTCTGTTTTCCAGAGCAGACCTCCACCTCTCTAGATTTTTCTCCACCTGCTCCCGTCTCTCACTACAAATAACAATGTCATCTGCAAACATCATAGTCCATGGAGATTCCTGTCTAACCTCATCTGTCAGCCTGCCCATCACCAGAGCAAACAAGAAGGGGCTCAGAGACGATCCTTGATGCAGACCCACCTCCACCTTGAACTCCTCTGTCACACCTACAGTACACCTCACCACGGTCTTACAGCTCTCATACATGTCCTACACCACTCTAACATACTTCTCTGCCACTCCAGATGTCCTCATACAATACCACAGCTCCTCTCTCAGCATCCTGTCATATGCATTCTATAAATCTATGAAGACACAATGCAACTCCCTCTGACCTTCTCTGTACTTCTCCATCAGCATCCTTAAAGCAAATACTGCATCTGTTGTACTCTTTCTAGGCATGAAACCATATTGCTGCTCCTGTTCCACCTGGTCTCCTGGACACACAGTATATCCACCTTCCTTCTCTGCATCATGTCAATAAACTCACTAGCCTTCCCTGTTATAGTACCAACATTCAAAGTCCCTACTGTCAGTCCTACATTCTTAGCTTTCCTCTTCTCTCTCTGCCTATGAACACGCCTTCATCCTCTCCTTCTTTGTCTTCAACCAACAGTAGTCTAATTTCCACCTGTACCCTGGAGGTCAACAGCACCGGTGGCGGTCGTTGTTAACCCAGGCCCCGACCGATGCGGTATGGAAGTCATTGTCACGATTCGCATTTTTAATTTGGCATGTGTTTTACGTCGGATGCCCTTCCTGACACAACCCTCTGCATTTATCCAGACTTGGGACTGGCACTAGAAGACACTGGCTTGTGCCCCCTTGCGGTTGCATTGTATCTTGTTCTAGTAACCATGGTCAATACATTTGTCTACTTAGACATCATCCTAATATTGTTTAGAGCACATATGTGCATCTTAAAAAAGGTTTCTATCACTTGTCTGCCATTGTGCCAAACTTCATCAAGTGCTTGCTCGCTTTTAATTCATCTGACAATACGGGACAGAGCAGCGTGCTGCATGCACAAGCTTACACACACTACCGACACTGTACTAGAGAGCTTGAAGGATAAAGTCCGGATAATGTTGTGAGCGTTTCACTCAGACATTTGAATTCTCAAATGTACTCCCTTCCCACAAATCCAGAAGAATTCCATAATGCCAGTGCATGCGTGAAAGGAGCTTGTGTTGGCTCTGAGATAGACTGGAGAGCTGCCCTGGATGGACAGTGCCTATTGCCCAGTGACAGCTGAGAAAGGCTCCAGCTCCATACAACTCTGAACAGGATAAGTGATCAAGATAATCGATAGATGGATGATAGAAAAGATAGAGACATGGTGGGAGAAAAGAAGGTTTTGATGTTTAGAACATAAATCGAGGGAGGCTCAGTAACAGAAACATGTGTTGTCTGTGATTTTTAGGAGAATTTCTGGACCCTGTTACAATGGTCTCCTATGGGAGTTTCAGACTGCACTGTCTTGAGTTTTTGCCAGCATTTTGTGCCACTACGACTTACATTTCTTGAAGCAGGAGTATACGTTTTGATGTAATTTTTGTTTATGACATCAATGTTAACTGACAAAAAAAGGTGGTAAAAGTTCATCCATTAAAAAATACAAACCACCATACAAACCAAGCTGAAAAAAAAGAAACCTAAAACTATAACCTGTTAAAATTCTAAAAGTATAAAAGATATTAAGACCTACGGGCAAAAAATTGAAAGAGTCTATAATTTTGGCTGACACCCGGTTAGTATGAAAATTAAGGAGCTGACAAACATTGGAAAGTTGAATGGAACTGTTCCAAGTATTAATTCAGGGTAACTTAGACTACGACTGACAAAGGTGGCAATAGCATTCATAGAGTAAGTGCTTTAAACTTTAATTGCTAATTGGAAAAAATATAAAAACTCAGTATTAGTATTCGCACACAGGAATTAATTAAATGAGATTGATTTAAAAAAAACTTTATTCAGTGTCAGCCCGTTTTTCAAAACAAGTTTCACATTTCTGCCTGTTTCTGTGTTCTGTAGAAGCAGATTACATAGTGTTTTATGAAATTCAATGCAATATTTTATGACTTGTCTCGACCCATAATTGCTCTCTTTGTGTTTCTCTCTGGTCTTAGCAGGATTATGTAACACTTAGGGCCAAACAGCGCCACCAAGAGGCCAAAACTAGAGGCCAGGATGGCAAATACCTCCACAGCATCTGCATATTTGCCTGGGGAACTTACATAAGCAGGAACAAAAGCCACCCACACAGCACAGAATATCAACATGCTGAATGTGATGAGTTTGGCTTCATTAAAACTGTCTGGAAGATTCCTTGCAAGAAATGCTAATAGAAAACTGAGGACAGCCAATAAGCCAATGTAGCCAAGTAGCACAGAAAATCCTATAGTGGACCCAACAACACACTCATACACTATCTTGTCATTGTAGTACTGGGTGTTTTTATGAGGTGTTGGTGAGGCAGAGACAATCCAGGCAGTGCAGATTGCAGCTTGAACACAAGTAAGAACTAGAACTGTTCCTCTCTGCTGCCCAGCACCAAACCACTTCAAACTGGCCTCACCTCCTGGCGAGGAGGCCTTGAACACAGCCAGAACCACCATGGTTTTCACCAGGATGCATGAAACACAAAGCACAAAGCTGATGCCAAATGCTGCATGTCTTAACTGGCAGGTCCATGGTCTGGGACGACCAATAAACAACAATGAACACAGAAAACATAGTTTAAGTGACAGCAGTAGCTGAAAACTGAGTTCTGAATTGTTAGCACGTACAATAGGTGTTTGGCGGTAATGGATGAAGATCCCCAGGACAACAGCACAAATAAAAGTGCCCAATAATGAGGTGGTTGCAAAGCAGATGCCCAGTGGCTCATTGTAAGAAAGAAACTCTATATTCTTAGGAACACAGTGCTCATGCTCGGGACTGGACCAGAAATCCTCTGGGCAGCTGGTGCACTCCATGGAGTCTGAAAAAAATAGGATGGTTTTAAAATGCAGTGGAGTAAAAGCATGTGATCACATGTAAAGTACGATATGGAAACTAAAAATATTATCTGAAGGTATTTACAGTTCATTCGGAAAGTATTCACAGCGCTTAACGTTTTTCACATTTTGTAATGTTGCAGCCTTATTGCAAAATTGACAGGCAGAGATCAGCCAAGTTTTGTTCACTAAGAAGTTTTACTGCAGGGCTGCTAACAGTAGTGAAAATGGCTTCAGCAGAATCAAAACTCAATGTCAGCAAGCAAGAGATCATACTAATGTCAAAGCGAAACAGTAAAATCTAATTTAGATACATTTTGATTTTAAACAAAAGGATGTGCAGCAGAAACAGATGCTGTGGGGAAGGGAATGTGCAAGGTAACATCACAAATTAAATTTAAAAGAAGGGTTTGACATTTTAGTGATTAAAAACATTTTAATCATGCTGCTGGATAAAGGAATGTCTGTGTGTGTGTGTTTATGCCTGTGCACACACACATGCCTGTATATGCACGGCCAACGTGAAGAAGTTTATCCGATATTTTGTGTATAATTATCATTTATAGCTTCTTTCCAATGGATAATACAGAAGAAGGTGAAACTTTGATAAAATTGCATGTTAAATTGCATTGCAATATTTCATGTAGAATAAAATTTGCTATAATAATTTCATGAACACCAACCAGTCTTATTGCTGATCTTTCCCTCAGAACAAGGAATGCAGTCAAAACAACACACAGGTTCCCCCTTCTTTCCGGCCATCCTGGTACCTGGAGGACAGCTTTCGCTACACACTGACCGGGGAGGCTGTAGTAATAATGTTTTAAATTTACACTGCTATAATGAAATTTAAATTCAGCAAAAATGCATTGCACAGGAATCTGAAACATCAGAAGTAACCTTCTTTGAAAGAAAATTCCAGAAGATTTTCTCTTCATCCAGAGTGAGTTGTTCACTTTTGAAGGGCATCTTCTTAACTTCACCCACATTCTGAACTTCAGTTCTTCCATCAGGGAGCCACAGCCAGTTCATGATGTCATATATTGGTAAAGCGTCACCATTCTCATCAAACAACACTTGATCACCATACGGTGTAGTGAAGTTGACTTTTTCCAAGTAATACACAAGCTATAAAAAGCAGAATAAAAGTTATGGGAAACCAAAAGTGACAAGATTAAAAAGAATTCTAATAACCATAGTAAACACAGTGCTAACTTGTATTCACCAATTAAACAATATAACTAGGAAGAAATAAATTATTATTTTTCATAGTAAAAACATTTACCTAATGACAACATAAGTCATGGCCTTGTAACTGCCATCTTGTGATTGATGCATCTGTTACTCTGAAAGAACTGCTAAATGCTCAATTTACTGATACATACTGTATAAATGAATACCACACCTGCCACGGCTCCAACCTCTGCAAACTCCCACAGCTGTGCCCACTGAAAGGTCCTCTCCCTGGCACACACTGTAGCATGGCATCAAGAGCATATGCCAGAGCATAAACAGCCTTGTAAACATTATACTCTGATCGAAGGTTTGAAATGTCCAAGAACTCAGTCTCCACATTCTCAAGACCCTCCTGTCCCATGCATAATGGCACCTCAGCTTCAACCCACCTAGCTAGAGGTGATTCAAATTTACACTGAAATGTGTGTTCCCAAAACTGATTCACCTGAAATATATTCAAAACTGCTTGTTATACACAGTGGCAATACATTATTCGCGAAGAAGCTAAAAGACTTTTCAAGGATGAACTCACCAAGCTGTTTTCGTGGCTGTTGTTGTGCTGCAGGTCAGGACGTGTTTGTAACAGAAAGTCTCTGAGCCCAGGAATTTCCCCACGACGGATGGCAATGCCCAGTGTGCCACCCAGGTACGGCATGAGCTGGGGGGTCTGAAGCACAGCAGCTGATGTCCAAGCTTCACTGGCAATCCACTGCAGTCCTGTCACATTCTGCCTCACCACCTGTGCATTATAATAAACATATAAATCGATACGTTCATGCCACTAAAGCAGAATGTAGTCTTTCTAGTCTTCACAGTCTGTGTTCTTTTGCTTATTCATACACATGGGCAATCTTAAGTTTGATAGTGAAGTTTGTTGTAAACAATTCATTCTTACAGTTTGAACATTATAAATATTCTAATATTAACCTATACTATTAATTGAACTTCTTAACCTCTGCCATGATGTTAATCATGTGACTCTCATGTGCAAAAACAATGACCACGCGAGCTGTGGATTTCTTCATCACGTCCACAATCCTCTTTACTTCTGTTGGATTTTCACCCCACGGCAAAATTTCCAAATAGGCCAGACAACCTCCACCAGACTGACTCAGGTCAGATTGGAAGGAGCGGGCAGCATGGAGTCCATAATCATCATCACTAATGAGCAGACCTGCCCAGGTCCAGCCAAAGTGTTTTAGTATCTGAATCACAGCACGAACCTAAGTGAACAGAGAGTTGAGCGATATGTGCACAGGCTACAATAATATTTGGAAAATATTTTAAACTGGTTGTACAGTAGACAATGTTTACTAATTTCTATTAAAACACCTTAAGTTACACAGTCAATGTGAACTATGATATCCTAAAAAAAAATTTAATTGCAGTACAAGAAAGTTGCTTTTAATGTTTTTCTTTTTGTTTTTGTATTAGTTTTACCTGAAACGCATCGCTTGGGATCGTCCTAAAGAATGATGGGAACTTTTGACGGTCACTTAAGCACGAACATGTGGCAAAATAACTCACCTGTAAAAATAGACTGGATATTTTTATGCACATTTAACGCTTTAGAAAGATCTGTCAACATTATAACGGTGGCTGTTTCATGTTTACACATGTATTTTTAAATCTGAAAAAGATAGATAGGAAGGAAAAAACTTACCATAGGTACTTTGTACAAACCTAAGACAGTGGAGATGGCAATACAACGTGTAGAGGAAGAATCACCCACAATCCCTATGACTGGAGGGGTTCCTACACAAGTCTCATCTAATACAACCTGCTCCTCTTGGCCACTGACTAATGACAAAGCTGCACGAAACCCAACTCCTAGTTGGAGGCAGTTATCATACAGACTGTATCCCAGAGTCACATTAGGCAGCAGCTTGGAGTTTCTGTTGATCTCATCAATGGCAAAAACCATGGTCTGGGCTTGTCTGAATCCTAGAACATCAAAACTAACACAAAATACAACTAAATGCAATTGAAAAACACAATGACTTTGCAAATATGTTCATGATGAGCAACTAAACATTCTAAAACCAACAATGTCAGTGGAAAATAATAATAATAATAGCAACATCCACAATGAAAATAAAACAAGGTGACTATGTAAGAATTATATTAGAAGTAACAAATACACTTTAAAATTCATTTAGCAACTAATTTACAGTGAGAAAAATTGGTCCAGACAGACTCACCCATAACAAGTTGGCCGTGGTGGCTCTGAGATAAAAGACAAGTCGGGATCAGTAGAGAAGAAGTGAATTTGAAAAAGCCCACCTAGGATCACATCTCCAGTTTTGTGCATACCATTTAGATGAAATCGTCCCTGTAACAGGCAGGAGGAGGAATAAAGGGTTGAGGACAAAACAGAGGAAAACATGAGCAAGAGCAAGTTGGTATTTAAAAATGCCAGCATGACTTATGTTCAGTTTTCCCTCCTCAGAGTCTAGTCTTTAAGTTGTATTGCTACATCACCTCCTTTTATAGACTTGTAATATTGTTTAATCTTGCACAACACCGCTCTGAGCCCGAGGGTATGTTGGGGCAGGGCATAAAATGCATTTGAGATTGGTCTTTTACAGGTGCAGAATTATCGTGGGAACTAAAATTTCACAGGTCATAAGGTCATGTTACCATCATTTTCAACCCAAATTAAAGTCCATTACAACAAAATAATTGATGTTCACTTCAATTTCAAAGTCTAGGTAACACTGTTTCACTGTTTTCACACCCAGTATCAAACTTGCTTACACCCGTGCTTCCTCACCTTTTGCTCCTCAGCAAGACATCCTGTCTCTGGCTCCACAAAGAAGTGTGTAGCTAGATATAAACCTTAAAACTACCTACATCTGAACATTTGCTTCCTAGCAGCGAACCCACGGAAACCAGCACAGATGATCCATCTAAAGGACTTTAAAGACATGGAAGACAAAAGGACAAAGGGACAAGAACTTGCTAATTAGACTCCTGACCACATTGTGTGAAGATTGATTTGCATTTACTCATCTCTTTGTTCTTTGTGTAAACCCAGCTGTTGAGCTAAATGTATAAAAGGCTGAACAACCTACACAGAAGGCTCAAGCTCATTTGGCCCACTTTAGAGTGAAGTTGCTGATTAAATTCACCAAACTTATCCAATTGTGCCTTTTGCCTCTTAACTTGCATAACAGTTTTTGCTGTGACAAAAGGTATTTACTTTGATTATTCTTTTCCTTTTTTTTAGAAACTTTGTGCCATTTTTTTAATTAAGCACGTAACAAAATGTACAGCACAGAACTGAAACGTACTTTTGTTGCTCTCATCTTTAGACTCTGCATACTGTCTGACATGATTCCTGTGTAGGTGGTTATAAAGGTGAATGGGGTTAAGTTGGTTGTGGGCACAGGTGTAGTGCGGCCAGAACAAACAACAGATTAGAAATACTTGCATAATCTGATGGAAATTAATTTACATATTTTTTTAAAAGGCAAGCATTTGTAACACAGAAGAACCAATAAAAACACACGTCCCTTCTTTTGGGGGCGGTCTTATTACTTCCTTCAAGCTCGGGCCCTCTACCAGAGGCCTAGGAACATGAGGGCCTGGGAATGTTGTTTCTGGAATCTGCTGGAGCCACTCTCCCAGTATAGGAGTCACAGCCCCCAGTGTTCCTAATATTATGGGTACCACTTGTGTCTTCTACATCTTTTCTAACTCCTCTTTCAGCTTTTGGTATTTCTCAAGTTTCTCGTGTTCCTTCTTCCTGATGTTGCTATCACTTTGGATTGTTACATCTACCACCACAGCCTTGATCTTCTGTTTTTTTTACAACTACATTGTCGGGTTGTTTGGCTATTACAAGTTTGTCAGTCTGTATCTGAAATTGCCACATGATCTTAGCTCCGTCATTCTCCACCACCTTTGGAGATGTGTCCCATTTTGACTTTGGGACTTCCAGCCCGCACTCGGTACAGATGTTTCGGTGCACTATGCCAGCCACTTGGTTATGGCGATGTATGCCCTGCCTGCTAGCATCTTGCACCCCGCTGTTATGTGCTGGATTATCTTTGCACAGCCTGCACCTGGAGTCCTGCCTGGTACGGTAGACCCCAGCCTCTATTGATTGGTACAGTAGGTCACAAGTTCATTAGGGTGTGGTCAGTATCCAGTGTGGCCCTGACTTGCCTACCTCGTTGCTAATTATACTTCCACACAACAATAACACCGGCTCAGACACTGCCCATGTCAACAAGGTCCACGACAGGTGTTGGGGAACCAGGGCAGACATCCCTTTGAAATTTAACATGAGTTAACTTAGCTTAACTAAGCAGCGCGGCCTAATGTGTTCATCTTTGTTGGAGTCATCAGAAGTCAACTTGTTAGCTTACAGGCTACAAACAATCAGCTAACTCAGACGAAACCTTTTCTGTAGTAAACTGATAAAAGCATTGTCCGACTAAGCTAACTGACAACCTATCAGTGCTAAGTTGTGAAATTTAGATGCAAAGAAAGTTGGACAAATGTACTATAAATCACTACGGTGTATTACTGAGAATATGCAAATTCCACAAAGGGGTGCAAACCTGCAACCTTCTAGCTGCAGCGCTAAACACTCCACCACTGTGCTGACCGTAGATACCCCCAGATGCCAATAATTGGCAGGGCACAGTTGGTGATACTCTAGACCCAGGGACTGTAAAATGTTGTATTGTATACATTGTATGGATAGTTCAAAATGATGGATAAAAATTAATTTAATTTTAACTTTAATGATAATCATATTCATTCATTTTATTAAAATGTATTTACTGATGTGATTTTATCTGATGAATAAAAAAGTGCATCATATTAAGACATAAAATAAAGACCTATTTGGCTACAGCTTATGAGATAATAGGTGACAGCATGTAAAGGCCCATAGTGAAGTTTTATTGTTCGGCGATTAACAATCCTTGTAGACAGCATCAGTCATTTCTGTAAATGCCACAAAACAACATATTTTAATATGGTAGTGACAAAAATTACTGTAGCCCGTTTGTGGACACTGTAAAGCAACGTTGACATTACATACGTCCACAAAGTATGTTTAGTCCATCTTTCAAGAAAATAATGATATTTCTAAGCCTAAATAGGATGTTTTTGTTCCTAAATCTAACTGCATCATTACATTGTAAAATCATAAAGTGATATTTGATATCAGCTTGTCTGTGTGAACAGTATCATGAAATCTGATGATTAGCAAATAATTTTGGGGTGCAACGTAGTGGCCAGTGTCAGAAAGCTGCGTCTCCACCAGAGGTCATGGGTCTTCTAGGAGGACAATGACCTGAAACATACTTCAAAAAGCACTCAGAAAATGGCCAGCAATGAGTCCAGATGTGAATCCCATTGGACACCTGTGTAGAGATCCCAAAACAGCAGTTGGGAAAAGGCATCCTTCAAATCTGAATGACCTGGGGCACTTTGCAAAAGAAGAGTGGTCCACAATTCCAGTAGTGAGGTAGAAGAAACTCATTCATCCTTACAAAAGGCAATAGATTTCAGTTATTTTTTCCAAAGTGGGTGCTACCAAATATTATGGTAAGGATGCCAATTATTTTGTCCAGTACAATTTTTGGGTTCATTGTGGAATTGTATCACATTTGACTATCTTCTCTGTTTTTTTGTGTTGTTCCAATGCAAACAAAAATAAATAAATAAACGTGAATACCAAAACATTTGTAACTGCAACAATTTTTTGAGAGAGGGGTTGCATTTTCTGACAGAATTGTAAGGGTGTTAATATTTTTGGCCATGACTGTATCGTCTGTCACCAAGTAAACTAAATTGTGTCATATCAGAGGTTGGGAACTTCTACGGTCATGATTTTTATTGCTAATTTAATTTCCCTGTTGTGACTCGACCCATAATTGCTCTCTTTGTATTTCTCTCTGGTCTTAGCAGAATTATGTAACATTTGGGTCCAAACAGCGCCACCAAGAGGCCAAAGGTTGAGACGAGGATGGCAAATACCTCCACAGCATCTGCATATTTGCCTGGGGAACTTACATAAGCAGGGACAAAAGCCACCCACACAGCGCAGAATATCAGCATGCTGAATGTGATGAGTTTGGCCTCATTGAAACTGTCTGGAAGATTCCTTGCCAGAAATGCTAATAGAAAACTGAGGACAGCCAGTAAGCCAATGTAGCCAAGAAGCACAGAAAAACCAACTGTTGATCCAACAACACACTCATATACTATTTTGTCATTGTGGTATTGAGTGTTTTTATGAGGTGTTGGTGAGGCAGAGACAATCCATGCAGTGCAGATTGCAGCTTGAACACAAGTCAGAACCAGAACTGTTCCTCTCTGCTGAACAGTGCCAAACCACTTCAGACTGGCTCCACCTCCTGGCTTGGAGGCCTTGAAAACAGCCAGAACAACCAGCGTTTTCACCAGGATACATGAGACACAAAGCACAAAGCTGATCCCAAATGCTGCATGTCTCAGCTGGCATGTCCACAGTCTGGGCCGTCCAATAAATAGTAGCGAACAGAGGAAACAAAGTTTAAGTGACAGCAGTAGCTGGAAACTCAGCTCTGAATTGTTGGCACGTACAATAGGTGTTTGGCGGTGATAGATGAAGATTCCCAGGACAACAACACAGACAAACGTGCCCAGCAGTGAGGCGATTGTCAAACAGATGCCCAAAGGCTCATTGTAGGAGAGGAACTCTGTTTCTTTTGGAACACAGTGGTCACGTTGGGGACTGGACCAGAAATCCTCTGGACAACTGGTGCACTCTGTGGAATCTGTAAAAGAATAGGGAAATTGTTGAGATGCAGTGGAGTTGAATAGCCCCACGGTAAATCTAACTTTGTCATGTAAACCTCAACATTGTCAGAAAGTTTAAGGACAAGAAATACAAACAGTTGTGATATGTCAATAAAAAAATAAAAAATAAAGATTCTCCACTACTTGTAGGTCAGAAATGGAATTAAGCTAATTTATAGCATTGAACATATTTACACCTTTACAGTTTTTTTCACTTTTATCCCTTCCTTTAAAAAAGTGTTCTTATACACCTCAGATGAATTTGATCTACTCAACAAAGGCTTGTAAATCAACTTGGTATTGTTGTTTACAAATTGTTATAAATATGGCTTTGCCTCAAATTACTAGTTCAACTAGTCTGACTATAGCATAGTGATGCAGGAATGATGACATCAGGACTATATTAAAAAGGGTCAGAAATGAAATTGCTCTTCTAGGCAGAAAGGCGGTTTCTTAGCAAACTATATTTGTTTTACAAACTTTGTATCTTTCCTTTTCTATTTTTTGGTGAACTTGTGTTTAAACTGCACTATTTAAAACTAGACACCAACCAGTCTTATTGCTGATCTTTCCCTCAGAACAGGGAATGCAGTCAAAGCAGCACACAGGCTGCCCCTTCTTTCTGGCCATACGAGTACCTGGAGGACAGCTCTCACTGCACACTGACCGTGGTGGCTGTAGGGAGAAATAAAATGTTATGCTACACTGCTTTGCAACAATCAAAATAATTATTGATCTGCCAAAAATATTACCCTGAAAAATCAGAAGTAACCTCTTTTAATTTAAAATTCCAAAAGATTTTCTCTTCGTCCAGAGTGAGTTGTTCACTTTTGAAAGGCAACTTCTTCACTTCACCCACATTCTGAACTTCAATTCTTCCATCAGGGAGCCACAGCCAGTTCATGATGTCATATATCGGTAATACATCACCATTCTCGTCAAATGACACTGCATCACCAAATGTTGTTGTGAAGTTGACCCGTTCCAAGTAATACAAGAGCTATGAGGGATATAGGAAACCAAATAATAAAAAAATACATTCTTTTTTAAATACTTACTAGTGAATACACGAGCTATGTCAATCAGAATATCAGAAATCAGTTTAAATATATTTTTATAACTATTATGAACAGAGTGGCACCTAATAGTGAATAATTAAACTGCCATGAAGTTTTGAAAGACACTACAAATTCCAACAATGACGTTTTTGAGTGAGGTTCATTCTTCTAATTATTCAGAGAACAGCGTGATTTCTGCTTTAATAGCACAGACTAAGACACTGTGTCCAGGAAGCACTGAGTAGTGCCCACCCCTGACCTAAAGACTATCCCACAAATAGAGAAAAATATCTGCATTCAGTCATATAAACAGCTGTAAAGGATATCACACCTGCCATGGCTCTAATTTCTGCAAACTCCCACAGGTGTGCCCACTGAAAGGTCCTAGCTCTGATTCACACTGTAGCATGGCATCAAGGCCATATGCCAGAGCATAAACAGCCTTGTAAATATTATACTCAGGCCGAAGGTTTGAAACATCCAATAAATCACTCTCCACATTCTCTAGATCTTCTTGTCCTGTGCAAAGTGCTCCCCCAGTTTCCACCCAACCTGCTGGAGGTGGTGCAAATTTACACTGAAATGTGTGTTCCCAAAATTGATTCACCTGAAATATATTCAAAACTGCATGTTATACACAGTGGCAATACATTATTCGCAAAGAAGCTAAATGACTTTTCAAGGATGAACTCACCAAGCTGTTTTCGTGGCTGTTGTTGTGCTGCAGGTCAGGACGCGTTTGTAACAGAAAGTCTCTGAAACCTGGAATTTCCCCACGACGGATGGCAATGCCAAGTGTGCCACCCAGGTACGGCATGAGCTGGGGGGTCTGAAGCACAGTAGCTGATGTCCAAGCTTCACTGGCAATCCACTGCAGTCCTGTCACATTCTGCCTCACCACCTGTGCATTACATTACACTTAAGGTAGAAATTTATACTTTCATGCCACTGAAGTAAATTCTAGTCTTCACAGTCAGTGTCTTGTTTTATTCATTTATGAGCTAATGCAGTCATTATTTTTATTATTTTACACATTATTATGAGAAAAATGAAGCTGGAGATTATTCAGATATGAGTGATATCCGCCTCAAATGCTTCTTGCAAAGTTTATAACAATTATAGACAAATAAAAAGTTTTTATTCATTCCATTATTAATTACTATTTTGGAAAGAAAGATGACTTGTTACTGTCAAAAATGGAGCAGTATAATAGAAAGTTAAATCCAACCAGCCAGTTCAATCCAACCTCTTTGATGATGTTAATCATGAGACTATCATGTGCAAATGCAATGACAACACGAGCTGTGGATTTCTTCATCACATCCACAATCCTCCTTAGTTCTGCTGGATTTTCACCCCATGGCAAAATTTCCAAATAGGCCAGACACCCTTCACCAGACTGACTGAGTTCAGATTGGAAGGAGCGGGCAGCATGGAGTCCATAATCATCATTACTAATGAGCAGACCTGCCCAGGTCCAGCCAAAGTGTTTTAGAATTTGAATCACAGCACGAACCTAAGTTAACAGAGAGTGGAGCGATTTGTGGCTACAAATATTCCCTGGAAAACTGTTATACTAGTTCCAAAGTACATTATGTTATACGTTTCTATTTCACTTTGTAATCTGATTCAATACAACTATACTCCATCACAATGTGAGAAGTAATACCAGAAAAATATATATACTTTGCACTACGTTCTTGAACTTGTTAAAATAGTATATAATATATGCAATTTTAGATTTTCATTGTTTTACCTGAAACACATCACTTGGAATCGTCCTAAAAAAGGATGGAAACCTTTGGCGGTCACTTAGGCAGGAACATGTGGCAAAATAACTGACCTGTGAAAAACACAGACTGGACATTTTAAGAAACATTCAAAACTTAAGTATTCATTTAAAAGAAATCTGAAAGATCCAAATTAAGCAACTGAGGTCAAAATGGAAAACTTACCATAGGCACTCTGTACAAACCAACAACAGAGGAGATGGCAATACAATGTGTAGAGGAAGAATCACCCACGATCCCTATGACTGGAGGGGTTCCTACACAAGTCTCATCTAATACAACCTGCTCCTCTTGACCACTGACTAATGACAAAGCTGCACGAAACCCAACTCCTAGTTGGAGGCAGTTGTCATACAGACTGTATCCCAAAGTCACATTAGGCAGCAGCTTGGAGTTTCTGTTAATCTCATCAATAGCAAAGGCCATGGTCTGGGCTCTCCTGAATCCTATGACATCAAAACTAATAGAAAATACAACTCATTGCATTTGAAAAATACAACACAACATTAATTTTGACACACAACTACAGGTTTTGGATAAAAATAACCAACCATAGTAACAACTAAAATAAAACTTGACTGAATGACTAAATCGAAGAGAAGTATTTTGTTTTAAATGATAATTTTAAAATTTGTAATTCCTTTAGAGTAACAACTGCTTATCAGTACGACTTCTTTTGACAGACTCACCCATGGCAGGTAGGCTGTTGTGGCTTTGAGTTAAAAGACACATCAGGATACGTGGAAAAGAAATGAATTTGAAACACCCCACCGAGAATGACATCTCCCGTTTTGTGCATCCCATTAAGATGAAACTGTCCCTGTAACCGGCAGGAGGAAAAAGGAGGGGAGGAGAAAACAGAGAAAAAGTAGCAACAGAATAACATGAGCAGGTTGCTTTTTAAAAATGCCAACATGGCTGTTTTGCAGTTCACCCGTCTTCAGAACATAGTGTCATTCAAGTTTCATTGTTATATCGTCTCTTTTTATTGACTTGCAGTATTATTTGCTGTTGCATGCCACACCTCCGAACCAGAGAAATATGAGGTGAAAGACCTAAAATGCATTTCATTATGATTTAATGTGTGATGTAATACAGATACACAAAAGCAGGTGCACAGAAACACCATACCGGATGTAACACCATCTCCCTTTTACTCAAGTAAAAGACAGCAGGACTAATCAGACAGTTAATTAACAATATTCAATTTGAATTCTGCAGTGTTTTTAAGAGGGCCAATGTGTGGTCCCTACATAAATATGGATGTCCAGGCTACAGTCGAGTGAAAAAGCAAAATTACATTGCAAAATGGAATAAAAGTCTAAATCACCATAGCTTAGTCTTCACAAATTGGATTGTTTTGGAAAAGCACTCAGGAAGCCATTGCTTATGTAGACACGAGACAGGATTTTGTCGTCTGATGAGACCACATAAGTCCAATTTTTGGTAACAATTTGCAAAAACGTATGTGGCAAGAAAAAACTGCTTATGAGGAACAGCAACATTCCCACAGTGAAGCATGGTAAAGGCTGGATGTTTAGGGGGTGTAGTGCTACATCAGGCACAGGGACTCTGTGGAAAGTAGAAAGAAGATTGAATACAACCCAATAGCAGAAGATTTTGAAGCAAAGACTTTTACCATTAGTCAAAAAGCTAATAATGAAGATGCAGTGAATCCTGCAACAAGATAATAATCCAATGGTTTAAAAAGTCTCAAGGACCTGAGGAGCATGTACCATCTTGTACAAATCCAAGAGGGGGGGGCTGAGTGGAAGACACCACCAACACCCTGGTGGACCACTTTGAGCATTTGGTTATGCCCTTCAGACTCACTAACACTTCAGCTGTGTTTCAGAACTTGGTCAGTCTTGCTCTGGGAAACAGTATTAAAACATTTGTCAACACGATAATCTTCTCCCCATCTGAAACAAAACATGTCCAAAGTGTTGTTTAGTGCGCTCTCCAGAACCACTTTTATTTGGAGGCAGAGAAGTGCATCTTTCACTTACCCACCCTCGTCTTACTGCGCTTTATCCTCTCTGCGAGCAACATTAAGATGGACCCAGCTAGCTGAAAGCCCAAATTGGCCCACTCCAGAAAACAGGAGACAACTGCAACAGTTCCTGGGCTTTGCCAATATCTAATGGTGCCTCATAAAGGACTAAAGCTCCACTGCTGCACCTCTCCAACACGGAACCTTATTTAAAAGTAAGCTCACCTGGACACCTGAAGCAGTACAAGCTTCTAAACATGAACTTGTCACCCATCTTGACTCGACAGTTAATTGTCAATTAACTGGGGATGTTTCAAACTCAGGAGTTGTCTTTTCTCAATGTGCAGAGAATGACAACTACATCCACTCATGTGCATTATTATCCCTTTGACTTTCTCCTCTATAAACACATCATAATAATCTGGGGTATCTCTGGTCAACTAAGCATCTAAATCCCTGCTAAGGTCATTAGGGCATTATTCTTTAATTGCTTCCACCGCTCTCTCCTTCTGCCCTCGGTCAAAGAACAGCTAGGCTGATGCTTTGTCCTCCTGTTTGACCCACCCAAACGAAAAGAAAGACTGGGAGTCACTAGAATTGATATTAAAGAAGAAGTGCTCCAGCCCCATCTGCCTGCCCACCTAACCATCTCCAACAGTACCATGGTTCCCACCTGTCTTGTCATCTCAGTATGTCCTGCACATTGTGTGGTCCAACAACATTTCTGGTGGCCTAGTGTCAGATCAGACATTTAGGAGTGTGTCTCAGCTTGCCTCCTGAACCCCCACTCGTCTCTTCCATCCTCTGCCCAGTATCGAAAAGGTCTCACATCTCGCTAGATTGGGTTACTTCCTTTCTCGAAAAATGCTGTAGTTCTCACTATGTTTGATAGATTATTTTAAATAGCACATTTCAATCCATTTCTCAAACTCCCACCTGAGATTGCCGAAATCCTGGTCAAGCACATCTTCTGTCTCCATGTCCTCCCCTACAACATCGACTTTGACAATGGTGCCTAGTTTACAGACACGTTTTGGGCAGAATTTTGTAGGTTTCTCTGCATCTCCATTAGTCTTTCCTTAGGTTTCTGTCCACAGTCTAATGGACAGAATTACAGACTAAATTAGAATCCAGAGACCTAACCCTGCCTCCTCTGCTCCTGAGTTTCCTCATCATGAGCCACGGGGTTGACCCCCTTCCAGTCAGTTTATACCTACCAACCCTCGCTATTTGATGTCAAGGAACCTGGAGCAGCAATGCTATTTACTCAAGATGCCACTTGGCCTTGCTCATCGAACGTTACATTAATTAGTCCAAGGCTATAAAAACCTTGGCCAATGAACACCATGCACCAGGACCCAGATAACAAGTGGGACTGAAAAGCAGAGAGCTGGCTTGGGTTAGTTATTTACTCCATAGCAGTCAGTTTGCAGGTCCCAATGCTCATGCAAGCTCCACCTGACCTTCAGTGTTTCTCATGTGAAACCTGTTTTCCAGAGCACCCTTAGGCACACCTCCAGAACCCCACTACCTCCCCCCTAGGTAATAAGTTTAATTTGTTTCTCGTTGTCTTGACTGCCTTTATTTACCCTGCTTTCCCTCAGTTATCCTGTGAGATTACCCTGTTTAAAATAAATGAGGTGGCCACACTTCATTGGACACACCATGCGGCCAATCATGTGGAAGGACAGACTGGGCTCATACCACTATGTAAAAGAAAGAAGGGGCACAGACATGTTATTGTGTTAAGACTTTGGCCTTTATTTGATTTGTTTACTGTGGTTCTGTGTTGAGTTGTTCATTTAAAGGTTTGATTAAAATGTTAAGCAATATTAACTGTATATTTTTCTGTAATATAAAAAAAAAAATAAGGCTTTACAAAAACACTGAATAAACTATTGCTTACCGACACACAAACCATTCATTATTGCTAAATTAGTCTAAAAGTTAATGCACTGATTGATGAAGAGCCATTTGGAAGACATTTGGGAGCCAAGCTAAAAGAACAAAATCTTTGAAGAGAGTCAGACCTCCCATCACCCACTGTGACCTTAATAATAAACAGTAAATGTATCACCTTTCTGACAGTTGCACCCTAAAAACTGAGAAATTATAACATTGTAAAAGTAGAATTCATGGCAGAGCTGCTGTTTTGGATTATATTAGATTGTACAGGTGTACCTAATAAAGTGGCCAGTGAGCGTAAGTGTAACTTTGTTTTCAACACACATGTAAATTTAATCCAGAAATATACATGTTCTTCCACAAATAATAGTAGAAAAGCAGATTTTATCAGGATAAAGAATGATATTCATCAGTTAATGAAAAAGAGGAATCTTTAAAAAATCCATATCAACAAAAATACAGATACATATCTTTAAAGGATTACTGAACAAGGCCAAAGCGAATTAACAAAGGAAAAGCAAATTCAGTTTACTTCATGCAAATACATGAATACACATATACACAGCCTTTAGTCTGCACAAGCCATCCCCCTAACACACACACACACACACACACACACACAGAAGACCCTGTTTCACCTGTCTTCTTGAAATATTCTGGTATTGGTAAAAACCCTTTCATATGACCTGTTTGCCACCAAGTCCGTTTTTGTCTTAAAGAAGTCCCATCGCAGTTTAGCCATGTCATGGTCAGCAGCACCAGCCTGTTCTCGAGGAGGTTCAGCCTCTGACTCCAGCCACCTGCTTCGACTCTCAAGGGGTTCCATCGTAAAATCCAGCCCGGGCTCCAAGAATGCCCACCCTCATTAATTGAAATGTCAGTATTAATGCTGTGGAAACTACCAATGAAGACTTCATTTGTTTATTCAGTAGAAGATCTTGAATTAATGTTTTTACCTGTCACATGATTTAGGTGGAACTTCAACTTAACCTTTTCAGATAACACAGCCTGATCAAGACAAAATTGGTAAAATTATTAATCAACTAAATGGTTCAAAGGATAAAGATGTACTTGGTTCAGCCACTTCTTTTTTATGAACACAGTGCAACAATGATAGCAATTGTGGCTATGTACATAGAGAGAGATATATAGGAATACTGAGTGTTTTGCAATTAACAGCTGAGCAGAGGGTCAGTAATAGAAACATGTTTGTAATGAGTTAGGGAGAAATAGGGGAGACTGAGCGATTAAAAAACTGCAGGTTTCAAATTATGAAATTACGATGTTGTCATTGTTTTTGTTGTAATCTTTAAATCAGTGTAACTTACACAAGGACAAAGGTAACAAAAAGAACAATATACAGTGCTTCATACTTTTATTGCACCATGGAAAAAACACAAAAACCCATTATTAGCACTCCCACACATAAGAGTTAATTAAAGGAGGTTGATTAAGACAGAAAAAAACAAAACAAAACAAAAAAAAACCTTGGTGTCAGCCCTTGCTTCACAATAAGTTAACATTACTGTTATTACATTTCATGTTTCTGCCTGTTTTTGTGTATTTTCTACAGGCACAATATATAGTGTTTTATCAAATTTAATGCAATATTTTATGACTTGTTGTCTCGACCCATAATTGCTCTCTTTGTGTTTCTCTCAGGTCTCAGTAAAATTATGTAACATTTGGGTCCAAACAGGGCTATCAAGAGGCCAAAACTAGAGGCCAGGATGGCAAATACCTCCACTGCATCTGCATATTTGCCTGGTGAGCTGATATAAGCAGGAACAAAAGCCACCCACACAGCGCAGAATATCAGCATGCTGAACGTGATTAATTTGGCTTCATTAAAACTGTCTGGAAGATTCCTTGCCAGAAATGCTAATAGAAAACTGAGGACAGCCAGTAAGCCAATGTAGCCAAGTAGCACAGAAAAACCTATGGTGGACCCAACAACACACTCATACACTATCTTGTCATTATAGTACTGGGTGTTTTTATGAGGTGTTGGTGAGGCAGAGACAATCCAGACAGTGCAGATTGCAGCTTGAACAAAAGTCAGAACCAGAACTGTTCCTCTCTGCTGAACAGTGCCAAACCACTTCAGACTGGCTCCACCTCCTGGCTTGGAGGCCTTGAAAACAGCCAGAACAACCAGCGTTTTTACCAAGATACATGAGACACAAAGCACGAAGCTGATCCCAAATGCTGCATGTCTCAGCTGGCATGTCCACAGTCTGGGCCAGCCAATAAATAGTAGCGAACAGAGGAAACAAAGTTTAAGTGACACCAGTAGCTGGAAACTCAGTTCTGAATTGTTGGCACGTACAATAGGTGTTCTGTGGTGATAAATAAATATCCCTAGGACAACAACACAGACAAACGTGCCCAGCAGTGAGGCGATTGTCAAACAGATGCCCAGAGGCTCATTGTAGGAGAGGAACTCTGTTTTCTTGGGAACACAGTGGTCACGCTGGGGGCTTGACCAGAAATCCTCTGGACAACTGGTGCACTCTGTGGAATCTGTTAATAAACAAACAAAACATATAAATAAAAAAAGGCAATTTTGAGCATATATATACATTTGGTTGTATATATATCTATAGATATAGCCCTGTATATATCTATATCCCTGTATCTAACACCTTTTGAAGCCCACTCAAAGAGTGCATGCATGTCATGTCTATGTTATACATCCAAGCTACAATGTAAAACTGAACACGAACCAGTCCTATTGCTGATCTTTCCCTCAGAACAGGGAATGCAGTCAAAACAGCACACAGGTTCCCCCTTTTTTCTGGCCATGCGGGTACCTGGAGGACAGCTCTCACTGCACACTGACCGGGGAGGCTAGGGAGAGTAGATGTAGTTATTCTACAGTACTTTATGCCACTATAATTAGATATTCATCTGCCAAAAGATGAGCCTGAAAAGTGAGAAATAACCTCTTTAAATTTAAAGTTCCAGAAGATTTTGTCTTCATCAAGTATAAGTTCTTCCTTGTTGAAAGATAACTTTTTAACCTCGCCCACATTCTGAACTTTAGCTCTTCCATCAGGGAGCTGGTGCCAGTTCATGATATCATAAATCGGTAATATATCACCATTGCCATCAAATGACACTTCATCACCAAACGGTGTGGTAAAGTTGACCTTTTCCAAGTAATACAGGAGCTATTATAATCAGAAAAAGAGATAAAAACCAAGATAATGAATGAAATACTTCTCATAATTACAACATTTTAAGTGGTCTGCTTATATTGTGCCGTTATCTAAAATTCTTCCAAGTCACCCTTTCACACTGGTGACAGCAGCTGACATGCAAGATGGTCATCTGATCCACCTGGAGCCACTTAGGGCTTCAGCTTCTTGCCAAAGGACAATAAAAAGTAGCTAGTAGGAAATTGGGAGTTCATCACTGACCCTTTAGTTTATAAACAACTGCTCTAACAATTGAGCGACAGCCATCTGAGCTACATCATGGTGAGCACAGTGGCACCTAATATTCAATAATTAAATTACATACTACACTTTTGAAGATATGAAGCCATTTGGAGCTTCACACCAATTTCACAAAAAATCATTAATGATTTGTGAATTAGTACTGATGCAAACAGGGTGTCAGACATGAGTGGGGACAACATTTTGGTCAATTGTCTCAAAAACCGACTTCACAGTGTTTCCTACACAGATTTAGTGCATTTTATAAGTGACAGAAAATTTGTTAGAACTCAAACACTGGCATTGCACAAAAGAGTTGTTTTTAACCACTGCTTTTCTCATTTTACATGCATCATTCACGTGATCTGAGAAACTAATCTAAAATTTCATAGCTAATCTGATGACACACAGCTGTTTGTGTAGAACAAAACCTCAAATGTAGGAAATCTGAAATCCCTGATAACATCTCAGTTTGAATAACTTCCCACAGTTGAATGAGCTGAAATAATTGTATGATTTGGAACCCTAAACCAAAGGTTAAGAAAAATGTTAGCAAAATGGGAAATCTGTCTTTATGAGTAAAGTCTGTGGCAATTCATCAGGGTGTTATTATAAAGCCTGAGGTGCCCTCATTGCATTGTCTCCCTTTATGTTTTAAAATTGAGTTCAATAACTTTTTATTAGATTGTAAGCTTTAAATGGCCCAGGCCCAGCCCATTTAGTGGATTTTCTAAATCCACACACTCTTGTGCGTAGACGCACTGCTCTCAGCATGCAAGGCAGGGAACTGCTTGGGCCCCAGGCCAGTAGAGGGCCCCTGAGGGCTGACAAAAGTTAAACCAAAGTTTGAGTGTTAAATGCTAAATTCTGCTTGTGGTGAAGACAGGTAAATAACAGAACTTCCACTGGGATCATATGGTTTCTTTTGTTTACTTTGTCATTTAACATGTGTAAACTTAGCTTAACTAAGTTAGCAGAGCAGCCTAATGTGTCCAGCTTTGATGGAGTCACCAGAAGTCAACATGTTAGCTCAGCTAGAAGGCTGCAAATAATCATTTAACTCAGGCAAATCTTTTTCTTTCGTAAACTGATAAAAAGCAGTTTCCGACTAAGCTAACTGTCAAACTATGAATGCTAAGTTATAGAAAGTTGAACAAGTGTATGTACTATAAATCACTACAGTGTTTTACTGTAAGTTATTGTGCAGCGTGGTTGGGTCTGTATTTTATTGTACTTTCCATATCTTAACTGTAGCAGTTTTATGATGCATACATTTTTGCCTAGGGCCTCAACAGACTCAGGATCACCACTGCTTGTGCATAATGTCATGTCTCCTCTCAGCTGCTTTCTCAGCACTGTATGTCTAAAAAGGTTGAGGATGCAACTTTATCCATATCTACCCCGATATGTAGAATACCTACCAGCAAAAATAAAACAATCAACCTCAGCACTGTCTTTGTAACCTTGCCATTATATGTATGTTTGTTTTCTCATTGTTCTTAAATTATTGATCTTTTTATTCAGATTTTACATTTTTGAATAACTTAGAATTGCTTTATAGGAATTGGGCTATATAAAACTGACTTGTGATTGATTGATTAACATCCCAAATAAAATACATAAATACCAGATTTGGCCATACCACAAAAAGGTGGAGTGTAAATTGATATCACACCTGCCATGCCTCTTGTTGTTGCAAACTGCCACAGCTGTTCCCACTGAAAGGTCCTTGCCCTGGTTCACACCGCAGCATGTCATCAAAAGCATACGCCAGAGCATACACAGCCTTGTAAACATTGTACTCGGGCCGAAGGTTTGAAATGTCCAGGAATTCAGACTCCACATTCTCTAGATCTTCATGTCCTGTGCATATTGCTCCTCCACTTTCCACCCAACCTGCTGGAGGTGGAGCCAATCTACACTGAAATGTGTGTTCCCAAAACTGATTTACCTAAAATATTTATAAAATTACATGTCAAACACAAGGGCGTTTTTCATTCAAATACCAAATCAGATTCCAAGGTAAATTCTTACCAAGCTCTTTCCAATGCTACTGTTTTGGGGAAGGTCAGGATGTATTTGTAAAAGGAAATCCCTGAGTCCTGGAATTTCCCCTCGTCGGATGGCAGTGCCCAGTGTGCCACCCAGGTACGGCATGAGCTGGGGGGTCTGAAGCACAGCAGCCGATGTCCAAGCTTCAGTGGCAATCCACTGCAGTCCTGTCACATTCTGCCTCACCACCTGTGCATTACATTACACTTAAGATAGAAATTAATACTTTCATGCCACTGAAGTAAATTCTAGTCTTCACAGTCAGTGTCTTGTTTTATTCATTTATGCGCTAATGTAGTCATTTATTATAAACATTATTATGAGAAAAATGAAGCTGGAGTTTATTCAAAAATGAGTGATATCCATCTCAAATGCTCCTAGCAAACTTTATAACAATTACAGAACAATAAGTTTTTATTCATTCCATTATTAATTACTATTTTGGAAAGAAAGATGACTTGTTACTGTCAAAAATGGAGCAGTATAATAGAAAGTTAAATCCAACCAGCCAGTTCAATCTAACCTCTTTGATGATGTTAATCATGAGACTATCATGTGCAAATCCAATGACAACACGAGCTGTGGATTTCTTCATCACATCCACAATCCTCCTTAGTTCTGCTGGATTTTCACCCCATGGCAAAATTTCCAAATAGGCCAGACACCCTTCACCAGACTGACTGAGTTCAGATTGGAAGGAGCGGGCAGCATGGAGTCCATAATCATCATTACTAATGAGCAGACCTGCCCAGGTCCAGCCAAAGTGTTTTAGAATTTGAATCACAGCACGAACCTAAGTTAACAGAGAGTGGAGCGATTTGTGGCTACAAATATTCCCTGGAAAACTGTTACACTAGTTCCAAAGTACATTATGTTATACGTTTCTATTTCACTTTGTAATCTGATTCAATACAACTATACTCCATCACAATGTGAGAAGTAATACCAGAAAAAATATATACTTTGCACAACTTACATGTATTTATTGAACTTGTTAAAATAGTATATAATATATGCAATTTTAGATTTTCATTGTTTTACCTGAAACGCATCACTTGGAATCGTCCTAAAAAAGGATGGAAACCTTTTGCGGTCACTTAGGCAGGAACATGTGGCAAAATAACTGACCTGTGAAAAACACAGACTGGACATTTTAAGAAACATTAAAAACTTAAGTATTCATTTAAAAGAAATCTGAAAGATCCAAATTAAGCAACTGAGGTCAAAATGGAAAACTTACCATAGGTACTCTGTACAAACCAACAACAGAGGAGATGGCAATACAATGTGTAGAGGAAGCATCACCCACAATCCCTATGACTGGAGGGGTTCCTACACAAGTCTCATCTAATACAACCTGCTCCTCTTGACCACTGACTAATGACAAAGCTGCACGAAACCCAACTCCTAGTTGGAGGCAGTTATCATACAGACTGTATCCCAGAGTCACATTAGGCAGCAGCTTGGAGTTTCTGTTAATCTCATCAATAGCAAAGGCCATGGTCTGGGCTCTCCTGAATCCTATGACATCAAAACTAATAGAAAATACAACTCATTGCATTTGAAAAATACAACACAACATTAATTTTGACACACAACTACAGGTTTTGCATAAAAATAACCAACCATAGTAACAACTAAAATAAAACTTGACTGAATGACTAAATCGAAGAGAAGTATTTTGTTTTAAATGATAATTTTAAAATTTGTAATTCCTTTAGAGTAACAACTGCTTATCAGTACAACTTCTTTTGACTGACAGACTCACCCATGGCAGGTAGGCTGTTGTGGCTTTGAGTTAAAAGACACATCAGGATACGTGGAAAAGAAATGAATTTGAAACACACCACCGAGAATCACATCTCCTGTTTTGTGCATCCCATTAAGATGAAACTGTCCCTGTAACCGGCAGGAGGAAAAAGGAGGGGAGGAGAAAACAGAGAAAAAGTAGCAACAGAATAACATGAGCAGGTTGGTTTTTAAAAATGCCAACATGGCTGTTTTGCAATTCACCCGTCTTCAGAACATAGTGTCATTCAAGTTTCATTGTTATATCGTCTCTTTTTATTGACTTGCAGTATTATTTGCTGTTGCATGCCACACCTCCGAGCCAGAGAAATATGAGGGGAAGGACCTAAAATGCATTTCATTATGATTTATTGTGTGATGTAATACAGATACACAAAAGCAGGTGCACAGAAACACCATACTGGATGTAACACCACCTCCCTTTTACTCAAGTAAAAGACAGCAGGACTATTCAGACAGTTAATTAACAATATTCAATTTGAATTCTGCAGTGTTATAAACAGGGCCCATGTGTGGTCCCTACATAAATATGGATGTCCAGGGTACAGTCGAATGAAACAGTTTTTATCCTCTTATGTTGAAATAATGGGATCGGGAAAACAGCTTTTACAAGACAGCAAAATGACACTGCAAAATGGAATAAAAGTCTATATCACCATAGCATAGTCTTCACAAATTGGAAAAGCACACAGGAAGCCATTGCTTATGTCTAGACACGAGACAGGATTTTGTCGTCTGATGAGACCACATAAGTCCAATTTTTGGTAACAATTTGCAAAGGTGTATGTGGCAAGAAAAAAACTGTCCTGCCTTGTCCCCCTGTTTGACCCAACCAAAGAAAAAGAAAGACTTATGTGGGTCTGGGAGTCACTAGAATTGATATTAAAGAAGAAGTGCTCCAGCCCCATCTGCCTGCCCACCTAACCATCTCCAACAGTACCATGGTTCCCACCTGTCTTGTCATCCCGGTATTTCCTGCACATTTTGTGGTCCAACAACATTTCTGGTGGCCTAGTGTCAGATCAGACATTTGGGAGTGTGTCTCAGCTTGCCTCCAGAACCCCCACTCGTGTTCTCCATCCTCTGCCTAGTACGGAAAGGTCTCACATCTCACTAGATTTGGTTACTCCCTTTCTCCAAAAATGCTGTAGTTCTCACTATGTTTGATAGATTCTCTTAAATAGCACATTTTAATCCATTTCACAAACTCCCACCTGAAATTGCCGAAATCCTGGTCAAGCACATCTTCTGTCTCCCTGCAACAATGACTTTGACAATGGTGCCTAGTTTACAGACACGTTTTGGGCAGAATTTTGTAGGTTTCTCTGCATCTCCATTAGTCTGTCCTTAGGTTTCTGTCCATAGTCTAATGGACAGAATTACAGACTAAATTAGAATCTAGAGACCGAACCCTGCCTCCTCTGCTCCTGAGTTTCCTCATCATGGGCCACGGGGTTGACCCCCTTCCAGTCAGTTTATACCTACCAGCCCTCGCTATTTGACGTCAAGGAACCTCTTATATGCCCTGTTCACCTGTCCCTCTCTGCCAGATCGTCTTTCATACCCTCCGAGTGACAAGTCTGTCTCTGGTCCTGAAAGAATCTACTTTTAAGGTCTAGTTCGAGTTCCCAGTCTGGTTATTCTGTTTAGAGATTTCTTGTTATCTTTCGAGTGTCTAAGTTTTGTTTGCTACTTTGTTCTCTCCCTGCCTGGTGACAGTGTCCCAGAGGATGCCGGTTTCATTCTGTTTCCTACGAGCAATTTTGTAGTCTTTGCAAGTTAGTTACTTGCCTAATGAATTACTCATTTTTTGAAGCAAGTCTTGTGCTAACCTTTTGTCAGGGTCTGAGTTTTTGCCTTCTCCACTGTATTTTTGCTGCTACTTCTTTTTGTTGCTACTTGCCTTTCAGTTGTACTTTGTTTGGGTTTTTTCCTGTTTGTCCTCCTGGTTTCTGCCAGCCGCCTTTAGTTATTTCTACCCTCCGCCCTCCCGGTCTCCTGCCATGCGGTCCTCCGGTCCTTCCTGGGCTCCGCTGCAGTTCCGTTACCACTCCGCTCACAGTAAGGTCTCCACTCCTGCCTATGCTCCCTGTACTTTTTATGATCATTTACATCTGCCTCTTTTTCTCCCCTCAGAGTTCCCTACTGCTCCCCGGCCACCTCCGCCTCCCTCTCCGGTCCCGAGTTGCCACCCCGGTCACCCTCATTCATTAATTTCATTATTTTTATAATAAAACTGTTCTGATTTTCCAAACTCTCAGTGTTCTGCTCCTTTCTGGGTCCAGGCCACAGATGCAGGCCACCCTTAACTCTGTGGTCCGTGGTTTCCGAGGGGAACGTCCCGGTCCCTCAGCCTCTGCCACTCCTCCCCCTCTATTTGATCCTGTCCCATCTTCGCCTCCCCGTGAGTCGTGGGTGGCGTCCCCAGAGCCTTACTCGGGGTATCCTAAGACCTGCAGGGCGTTTCTAGTTAAGTGCAGGCTTCAATTTGAAATGTGACCCTCTCTTTATCCCACCAATCACTCCCGCGTAGCTTACACTGTTTCTTTGCTTTCGTGCAGGGTGGGACTTTGGGGTACAGCTGAGTGAGAGAGGGGTTCCAGAGCCAGATCGTCGTTTGAGCAGTTTGCAGACGAGTTACTTAGAGTTTTTGGCCCTATAAAGTCTGAGGGGGATGCCTCGCTCTCTAGGCTCTCACAGGGAAAAGGGACCGTGGCAGATTACGCCATTGAATTCCATACCATCGCGGCGGACTGCTCATGGAATGAGCCTGCTGTAGTTGAGAGAATTTATCAGGGCTTGTCGAAGTCTTTTAAGGACGAGCTTTCTTTTTGAGAGCTTCCCGACACCCTGAATGATCTGTAGAGCTTTGCACTCGTGTTGATCACAGAATTAGAGAACGTCAACCGCAAGCAAGAAATTCCCCCTTACGCTCGCACTGCCCTAGAGCTCCGACTTTCCCTGCCGGCAGTTTCACTCCATCCCCTGACCCGGGTTCCCCTCAACCCATGCAGTTGGAGAGAGCGTGTCTTTCCCCTGAGGAAAGAGAGAGACGTTTCCAAAACAATTTATGTCTGTATTGTGGGCAACCCAGGCCACAAGGTGGCATATTGCCCAGTAAAAGGAGGGGCTCAGCAGGGAAAGGGGGGCACCTGCTTAGCCACACACACTCAAATTTACCTTCGGCCCCCCGACCACCTTTGCCTGTTACGCTGCAGTCCACTGGCCGTTATTGACTTCAGAGCGGACACTGAGTTTATGAACGAACGCCTGGCCCATCAGTTGGGCTTGGTCCTTATCCCCCACACCAGACCCATCACCATCAGAGCTTTAGACGGCCATCCCCTTAACACTAGCTCCCTGCACACAGCTCCCTGCCAGTTAATTATTGAAAAAGGTTTCGTTCCAAATCATCCGTTCCGCTCAGCAACCACTCATCCTCGGGTCCACCTGGTTAGGTAGACATAATCCTCACATTGACTGGCTGAAAGGGAAGATCATCAGTTTGGGTCCGTCCTGCTCCAGCCTATGTCTCAGGCAGGCCGTCTCTCCTAGCAGCTCTCCAGTAATCACTCCCCATCCCATAGACCTCACCAATGTTCCCAAGGTTAATCACGATCTCCAGTCCGTTTTCAGCAAGGAAAGGGCCACATCTCTTCCCCCTCACCGTCCCTATGATTGTTCCATTGAGCTACTCTCTGGTACCATGCCCCCACGTGGCAGATTGTACTCTCTCTCTCGGGTCCGGAGTGCGAGGCCATGGAAAAATATATAAATGAGTCATTGGCCGCTGGCCTCAGTGCGGTGCTGTCGGCTGGCCTGGAGGAGGGCCCGTGTCACTCTGGTCAGGACATCGGACTCATATAAGAGATCAAGCGACAGATGCCATAGCCGTGCCCCTCAGTATGGGGAGGGACAGCGAGTTTGGCTCTCCGCGGTTGACGTTCCCCTCCGCGTCAAGAGCCGGAAGCTGGCTCCCCGTTTCATTTGTCCCTTCCCTGTGGCTAAGGTCATCAACCCTGTACCAGTTAAACTGCGTCTAACTGGTCACTTACAATTCATCCCACCTTTCATGTTTCACGCATTTTTATGAACACAGTGCAACAATAATTGCAATTGTGGCTATGTACATATATTTGTACATGTGTGTGCTTCTTCTTTTCCTTTCGGCTGTTCCCTTTCAGGCGCCACAGCAAAACATGTGCCTCCATCTAACCCTGTCCTCTGTATCCTCTTCTCTCACACCAACCAACTTCATGTCCTCTCTCACTACATCCATAAATCTCCTCTTTGGTTTTCTTCTAGACCTCAGCATCCTACTACCGATATATTCACAGTTTCTCCTCTGAACATGTCCAAACCACCTCAATCTGGCCTCTCTGACTTTATCTTCAAAACATCTAACATGAGCTGTCCCACTGATGTCACTCCCAAAGAGAACCTCAACATCTTAAGCTCTGCTACCTCCAGCTCTGCCTCCTGTTTTATCTTCAGTGCCACTGTCTCTAAGTGGCACTGCTCTCACTACAAATCACAATGTGATCTGCAAACATCATAGTCCATGGAGATTCCTGTCTAACCTCATCTGTCAGCCTGTCCATTACTAGAGCAAACAAGAAGGGGCTCAGAGCCGATCCTTGATGCAGACCCACCTCCACCTTGAACTCCTCTGTCACACCTACAGTACACCTCGCCACGGTCTTACAGCTCTCATACATGTCCTGCACCACTCTAACATACTTCTCTGCCACTCCAGACTTCCTCATACAATACCACAGCTCCTCTCTCGGCACCCTGTCATACGCTTTCTCTAAATCTACGAAGACACAATGCAACTCCCTATGACCTTCTCTGTACTTCTCCATCAGCATCCTCAAAGCAAATACTGCATCTGTTGGACTCTTTCTAGGCATGAAACCATATTGCTGCTCACAAATGTTCACCTCTGCCCTTAGCCGAGCTTCCACTACTCTTTCCCACAACTTCATTGTGTGGCTCATCAGCTTTATTCCTCTGTAGTTGCCACAGCTCTGCACATCTCCCTTGTTCTTAAAAATTGGCACCAGTACACTTCTCCTCCAGTCCTCGGGCATCATCTCAGTCTCCAAGATCTTGTTGAACAAACTAGTCAGAAACTGTACTGCCACCTCTCCTAGACACTTCCATACCTCCGCAGGTATGTCATCAGGACCAGCTGCCTTTCCACTCTTCATCCTCTTCAACGTCCTCCTCACTTCACTCTTACTAATCTTTGCTACTTCCTGCTCCACACCAGTCACCTCTTCTACTCTTCGTTCCCTTTCATTTAGTCATTCATCAACTCTTCAAAGTTCTCCTTCCATCTTCCCATCACACTCCTGGCACCTGTCAATACATTTCCATCCTTATCTTTAATCACACTAACCTGCTGCACATCCTTCCCATCTCTATCTCTTTGTCTGGCCAACCTGTACAAATCCACCTCTCCCTCTTTAGTGTCCAACCTAACATACAAGTCCTCATATGCTCTTTGTTTGGCTTTTGCCACCTCTACCTTCAGTTTACGCTGCATCTCCCCGTATTCCTGTCTCCTCTCTTCAGTTCTCTCAGTGTCCTACTTCTTCTTAGCTAACCTTTTTCCCTCTATACACTCCTGAATTTCCTCGTTCCACCACCAAGTCTCCGTTTCCACTTTCCTCTTTCCAGATGATTGTCACAGTCCCTGGTTTTGGACTAGTTTTGTTAAAATTAATTTCCTGTTTTTGGCTTTTATTTTGTTGCTCTTCCCGTGTCCCTTCCTTTGAGTCTGTGTAGTATCTTTACCTTCCTCGTTTTGTTCTAATTGGTTTCACCTGTTTCCCAGTTTATTTATACCCAGCTTTCCCCACTGCTCACTGCCAGATTGTCTCCCCTGCTTCCCTAGAGAACATACCTTGTGGATTACCTCTTTGGACTTTGCCCTCTTGTGCCCACCTGTTCCTTGAGTGTTGGTCTGAGGTTTGGTTTCCTATTTATTTCAGTGCTTAATGTTGTTCCTAGTTCTCCATGCATGTTTTACCCCCGTTAAATGTTTGAGTGGTTGTCTCTCCCTTTAGTCTGGCAGTGCCTTATATTTAGTTCTTCCCTGTTTGCCTTCCCTTAGTGACTGAGTTTATTTCTTGCACCTTTATTAAGCTTATCATACCCCATCCAGAGTGTTTAATTTGCTGTTCTGTTTTACTTTACTTTACTTTAGTTATTATTTAGCAAGTGCTTTTTCGTCCTTCTCACAAAGTGATTTTCTGTTGTTTGCTTTTCTTTAAATAAACTTTAAGTTACTATAACCCCTTCCCTTGCCGTCTCCTCCTTTTTAGCTCCTACAAAAATCAAAGTAGCACAATAGAGAAAGTGTGACAGAACGATCTGCCCAAGACTAGGACCCAGGGATGTGCAAGTGGTTTTTCAGCCCCCTCCCTTTAATAGTTTTGATGGCACCTGCTTAGCTATTTGTCCTCCGAGAGTGGGGCCCCGGCGCAAGAGAAACCCCAAGCCACAGTCAAAACCTCAGCCCCCTCTTTTGAATTGTTTTGAGGGCACCCGCTTAGCCTTTTGTCCTCCGGGAAATTACCTCTGCTCTTGTACGTCATCCTATGTTCTTGCCTTTTCTGGAAGAAAGTGTTCACTGCAACCATTTCCATCCTCTTTGGAAAGTCTACCACTATCTGTCCTTCTGCGTTCCTTTCCTGAAGACCAAAGCTGCCAATCACATTCTCATCACCTCTGCTCCCTTCGCCTACATGCCCATTGAAATCAGCACCAATTACCAGGATGTGGTAATCACCTCTGGGGATGCTCTGCATCACTTAATCTAACTCACCACAGAATTTCTCCTTCTCTTCTAACTCACATCCTACCTGTGGAGCATAACCAATCATTGAACATCACCCCTTCAATTTCCAGCTTCAGACACATCAACCTGTCTGATACTCTATTCACCTCTAGAACATTCCTCACAAACTCTTGCCTTGCTACCTTTCCACCTGGTCTCCTGGACACACAGTATGTCCACCTTCCTTCTCTGCATCATGTCAATCAACTCTCTAGCCTTCCCTGTCATAGTCCCAACATTCAAAGTCCCTTCTGTCCTACATTCTTAGCTTTCCTCTTCTCTCTCTGCCTACAAACTCACCTTCCTCCTCTCCTTCTTCATCTTCGACCAACAGTAGTCCAATTTCCACCGGTACCCTGTAGGTCAACACCACTGATGGTGGTCGTTGTTAACCCGGGCACCGACCGATCCGGTATGGAATTCATTGTCAAGATTTACATGTTTAATTTGGCATGTGTTTTATGTCGGATGCCCTTCCTGACACAACCCTCTGCATTTATCCAGATTTGGGACTGGCACAAGAAGACACTGGCTTGTGCCCCCTTGCGGTTGCATTAAGTGTGTGTGTCCATATTAATCTGCCTGTGTGTGTGTGTGTACTGCTGTCTCCATTCTGGTAGGGAGTTGTTTAGAGAGGAAAGGTGGTTCATAAAATCAAAAGAATTGATTTAGAAAGAGTGATTTTTATACAGAGCTAAGGAACAATTTATAAAATGGATGGATGATGCCACCTCACAGCTAGAATGTCCCTAGTACAAATCCACCTGCTGGCCCCAGCCTTTCTGTGTGGACTCTGCATGTTCTACTCATGCTTGCATGGGTTTTCACTTTGAACTTTGTACTAAGACATGCATGTTAGGTTACTGATGACTCTAAATTGCCTGTAGGTGTGAATGTAAGTTTGAATGCTTGTCTGTCTGTGTATGTGTCTCTCTCTGTTGACCCTGAGATAGACCGGAGACCAGTCCAGGGTGGACCCTGCCTCTCGCCTAATGACAGCTGGGATAGGTTCCAGCTCCCCACAACCCAGAACAGGAAATGTGCTTAAGATATTTGATGGATTAATAATAGAACAGATATAGAGAGAAAGAGATGGAACAAAGGAAAGCAAGGAGATGGATGTTTAGATGACACATAGAGAGAGAGATATAGGAATACTGAGTGTTTTGCAATTAACAGCTGACCAGAGGGTCAGTAATAGAAACATGTTTGTAATGAGTTAGGGAGAAATAGAGGAGACTGAGCGATTAAAAAAACTGCAGGTATCAAATAATGAAATTATGATGTTGTCGTTGTTGTTGTAATCTTTAAATCAGTGTAACTTACACAGGGACAAAGGTAACAAAAAGAACAATATACAGTGCTTCATACTTTTATTGCACCACAAAAACACAAAAACCCATTATTACCAATCCCACACATAAGAGTTAATTAAATGAGGTTGATTAAGACAGGAAAAAACAAAACAAAACCTTGGTGTCAGCCCTTGCTTCACAATAAGTTAACATTACTGTTATTACGTTTCATGTTTCTGCCTGTATTTGTGTATTTTCTACAGGCACAATATATAGTGTTTTATCAAATTTAATGCAATATTTTATGACTTGTTGTCTCGACCCATAATTGCTCTCTTTGTGTTTCTCTCAGGTCTCAGCAAAATTATGTAACATTTGGGTCCAAACAGGGCCATCAAGAGGCCAAAACTAGAGGCCAGGATGGCAAATACCTCCACTGCATCTGCATATTTGCCTGGTGAGCTGATATAAGCAGGAACAAAAGCCACCCACACAGCGCAGAATATCAGCATGCTGAACGTGATTAATTTGGCTTCATTAAAACTGTCTGGAAGATTCCTTGCCAGAAATGCTAATAGAAAACTGAGGACAGCCAGTAAGCCAATGTAGCCAAGTAGCACAGAAAAACCTATGGTGGACCCAACAACACACTCATACACTATCTTGTCATTATAGTACTGGGTGTTTTTATGAGGTGTTGGTGAGGCAGAGACAATCCAGACAGTGCAGATTGCAGCTTGAACAAAAGTCAGAACCAGAACTGTTCCTCTCTGCTGAACAGTGCCAAACCACTTCAGACTGGCTCCACCTCCTGGCTTGGAGGCCTTGAAAACAGCCAGAACAACCAGCGTTTTTACCAAGATACATGAGACACAAAGCACGAAGCTGATGCCAAATGCTGCATGTCTCAGCTGGCATGTCCACAGTCTGGGCCGTCCAATAAATAGTAGTGAACACAGGAAACAAAGTTTAAGCGACACCAGTAGCTGGAAACTCAGTTCTGAATTGTTGGCACGTACAATAGGTGTTCTGTGGTGATAGATAAATATCCCTAGGACAACAACACAGACAAACGTGCCCAGCAGTGAGGCGATTGTCAAACAGATGCCCAGAGGCTCATTGTAGGAGAGGAAATCTATTTTTTTGGGAACACAGTTGTCACGCTGGGGGCTTGACCAGAAATCCTCTGGACAACGGGTGCACTCTGTGGAATCTGTTAATAAACAAACAAAACATATAAATAAATTTGGTTGTGTGTATATATATCTGTAGATAGATATAGATATATCCCTGTATCTAACACCTATACAGAAATTTCAGCTTAACTTGCATTTAACAGTTTCACAAAAGAATATCGGATTTTCTTTTGAAGCCCACTCAAAGAGTGCATGCATGTCATGTCTATGTTATACATCCAAGCTACAATGTAAAACTGAACACGAACCAGTCCTATTGCTGATCTTTCCCTCAGAACAGGGAATGCAGTCAAAACAGCACACAGGTTCCCCCTTTTTTCTGGCCATGCGGGTACCTGGAGGACAGCTCTCACTGCACACTGACCGGGGAGGCTAGGGAGAGTAGATGTAGTTATTCTACAGTACTTTATGCTACTATAATTAGATATTCATCTGCCAAAAGATGAGCCTGAAAAGTGAGAAATAACCTCTTTAAATTTAAAGTTCCAGAAGATTTTGTCTTCATCAAGTATAAGTTCTTCCTTGTTGAAAGATAACTTTTTAACCTCGCCCACATTCTGAACTTTAGCTCTTCCATCAGGGAGCCGGTGCCAGTTCATGATATCATAAATCGGTAATATATCACCATTGCCATCAAATGACACTTCATCACCAAACGGTGTGGTAAAGTTGACCTTTTCCAAGTAATACAGGAGCTATTATAATCAGAAAAAGAGATAAAAACCAAGATAATGAATGAAATACTTCTCATAATTACAACATTTTAAGTGGTCTGCTTATATTGTGCGTTTATCCAAAATTCTTTCAAGTCACCCTTTCACGCTGGTGACAGCAGCTGACATGCAAGATGGTCATCTGATCCACCTGGAGCCACTTAGGGCTTCAGCTTCTTGCCAAAGGACACTTTAAAAAGTAGCTAGGAGGAACTGGGAGTTCGTCACTGACCATGTAGTTCATAAACAACATCTGAGCTACATCATGTTGAGCACAGTGGCACCTAATATTCAATAATTAAATTACATACTAAACTTTTAAAGATATGAAACCATTTGGAGCTTCACACCAATTTCACAAAAATCATTAATGATTTGTGAATTAGTACTGATGCAAACAGGGTGTCAGACATGAGTGGGGACAACATTTTGGTCAATTGTCTCAAAAACCGACTTCACAGTAATCAGAAAGTTGAACAAGTGTATGTACTATAAATCACTATAGTGTTTTACTGTAAGTTATTGTGCAGCGTGGTTGGGTCTGTATTTTATTGTACTTTCCATATCTTAAGCGTAGCAGTTTTATGATGCATACATTTTTGCCAAGGGCCTCAACAGACTCAGGATCACCACTGCTTGTGCATAATGTCATGTCTCCTCTCAGCTGCTTTCTCAACAATCAACCTCAGCACTGTCTTTGTAACCTTGCCATTATATGTATGTTTGTTTTCTCATTGTTCTTAAATTATTGATCTTTTTATTCAGATTTAACATTTTTGAATAACTTAGAATTGATTTATAGGAATTGGGCTATATAAAACTGACTTGTGATTGATTGATTAACATCCCAAATAAAATACATAAATACCAGATTTGGCCATACCACAAAAAGGTGGAGTGTAAATTGATATCACACCTGCCATGCCTCTTGTTGTTGCAAACTGCCACAGCTGTTCCCACTGAAAGGTCCTTGCCCTGGTTCACACCGCAGCATGTCATCAAAAGCATACGCCAGAGCATACACAGCCTTGTAAACATTGTACTCGGGCCGAAGGTTTGAAATGTCCAGGAATTCAGACTCCACATTCTCTAGATCTTCATGTCCTGTGCATATTGCTCCTCCACTTTCCACCCAACCTGCTGGAGGTGGAGCCAATCTACACTGAAATGTGTGTTCCCAAAACTGATTTACCTAAAATATTTATAAAATTACATGTCAAACATAAGGGCGTTTTTCATTCAAATACCAAATCAGATTCCAAGGTAAATTCTTACCAAGCTCTTTCCAATGCTACTGTTTTGGGGAAGGTCAGGATGTATTTGTAAAAGGAAATCCCTGAGTCCTGGAATTTCCCCTCGTCGGATGGCAATGCCCAGTGTGCCACCCAGATACGGCATGAGCTGGGGGGTCTGAAGCACAACTGCTGATACCCAGGCCTCACTGGCCATCCACTGCAGGCCTGTCACATTCTGCCTCACCACCTGTGCAATACACTGAAGTTATAAATTCAAACTGCTATTCCTCGAAAACTAGTGTCTACTCTGATTAATGTTTTTCTTATTCACACACGTGCAAATCTGTGTTTTACACATTATTATGAGGAAAAGCATTTATATTATAAATGGATTTTATTGTACTTTTTTAAGGGATCTCACTCTTACTTCTAACAAACAAACAAAGTTTTATAATTATATGTAGATATAATTACATTGTATTTTAAGCCCAACCTCTTCCATGAGGTCAATCATGTGACTCTCGTCTGCAAATGCAATGACCACACGAGCTGTGGATTTCTTCATGACACGCACAATTCTCCTTAATTCAACAGGGTCTTCTCCCCATGGCAAAACCTCTAAGTAGGCCAGACAACCTCCGCCAGACTGACTGAGGTCAGATTGGAAGGAGTGGGCAGCATGAAGTCCATAATCATCATCACTGATAAGCAGACCTGCCCAAGTCCAGCCAAATCGTTTAAGAATCCGAATCACAGCACGGACCTGAATAAAACACATCTCAATTAACTTACACAAAGACTGTGACTAGTGCAACATAAAATACTGTGTATTTTTCTGTTTTACTGCACTTTTTAAATGCATGTGTTTTTATTTTGCTGATAGATTTTCACCTGAAAAGCATCACTTGGGATCGTCCTAAAAAACGATGGAAACTTTTGGCGGTCACTCAGGCAGGAACATGTGGCAAGATAACTTACCTGTGAAAAACACAGACTGTGCATCCTACAAACATTCAAAATTTATACCGGTTATATCAACTTTTTAATAGTAATAGTTTTCATGTTCACAAATGACTTTAGATTTGAAATAAAACCGAAATGAGAATCAATTTATGATAAGGAATTAAACTTACCATAGGCACTCTGTACAAACCTAAGACAGTTGAAACAGCAATAGAACGTGTAGAGGACGATTCACCCACAATTCCTAAGACTGGAGGGGTTCCTATACAGTTCTTTTGTATTACAACCTGCTCCTCTTGACCACTGACTAATGACAAAGCTGCTCGAAATCCAATCCCGAGTACGTTGCAGTTATCATACAGACTGTATCCCAGAGTCACATTAGGCAGCAGCTTGGAGTTTCTGTTGATCTCATCAATAGCAAAGGCCATGGTCTGTGCCTGCCTAAAGCCTATAACATCAAAACTAAAACAAAAAAACTCACTGTTATTGTTGAATATAAATTGATGCAGTAACCGTGAAATCATGATGGAGCACACAATGAAGCCATTACAAACAGCAACTGTCACAATAAAAATAAATACATTTAATGTATAAATTATAAACAAAACATAAATAAAGAAATATATTTTTTTCAGAGTAATAACTGATTATCATTTGAATTCATTTTCTTCAGTTGCTGGTTTTTTCCTTGACAGACTCACCCACTGCAGGTAGGCTGCTGGGGCTCTGAGGTATAAGACAGGTCAGGAAAAACAGAGAAGAAATTCATTTCAAACATTCCACCCACAATCACATCTCCAACTTTGTGCATCCCATTTAAATGAAACTGTCCCTTTAACAGGCAGGAGGAGGAATCAACAGGGGAGGACACAGCAGAGAAAAAGTAGGAATACAGCCACATGAGCAAACACAAGTTAGTGTCTAAAAATGCCTGCATGACTTTTTTCCAGTTTTCTCTTTTCTGAGCACAGTCATTAAGCCATCACTATGTCTCCCCTCTTATTGACTTGCAGTATTGTTTAATCTTGCACAGCACCTATCAGGACAGAAGACAAGATAGGGGCAGGGCCTACAAGGCATGTCAAACATGTGTTTTTGTACTGAGATACATAATAGTGCCATATGCACTAATATTTTACATCAATAAGGCCACTTTAGCAACATTTCCAATCTGTTTAAGTTGTGAATAACAACAATTTTTGGGGTCTACTGATATTTTCAAGAGAAACTGTATATTTTTAAATTTCATATTACCTTGACTTTAGTAAGTTGCAGATAAATCTGTAGATCGTTTCAACTTAAAGGGAAATATTACTTGGACTTTCTCTTGGACTCTCACTTGGACAAATCTAAGTCAACACATGTAACAGAAAAGCCAATTTGTTTTTAATATTACCCCAAATGAAAATGATCAATACACTAATCACAATATGTTAAATTCAATATCACACACCAACAGAGTTTTAATCTAAACACTAAAGAGATGCTGCATTACAACTGTGCATACATAGTGGTTTAGGTGGGTTTAGGTGCACATGATAGGCTGTTTCCTTAATGTCACATGTGTCAGGTAATGAAACGTATGTAATGCAACATTGCATCATGTCACGTCATGTACGTAAGACAAAATTGTTTCACACTAGACCTGATCTCCATAAATGACTTGGTAAAGTCCTGTGCTAATTTTAGCATTTGATTTTGACTTTGTTTAAGTTTAGGTTTTAGTATTTTGACAAAAATTTAAATTGGATTTAGTCATGTTTTAGTCATTTGATATTTGTTATTGTAGCACCTGACCCATGTAGCTAATAAACAGATATAATATAAAGCCTGTTGTAGTACTATGGCCAGGGCCGGGGTACCTTTATTTATGGTGTGCCAAATTATGCTGTTTAAACAAATTATCAAAAGAAGCATTTTAGTCTCTTAACTGGAATGACATTAGGAATTTATTGGTGGTGCTTCCACTTAGCAGGAAATTACAACTTACTAATATTGAAATCCTTTGAAGAATTATGTTTGAACTATTCCTACCAATGTTACTGTTTTCCTATTGTGTTCCCTATTCTTTTCTTATAGTAAAAACCTTAATGATCTCTAAACACTTTTAGGAAATAAAATACCTTTCCAAATATGAAATAATTCTTTAAAAGTAAAAAATGTGTAATATGATGTATAAAAATTGTGCACATGCATGTATTTCTTAATACTCACCAGGGTTGGAGCGACGTGTCGACATAATCAATTACAAAAATACGTTGATTTATGAAACATGGGTCGACGTATTTCAAGTTGGGCAAGATTCTGTACCTGGGACAATTTCGGGACAATAAATAAACTACCTCACATTCAGTTGTTAAAGGTTAACTAGAGCCCGAAAATATAAATTTTTGTGTGATAATTTGTTCACACAAACTTTGTGCCCACAGTTTCCCATCCGCGGCTAACATATAAAGTTAGCCGCAACAATCTTGTTGGCTAATCGCTAACTGCTGCAAACAAGTTAGCTTACATCCGCCTAAAGCTGGAAGTCATAAAAAGCTGTATGTGTTGCACTTAATGCACTAACTGTTCAATCTAATATACCACAGGTTCTGGTGGGACCTGAGACAGTCCCAAACCAGAAAAGGACCCTGTAGCTGTCAGCAGAGAGTCACCGTCAGAAGAAGACAATGGAGGACAGGTATCAGTAGTAGTGACTGATTTCATAGTAATTTTTCTATTCTGTTACAGTATTAAAACTAAACTAAACTGAACTGTTTACTGATAAAATGTAGATTGCACCAAATTCCTTAAATTTGAATGGAACAAGCTCTTGCTTTAATTATAATGAGAAGAGACTTCATATTAGTACGTAAAACACAGATTACGACATGAACCCAGCAACACATCACGTGAGACAGTGCCTATCAGGGAATTGTATGCTCTCTCCACATGCAGAAGTCCAAAGAGTTTTCTGGTCCTCTCCTCTAACGAGCATACATGACAGTTCTTTTACTTTCCTCGTTAACAAGCTCATTTATTTTAGCTTTAACGCTACATCAGCTTACAACATGAACACACATTAACCATACACAATAACCTATTGCTATCACAATGGCATGCGTACAAATACCGCTAGCATGCTTATGGGCTAATTATGATTAACATCTTATTTACACACTGTACCTTACCAAAACAGTGTAAAATTTACATACTCTGAGATATTTACCTTCTCTGGGTCATAGCACGTCCGTTACATGTTTGTAATCTCTGCATCCGACATAATAACGACCATAATTCCTGAAAGTTGTATAACCTTCACATAGCTCTTTTCATCTAAGGCTATGGGGCCTTATGGAGCGGCTGTAGCTCAGTTGGTAAAGGCAGTCATCCATGGACCACAGGGTCAGGTGAGCACCTTGCATGGCAGTTACCACCATTGGTGTGTGTGAGTGTGTGTGTGTATGAATGGGTGAATGGGAATCAACATTGTAAAGCGCTTTGGATAAAAGCACTATATAAGTGAGCATCTACTATGGGGTCTCCTTTACGTCCCACCCACTCACCTTTCTAATTGGGCAAAAATCAGCAATACAAACACATACATGTCCTGATAGACAACCAGATGCTCATAAACCAACACATGCTTTCAAGTGCACAGTAAACAAAGGTTTTGAATTTCAATAATCTTAATTAACAAAAGACACATCTCTTTGACTAGCTGTTTAACTTTTTCAAAATAAACATGAACTAAATTGCAAAATTGAAATGGAATTATTATAATGTGATATCTCTTAACTTGTATATGTATTTATTTGACTTATTTATGTATTGCTGTCTATAAAATAAATTTTAGACCGGGCTACATTGGTTTTAATTTAGTTTTAGTCCTTTGGGCTTCATTTTTGTAATGGCAGGCTGTTATATGGGAAATGTCTGTCCTTCAATTCCCAGTCTTTCCAGTTGAGGTCAGTATTGAACAAAAGTAGTTGGTTTTAACAAAGAAGTACAATTTAGTTTCAACAGAACCTCAACTTTACTTCATTTGAGTGTGCATAAGTGGAGGACAAGGACAAACATAAAAAGGTAATTTAGAAAATGTTTACGCTTACTGCTCTCCACAGAAGAACATTGATTAAGCATTGATGTGTTCCAGTCACACATGTCAAGTTAGTCAAGTGGTAGTTCACAGGCATATCTGTCCAGGCTGAAAATAATATGTGGATAATTATAATCAGTTATTCCATGAGACCATGTGGATGCTTGTGCCAAAGACAATCCTGTAATGCATTCCTGTGATATCACATTCACAAGAATAGGGCAGATGTGAAGTCACACTAACCTTGACCTTTGACCAAATCTACTCAGACTATTTTCTGAGTTCACAAGTCACAACAATGAAATGATGAAGAGACATCTGAACCACTAGAAAACATGAATACAGAACTAAAGATTGTGAGTGGGATAGTAAGAATTCGATAAATAGTTTCATCCTGATTTTGCATGAGACATCACAGTCTGTTTGCTACTGTTGTCCCGTTGTGGTAAAATATATGGTCTAACATTAGCTTAGACCATAGACCAACTGTTTCTTTGAATTTGAAGTAGAAACTTTAGTTTATTTTGTTACTTGTTTGTTAGTTTGGTTAATTTTGTGGTCAATAAAGCTTCCACCAAACATGACAGTTGAGGGTTTATCTGTAGTCTGCAAAGTTCAGCAGTTTAAATGATAAATTATATATTATCTGACAGATATGAGCAAATACACAGATACATTTACATTAAGACTTAGTGATGTCTCGACCCATAATTGCTTTCTTTGTGTTTCTCTCAGGTCTCAGTAGAATTATGTAACATTTGGGTCCAAATAGGGCCACCAGGAGACCAAAACTGGAGGCCAGGATGGCAAATACCTCCACAGCATCTGCATATTTGCCTGGTGAGTTGACATAAGCAGGGACAAAAGCCACCCACACAGCACAAAATATCAGCATGCTGAATGTGATGAGTTTGGCCTCATTAAAGTTGTCTGGAAGATTTCGTGCCAGAAATGCTAAAAGAAAACTCACAATAGCCAGTAAACCAATATAACCCAGTAACACTGCAAAACCAACTGTTGATCCAACTACACACTCATAAACTATCTTGTCATTGTGGTACTGAGTGTTTTTATATGGAGCTGGTGAGGCAGAGACAATCCACGCAGTGCAAATTGCTGCCTGAATGCAAGTAAGAGCTAAAACTGTTCCTCTCTGGTGCACAGCACCAAACCACTTCAGAATGGCTCCACCACCTGGCTTGGAAGACTTGAAAACAGCCAGAACCACCATGGTTTTTACCAGAATACAAGAGACACAAAGCACAAAGCTGATCCCAAATGCAGCATGTCTCAGCTGGCATGTCCACTGTCTTGGTTGGCCAATAAACAGCAGTGAACAGAGGAAACACATTTTAAGTGAAACCAAGATTAGGAAACTCAATTCGGAATTGTTGGCACGAACCATGGGTGTACGGCGATGATAGGTGAAGATGCCTAAGACAACAGCACAGATAACTGTGCCAAGCAGTGACGTAGTTGTCAAGCAGATACCAAGAGGCTCATGATAAGAAAGGAACTCAGTTTTCTTAGGAATACAGTTGTCACGCTGGGGGCTTGACCAGAAATCCTCTGGACAACTGGTGCACTCTGTGGAGTCTGATAAAACAAAGATGGTAAGAAACATGCATACTTGTGTACGTGATGCTCCCGATATAATATACAAATACTGAAATATGAACGCTCACCAGTCTTATTGCTGATCTTTCCCTCAGAACAAGGGATACAGTCAAAACAGCACACGGACTCCCTCTTTTTTCTGGCCATGCGGGTACCTGGAGGACAGCTCTCACTGCAAACTGACCGTGGTGGCTGTAGGGAGTAAAATAAAATGATTTTATTTTACTGGACACTGCTCCAATCTCTAATCCAATAGGAGACACTTCTGAACGAACAAAAATAACCTCTTTGAATTCAGCGTTCCAGAAGATTTTGTTTACGTCAACAGTCAGTTCTTCATATTTGAATGCCGACCTCTTGACCTCACCCACAGTCTGAACTTTAGTTCTTCCATCAGGAAGCCACATCCAATTCATGATATCATAGACTGGTAAAACGTCTCCATTCTCATCAAATGACACTTGATCTCCAAATGATGTGGTGAAGTTGACCTTTTGTAAATAATGTACAAGCTACAAAGAGAAGCATAATGCCATTACTCATCACTGTCCCAAAACAATATTAAAGATTTTACCTTTCCAAAAAAATAGAAAATGAATAGCCAGTATATCAGTATTATTATAATGTATATAATGATTATCTTAGTATTCTATACTTGCAAAACTATATACAGTAAGTACCTTATGATGTAGCACCTGTATTCAAAATATAAGCAGGTGGAGTGTAAACTGATATCACACCTGCCATGGCTCCAGTCTTTGCAAAGTGGTGCAGCTCCACCCGCTGAAAGGTTCTTTCCCTGGCTCACATTTCAGTATTTCATCAAGAGCATATGCCAGAGCATAAACAGCCTTGTAAACATTATACTCTGGCCGAAGGTTTGAAGTGTCCAAAAATTCAGTTTCCACATTCTCTAGATTTTCTTGCCCTGTGCATATTGCTCCCCCAGCTTCTACCCAACCTGCAGTATGTGGTGCAAATCGACACTGAAATGTGTGTTCCCAAAACTGTTTGACCTGAAATGTATTTAAAACAAAGTCATAAATTGGAACATTTTTTTCTAAAATTGCAAAAATGATACAGTGTTTAGAAGATTAAATTCTTACCAAACTTTTTTCAGATTTGTAGTCATTTTCGTCTGGACGTATTTGTAACAGAAAGTCCCTGAGTCCAGGAATTTCCCCTCGGCGGATGGCAATGCCCAGTGTGCCACTCAAGTATGGCATGAAGCGAGGGGTCTGAAGCACCAAAGTGGTGGTCCAGGTTTCACTTGCAATCCACTGCAGGCCTGTCACATTCTGCCTCACCACCTGTGCATTGCATGATGTAAAACATATTTTTACAGTGCACATGTTGATTTATCCACAACTGTTTGTCTTTGATTAGTGAAGAAATCTGTACCTGGTTAGAAAGAACATACAATATATAGACAAGACAATTCATTCAGTCAAATGAAAGTCATAAACATACACATAAAACACAGCAACACATTTTTTTATTAATACAAATTAAATCTAGAAAGGCTTTAAAGAAAGGAAAGGAGTGACTCCAGTAGTCCCCTCTTTCCAAGTTCAGAATTGTTAAGATGAACTTGAATTTACCCCTGTCATCCTATTCTTATTCTGAGCTCTGAACTCAACTAAGGAGGGGAAAAACAGTACTATCTCAACAACATGGTCCTATAAAAACCAGTGATGAGTGTCCAACTTCTTTATATAACTCACACTGATAAGTGCAGTAACTTACACTTGTCACAATTTCCTATTTATAAGTTAATCGAGTAACGGTGCATTAACATTTAAAACATTTTCATTTTTATTACTTAGATCATCTGCACAGATTGTATTGATGTCACTCCAATACAGAAATTCACAAAACAAGTAACCTTTTCAAGGATGCAGTGTACAGGTTGTGAGGGAAATTTCAAGATCTAGGTAACACTGTTTCACTGTTTTCACACATCTCACAGACCCACTATCAAACCTGCTTACACCAGTGCCTCCTCACCTTTTCCTTCCCAGCAAGACATCATGTCTCTGGCCACACAAAGAAGTGATTAGGTAGATATCAACTATAAAACTACCTACACCTGAACATTTGCTTCCCAGAAGGGAGCCCACGGGAACCAGCACAAATCATCAATCTCAAGGACTTAAAAGACAATGAAGACAAAAGACAAAGTAACATGAACTTGTTAATTAAGACTCCTGACCACATTGTATGAAGGTTGATTTGCATTGACTCATCCCTTTGTTCTTTGTGTGAACCCAGCTGTTGAGTTGTATGTATAAAAGGCTGAACAACCTACACATCTTGGTCAATCAGATTGACCCACTCTAGAGTGTAGCTCTGTTCTGCTCTGCATGTTTCTCTATTTTGCTGATTAAATTCACCGTTAACATTCACTTGTAAGTTGCCTTTTTGCCTCCTAACTTGCCTTACAGTTTTTGCCACGACACAGGTATTATTACAAACATTTGACGTGCTAAGAATACACAAGGGACTAAATTTTCCTGTAAATCTATTTAGTTAAAACTGATGGTAATTGACAGGATATATAATTTGTCCTATACATATATATAGTAATTCTTAATCTAGTTTCCTGAAATTATGAATTTTAAAATTTTATTTTAATTCCAACCTCTTCCATCAGTTGAATCATGTGGATTTCATGTGCAAACACAATGACCACACGAGCTGTTGAAGTCTTTATCAGTTGTACAATTCCTCTGAGTCCGTTTGGGTCATTGTCCCAGGGCAGCACCTGCAGGTAGGCAAGGCAACCCCCACCAGTCTGAGGCAGGCCAGATTGAAAGGCCTGGGCAACATGGAGACCATAATCATCATCACTGACCAGCAGGCCCACCCAGGTCCAGCCAAAGTGTTTAAGAATCTGAAACATTGCATGTACCTATGTGGATACAATATATAATTGTGGAGGGATTAACAGAATCAGAAGTTTCCATTTAAATTATTGTAAAGTAAATGCATTTTATTAGGTAAGTCCCACAATGAAATCGCATTAAATAATTCTAATAAGAAAGACGAAAGATTTATTCTAATATAGTAATTTTCACAAACTGTACGGTTTATGAACTCCAAAGTGTTTCACCTGGAAAGCATCACTTGGGATTGTTCTAAAGAAGGATGGGAACCTTTTCCGGTCGTTCAGACAGGAACATGTTGCATAATAACTCACCTATGAAATATAAAAAAAATGTTTAAATGCATTGAAGGTGTTTAAACCCTGTCACATTGTTTACCAGGTTGAAGTCAGATCCAGTCAACATTCATCTTAATCACCAATGATGTTATTACATAAAGAACATGAACACTGGAAAACTTACAATGGGCATTCTGTATAAACCTAGAACATCAGAGATGGCAATGGAAAATGTTGAATAGTGATCACCCACAATCCCAATAACTGGAGTGGTTCCTGGACACTTCTCCTGAAACAGAAAGTGTTCCCCTCGATCACTGGCTAGTGACAGTGCACCACTGAGTCCAATAATAAGTGCACCACAGTTGTCATAAAGAGTGTATCCCAGAGTCACATTAGGCAGCAGGTTGGAGTTCTTGTTGATCTCATCAATAGCAAAGGCCATGGTCATGGCATATCTGAACCCTAAAGAATCGAAACTAAAACACAAATTATCACCATGAAGACTTATGGCAGATAGTGTAACATGAAGAGGTTTCTTACAGTCAGCTGTGTGTGAGAAACTTACCCTTTGCAGCTGGGCTGTTGTGGCTCGGATGTAAATGTCCTTTCAGGGAAGACAGAGGTGTAGTGGACCTCAAACAGCCCACCCAGAACAACATCTCCAGGCTTATGCATTTCATTTATATTAAATTTTCTTTGTAATTTACAAGATGATAGCAGAGAGGATGACACTGAGCATAAAGAGGAGGAAATGCAAAAAAAGAAGATAAAGTACAGACTGGAGTTCAAATACGTGGCAATAAAACCCCCCATAACTGCCCTACACACATTGTCTGTTTGTTCTTCAAACAGGGTTTCTCGGTTTTATATGCAGTGTGACGTAATCCCTTTGCAAACTTTCTGTCATTGTTTAGTCTTTGTCTCCACCTATTAGGGCACAGTTTGGGGGGGCAGGACATGAAACATGCTGCATATTAAACTCAACATGTGAACCATTATTTCATTTGCAAGTGTTTCCAATTGAAATTCAATTTCTACAAAAGACTACAAAAATTATTGAAAATATTGAAAATAAAAGTGGACTGAAGAAGGAATGAACATTTACTGACCTAGCAGTTGTCTCTAATTTAAGGTTTTGCTTGGTGAAGAGTTTTCGTTCCAATATTAAAAAAACATTTTACATACTTAAAGGCTAAATAATTTACTCTTTCTAAGCAATTGATTTCTATTTAAACCCTTAATTAATGTCAACAGTTAATGACACCTACATATAAAACATCTTATGTCTTTTAATGCTGAAGAAGTGGACAGCTGAGTTTGGTGCTTTGGATTTGATAATACTACAGCTAGGGTTTTTAAAAATGGTTATTGAAAAGGTTTCCTTGTTGACCCAACCAGCATCGTCCTATCTTCCTATTACTTCCTCATGCAAATGTACAACTCTCAGTATAACTTAAACTGATATTGAGAGTATCAGTCTCAGAAAGCAAAAAGTCACAAAATCATATTTTTGGAAGATTATATTTTTCTTTGTCTAAAATAAAGAAAACTATTACTGTGATTTTTCACAGTTTTGCTTGTTGGCCTTATACTGTTTATTCAATCTGTCTCCAAATATGTTTATGTGGACATAAAAATTAAAAATTATTTCTTTTAATGTGTCAGACTTAAACATCAAAAGTATCTCAAAACCATAAGCTTAATCTATTGCTGTGTACATTTTCCTCAAAACATTTTTGTATGTACAGAAGCGTTTTTGATCCTCACTTGTGTAGAAATGAAATCAGTCCAGCTTGAAACTTTAGTCACGTGAAGAATGAGGCAAATCTTTTCAAAGACTCTTAAATCCAAAAGACTTTGAATGAATGAATGAATGAATGAGAATTAATTTCACAGAAACAGTTCTTTATTTCTTTCAGTTTGATCTAAATTTATCACATTTTGAATTTTTATAACTTTGTGGTCTCTCGACCCATTATTGCTTTTTTTGTGTTCCTCTCAGGTTGCATCAAGATTATGTAACATTTGGGTCCAAATAGGGCCACCAGGAGACCAAAACTGGAGGCCAGGATGGCAAATACCTCCACAGCATCTGCATATTTACCTGGTGAGTTGACATAAGCAGGAACAAAAGCCACCCACACAGCGCAGAATATCAGCATGCTGAATGTAATGAGTTTGGCCTCATTAAAGTTATCTGGAAGATTCCTTGCCAGAAATGCTAACAAGAAACTGACAACAGCTAGTAAGCCAATGTAACCCAGTAACACTGCGAAACCAACTGTTGATCCAACCACGCACTCATAAACTATCTTGTCACTGTGGTACTGCATGTTTTTATAAGGAGCTGGTGAGGCAGTGACAAGCCAAGTTGTGCAAATTGCTGCTTGGATTGATGTAAGAACCAGAACTGTCCCTCTTTGCTGCACAGCACCAAACCACTTCAGCGTGGCTCCACCTCCTGGCTTGGAGGCCTTGAACACGGCCAGAACCACCATGGTTTTCACCAGAATACAAGAGACACAAAGCACAAAGCTGATCCCAAATGCTGCATGTCTCAACTGGCATGTCCACAGTTTAGGATGTCCAATGAACAGCAATGAACAGAGGAAACATAGTTTAAGAGAAACCAAAATCAGGAAGCTCAGTTCTGAGTTGTTGGCTCGTACCATGGGTGTGCTGCGATGATGAATGAAGATGCCCAGGACAACAGCACAGATAAATGTTCCCAGCAATGAAGTGGTTGTCAAGCAGATACCCAGAGGTTCATGGTAGGAAAGAAACACTATTTCCTTAGGAACACAATGGTCACGCTGGGGACTGGACCAGAAATCCTCTGGGCAACTGGTGCACTCCATGGAGTCTGGCAAAAATAAATTGTGATAAATTGTTATGGTACAAAGTTCACAGTAATATTTGTCTACCTATCAATTTAATATCTTAACTGCTTATCCTGCTGTGTGCTGGGGGGTGCCTAATCACATATTAAAATATCAAAATATGACCACCAACCTGTTTTATTGCTGATCTTTCCCTCGGAACAGGGAACGCAGTCAAAGCAGCACATAGGCTGCCCCTTATTTCTGGCCATACGAGTACCTGGAGGACAGCTCTCACTGCACACTGACCGCGGTGGCTGGAGGGAGAAAGGTAAATATTTTTTTAAGGTCTTTTACAGTCCACAAAATAATGTTTTTTGTAATACAAAGAAAAAAAATATCCATAAAATAACCTTTCTTGACTCAAAGTTCCAGAAGATTTGTTCTTCATAAATTGTGAGTTCTTCACCTTTGAAAGCCAACTTCTTAACCTCACCAACATGCTGAACTTTAATTGTTCCATCAGGAAGCCACAACCAGTTCATGATATCATAGATTGGTAAGACGTCTCCATTCTCATCGAATGACACTTGATCTCCAAATGATGTAGTGAAGTTGACCTTTTGTAAATAATGTACAAGCTGCAAATGGATAACAGAAACACTTAAACAGCTGAATATGACAAAACATTTTTTCAATGTATTTTATCCTTCTACCTGTATTAAATCATAAATTTTAAGAGAAAACATATAGGCAACCCACTAATTCCATTGCTGCATTCAGTATTTTACTTTTTTACATTGACAAAACAATGAACATTACCTAATTGAGCAGTACTAGTATTAAAAACAGAACAAGGCTAAAATAAAACCACACCTGCCATGGCTCCAGTCTTTGCAAAGTTGCACAGCTGTTCCCACTGAAAGGTCCTCTCCCTGGTTCACACCGCACCATGTCGTCAAGGGCATATGCCAGTGCATACACAGCCTTGTAAACATTGTACTCAGGCCTGAGGTTAGAAACATCCAGAAACTCAGTTTCTGCATTTTCAACATCTTCCTGTCCAGTGCACAGTGCTCCCCCAGCTTCCACCCAACCTGCTGGTTCAAATCTACATTGAAAGGTGTCTTCCCAAAATTGTTTCACCTGAAATGCATTAGGGTCATCATTATTAGGTGTTACTAAGCATTATGATTTAAAGCATCAGTTTATCATGAAATGGTATTTTTCAATACCATTTCAGCAATTTGTTACCATGTTGTTTTCATATTTGTTGTCACTTTGATCAGGGCGTAATTGTATCAGAAAGTCTCTGAGCCCTGGTATCTCTCCCCGACGGATGGCAATGCCCAATGTGCCACCCAGGTAGGGCATGAAGAGGGGGGCCTGAAGCACAGCTGCTGTGGTCCAAGCTTCACTTCCTAGCCATTGTCGGCTTTTCACATCCTGCCTCACCACCTGTGCATTACAACATGTCAGTTATATAGTTTTACATTTTTCTTTTCAGCAAATGTTCATTTATGTCTGACAGGTCTATTATCTGGTCATATACACTGGCAAGGGAAGTGATTTAAATGGTTTTCTGCATTAACTTGTCATAAAATGTGACAGGATTCAACACATTGTTTTTGTCTTCACTTGTGACTTGCATTAAATAACTGGTTGAAACTCCTTTGGTAGTTATAACCTTATATAGGTACTTGCAGTCGCTGCAAATTGGAGCTGCACAACATTTAAAAAGCATATTGAACTGTTCTTTCTTGCCGAACTGCTTTGCCTAAGTTATATTCTTCAAATGTCTGGTGTGATTAGCTGTCTTGATATCAGTCCACAGCATTTCTTTTGAATTCAGGTATGAACTCTGACTGGGCCACTTCGAAAGGAAGATTTACTTTGTAGTAGACGTTTCTTTTACACTGTCATTGTCCTGCTGTAACCCACCTTCTACTGGACAGCAGCTGTTAACAAAGCAGCTTTAAACCATTTTTTTCTTTCCATTATATTTCACAGATCACACAGCTGTTTCCTGTTTACACCAGGATCTAGTACTGCAGTCGTTGCCTGTTTTTGTCAAAGTGTTTGATATAATGTCTATCCTGCAATCTTTTTTCACTCATAGTCTAGGTTTCCTAACACCTGACTCCAATTAACTTTCACTGAAGTAGCCCATCCTCACAACTTTTTTCACCATTAATTTGAGTATGAAATAGTTAGTAGTAGTAATAGTCAATAAACACATAAAGATTATAAATGTTTAAGTGTTATTAACTGAAGCCCATTGTGTTTGTCTATAATCGTCACTTTAAAGATCCGATCACATTATTATGGAGATCAATAGAAGACCAGCTAACCAAAAAGAGTCTGTCTACTTTTTCTCACTTGTAGGAAATTACAATTTTAATGATCTGTAAATTGCAATTTAAAGTGAGTTAAATAACACTAACATGTTTTCACTGCTAATCTGTACAACTGAAGCTTGCTGCGAAAGTCAGTAGCCCATATCGTAAGCTTTTGTTTCGATTTGAGTCAGTAAATTAAGCCTTTAATTTTTGGGAACTGGTTCTTTCAGGCCTCCATACTAAGCTAAGAATTTATCAGTCTATGTTTTCATCATAATTATTTGTCTAAAGATTTAAATGTTTAGCATATTTACACGTAGCATTAAATTTTACCCTGATGAAGACAAAACTGCAACTAAAAATAGCCATTTTAAATTTCATTTGTTTGATAATTATTAAAGCAATTTTGGTCAGTTGATTTTTTTAAGCATAAAATTTGATCATGTTACATTTAAAGTACATTTCGCTGTAATGCCAACCTCTTCCATCAGTTGAATCATGTGGATCTCATGAACAAACACAATAATCACACGAGCTGTCGAAGCCTTAATCAAATGCACAATCCTTCTGAGTTCATTTGGGTCACGATCCCAAGGCATCACTTCTAGGTAGGCCAGACAACCTACACCGGACTGGACCAGGCCAGATTGAAAGGACTGGGCAACATGGAATCCATAATCATCATCAGTGACGACCAGGCCTACCCAAGTCCAGCCAAAGTGTTTTAGAATCTCAATCACAGCACGCACCTACAGTATGTGGATATATTGGTTTGGAAAATGCTCACCATATCAGTATATGTTATCTAAAATAATTACCACAGTTGCTCTAGTTACAATGAACTGCATTATAATAGTTTTATAAATTGTTGTGTTGAAATTAAATCAGAATTAATCTCATTACAAAGAATGAAAAAGCTTTTAGCTTGTACTGCTTGCAAAACACATTGTAGAAATATTGTAGTTCTCTAATTGGTATTAGTGTTTCACCTGGAAAGCATCACTTGGAATTGTTCTGAAGAAGGATGGAAACCGTTGCCGATCAGTCAGACAGGAACATGTTGCAAAATAACTCACCTATCAAGAAATACACAAAATGCACTAATAACAAGATTTATTTACTTATTGTATTTAAAGTTGACCTCATATCAATCACAGTATTTGAAAATATAACAATACACAATATAAATTATAGGTAACTCACAGTAGACATTTTGTATAAACTTAGCACATGGGAGATGGCAATAGAAAATGTTGAGTAGGAATCACCCACAATCCCCAAGACTGGAGGAGTCCCTGAACAATTCTCATGAAGCATAAACTGCTCCTCTTGACCACTGGCCAGTGACAGTGCACCACTGAGTGCAATAATAAGTGCACCACAGTTGTCATAAAGAGTGTATCCCAGAGTCACATTAGGCAGCAGGTTGGAGTTCTTGTTGATCTCATCAATTGCAAATGCCATGGTCATAGCATCCCTGAAGCCTAGAACGTCAAAGCTAACACACAAAATATCACTTTTATTGAATAAAACGTAATGTGTCACTAAGAACCAGGTGGATACAAAAAAATTTAACTGATGCGATTAACACACTTTCCTACTTTACTACTGCATTTTATTACATTAAATAAATCTTGAAAATTACAGTTATTACACAAATCCCATAAGCATTTGAGCCAATTTCTGTTTTCTTCCTTAGCATGTAAACTCGGACACTGCAGACATTGTAATTTGAAGTTTCTTCAGTCAACTTACCCTTTGCAGCTGGGCTGTTGTGGCTCTGATGTAAATGTCCACTCAGGGAAGACAGAGGTAAAGTGAACCTCAAAAAGCCCCCCCAGAACAACATCACCAGGTTTATGCATTTCATTAAGGTGAAACTTTCTCCATAATTTACAAGAAAATGGAAGAGATAACAACACGTAGGGTAAAGAGGAGAAAGTGGCAAAAAACAAGACAAGGTAGACACAGAGGAACATGTCAGGACAATCCCCCATAACTGCGCTCCTCCCTTTCCACATTTCTTCAGTGAATGTTTCTTGATTTTATATGCAAGGCTACGTCATCCTTACGCAAGCTTTTTGTCATTGTTTAAGCTTTCCCACCACCTATAAGGGCAGGTGGTGAGCTATGTAGAGCAGTACATAATAAATTTCATCTTTATTATGTCAAGTTTAAAGGTTTTCTTTCTTTTAATATTTTAGTTGTTCTTTTGAAAGTTTTGTTCTTTTTTCAATTTCTTCACTGCATTATCATCATTGCATTGGTATTGAACATCCACTAATACAATTATGTCAATCTAACTTGGTATAATTTCTGTACAGTAGTTATGTGGAATAAACACTTTCTGCAATGCTTAAAGTCATAGATCATATTTCACTGAATCGTGTTTTAGACATTAACTGTATAGTTGTGTTCATTTGTCATGTGTTCATTTGTGTTCAATAGCAGTTCATCTACCTATTGTATTATTGGGTCTTAGCTATTACTGTTTTTTTTTTTTCTAAAGCACTTTTTAAGTTTCTTTTATATATTCCTGCAACACATTCCCACAAACCAATATTTTTTGTAATATAAAGTACATCTATTTAGCCTACAAATACAGACACCAAATAACTGCTATATTTTTGTTAGACACTTTTCATGCTTTTTAAAACCAAGGATGTAGAATTACCTGTTTCTGAAGAATCATCTCTAATTATCTAGCTAAAACCTTACCTCTTTATATTTCCACTGATCAACAGCTTTCGGCTTGTCCCTTTCAGGGGTCACCACAGCAAAACATGTTCCGCATGTTTTTATGCCGGATGTCCTTCATGCCGCAACCCTCCCATTTCCCATTGGGACCGGCACCAAGGTGGTCCTTGTTGGGGTGGGATTCAGTTCCACTGCCTTTTGCATCCCAACCCGATGCCGCCAGCCCCCCTCTTTATCTTTTCACTGAATTGATGAGAATGTGGCAAAATCAGATTTTTGAAAAAAAAAAGGATTACACCACTGATATTGGCCACACTTCTTCCACATTCTCAGGTATAGGAGCCACATTAGCTTGGAAGAGTCTATTTAGCTTATTTGGATAAATAGATATTTGTCTTGACATATCAGACTTGTATAAATGAAGCTTCCAACCCATGTAGCTAGTAAATTGATACAGTCTAAGGGTTGTAGTACTATGGTTGTTGTTGTAGTAGTATGGATGGGGCCCTGGGTACTTTTATTTATGGCTGTCCTGTTGCAGCTTATTTAAAGGCTATATTGCACTTTAAACTTAAGTGTACACATATAAATAAATCGATTTAGTTAAATGAAAAAATATGAAATGTATAAAAATGCATATAAAATATGAAATCAATCACGATTCTATATAAAAAAATCTATGAATTAATATAAAAATGAGCATCCTTTCCTGAATGTAAACCTTTTCTTGCATTCAGAAAAGTGAGTTTGTTGGCTAATGAGGTTGGATTGGACGGAACCGTATTTGGCACTTTTTCTAAACATGCAAATATCCAATTCATCTGTAACAGAAAATGTATTGAATGAAACAGAAAACATAATTACATTTCCATATAATCTATTGTGAAATTATAAATTTACATATTTGCTAGGACACACATTATGATAAAAAAAGTATTCTCCCATATTGTTTTCCACCAAATGATCCATTCTTATTTTTGAATACAACTTAGACTTCTGATGACCATTGTCACTTTACTTTGGTTAGTTTAGAAACTTTGTAGTCAGATTATATGAAAAAATATACAAGACACACAAAAACATTTCTTCTTTGTTTAATTATTTATACTTCAGACAATGAGGCAGAGGCTTTCTAAGTCTTTCAGATCTTATTGTGTATTCACAAGAAAGGGGGCAGGTTACTTATTTGTTCTCAATTGGTCAGTTCAATATTCAATGTTGTTTTTTTATTTAACTGTAGTTGCTGGTTTTATTTCTTAGTGATACCTTGACCCATAATTGCTCTTCTTGTGTTTTTTTCTGGTCTCAACAGGATTATGTAACATTTGGGTCCAAACAGTGCCACCAAAAGACCAAAACTGGAGGCCAGGATGGCAAATACCTCCACTGCATCTGCATATTTACCTGGTGAGTTGACATAAGCAGGAACAAAAGCCACCCACACAGCACAGAATATCAGCATGCTGAACGTGATGAGTTTGGCCTCATTAAAGTTGTCTGGAAGATTTCTTGCCAAAAATGCCAACAGAAAACTGACAACAGCTAGTAAGCCAATATAACCCAGTAACACTGCAAAACCAATTGTTGAGCCAACAACACATTCATAAACTATCTTGTCATTGTGGTACTGAGTGTTTTTATGAGGCATTGGAGTGGCAGACAGAATCCAAGAAGTGCAGATTGCTGCTTGAATGCAAGTTAGAGCTAAAACTGTTCCTCTCTGATGCACAACACCAAACCACTTAAGTTTGGCTCCACTTCCAGGTTCTGAGGCCTTGAAAACAGCCAGTACCACCATGGTTTTCACCAAAATACATGAAATACAAAGCACAAAGCTGATCCCAAATGCTGCATGTCTTAACTGGCATGTCCACAGTCTGGGTCGTCCAATAAACAGCAGTGAACAGAGGAAACACAATTTAAGTGACACCAAGATCAAGAAACTCAATTCTGAATTGTTGGCCCGCACCATGGGTGTGCTGCGATGATAGATGAAGATCCCCAGGACAACAGCACAGATAAAAGTGCCCACCAATGAGACCGATGTCAAGCAGATACCCAGAGGCTCTTGGTAAGACAGAAACTCTGTTTCTTTAGGAACACAGTGGTCACGCTGGGGACTCGACCAGAAATCCTCTGGACAACTGGTGCACTCTGTGGAGTCTGAAAAAAGAGCAAACTCCATCGTTATCAAGTTGTTGATATCATACGTTTCCTGTCATTGATTTGGACATCACTGCTGATGACACTATCGGGATTTTTGCAAAAGAGCAAATGTGCTTTTCCTAGGTATCCACAGAGGGTTAACTCACCCGGATATAAAAAATATCTTTTACAGCAAATCATTACATTTTAAAATTATTACCAACCAGTTTTGTTGCTGATCTTTCCATCAGAACAAGGAATGCAGTCAAAACAGCACACAGGCTGTCCCCTCTTCCTTGCCATGCGGGTACCGGGGGGACAGCTCTCACTGCAAACTGACTTAAGTGGCTATAGCACAAGAATATGGAAATAATTGTTATTTGGCATTCTGATGCAGTTTTTTTTAAATGTAATTTTAAAGGGAACACAAACACAGGGAGACATAACCTCTTTGGATTTAAAGTTCCAGAAGATTTTCTCTTCATCAAGTATGAGTTCTTCGCCTTTGGCGGCTGTCGTCTTAACAACCCCAACTCTCTGAACTTTAGTTTTTCCATCAGGGAGCCATAACCAGTTCATAACATCATAGATTGGTAAGGCATCACCATTCTCATCAAATGATACTTGGTCACCAAAGGGAGTGGTGAAGTTGACCTTTTCCAAGTAATAAATAAGCTAAAAATGGGAGAAAGGAACTCAGCAAAGGGTTTACAGTGGACATTGTTCTTCAATAGCCAAGTCGTTATGCTATTAAGACAGCCAAGTGACTGAATGAAGTGAATTAAAAATATTTAATATTTTTTTAATTTTGAAAGTCAGTCTAACAGCTTATTATAACCTGTAGTGAAGTTTTATGTAGCTTCATGTAAAACAATATCTGTAAAACTTCACATGTCCCCAAACTAAGTCATCACATTAAAGATGCCAAAGTGGTTGAATGGGCTGGGATAGGATTTTAACATAGGAGACCCCTTTTATTTCTTGTTTCAAACTAATATTCAGCTTTGCTTCTTTTCCCCATGACCACAGTTGTTCCACCTTGTTTTTATGTTTTTTGTTTATTATTATGAACATAATGAAGTATTTTTTTTTACTGTAAACATATTACATAAGCATATGATAATCATACAAATTATTTTTTTAAGATGAATTTTGTGTTTAAAAACCACTCTTGGCCAAATGTAGCTGTTTTTCTCATTTAATTGCCGCTTCTTACATCCTGGCAAAATAGAGCTAATTTTGAGGACCCCTACATGTGACGACAAACCCCCATCCTGACTGTTGCACACACACAACCATTCCCATGTGTAGTGCCCCTTTAACAAAGTATATATAGTAACTATTATGAAAACATAATCTTACTGTTTCTGGGATCTATTTTCCGTTTCAGAAAATTTCATTTTGTACCTCAAGATAAAGAAAAAAAATATTTATATCAAACCTGCCATGGCTCCAGTCTTTGTAAGGTAGCACAGTTGTGTCCACTGAAAGGTCCTCTCCCTGGCTCACACTGCAACATGTCATCAAGAGCATATGCCAGAGCATAAACAGCCTTGTAAATATTGTACTCTGGCCTGAGTTCTGACACATCCAAAAAGTCCACGGTCTCCAAATTCTCTATATCTTCATTTCCAGTACATATTGCTCCCCCATTTTCCACCCAACCAACTGGAGGTGGAGAAAATCTACAGTGAAATGTGTGCTCCCAAAATTGCTTAATCTGAAATAAGTTTTTTTTTTTTTTTTTAATTAACAGAAATAATAACTATATTTTTGTGTAATCTATCATCAGAGTGTGAGATTAAACTCACCATGCTATTTTCGTAGCCATTTGTATGTTGTTTTGGATTAATTCTTAACAGGAAGTCCCTCAGTCCTGATATCTTTCCACGACGTATAGCAATTCCCAGTGTGCCAACCAAGTATGGCATGAAGGTAGGGGCATGGAGCCCATCAATCAATGTCCAAGCCTCACTGGCAATCCACTGCAGGCCAGTCACATTTTTCTTCACCACCTGTTTAAGCACCACCAAAATGATTACACCAATCATTTTTAGACTTTTATGAAACAATTACGTAAGAAAAATATTACATATTGTGATCTGTTTTATGTTTAAAATCAACAAAGCCACAGTAAAAACTTGAATCACATTTATAAGAATAACAGTATTTAAATGTGGAACTCAGACCCACAGGCACATATACAAAGTATAGATAACATAGATAATGAGTACAATATTTGTTAATAAAATGTATTTTTCAACTACTAAATGAGTGACAAAAACATCCACATTTTAGCAAACCACTTGAGGATTCATGCTTTGAATTCACATATACCTCTTCCATGAGTTGAATCATGTGCATCTGATGTGCGAAGACAATCACTACACGAGCTGTAGATGTTTTCATCACATCCACAATCCTTTTGTATTCATTTGGATCATGGCCCCAAGGCAAAATCTCTGTGTAAGCCAGACATCCTCCACCATACTGAGCTATGTCTGATTGGAAGGATCGAGAAATGTGCAGTCCATAATCATCATCACTGACCAGCAGACCTGCCCAACTCCAGCCAAAGTGTTTTAATATCTGAATCATTGCACGCACCTAAGTGAATACAGAGTGGGGGGATTAGTGCACTGTGTATAATGGTCTTCTAGTGCCTTTTCATATGTCATGATCAATGTATAGATAATTAATCCTGTTAAGTTTTTTCACCTATTCATTAATGATACACAAAGCAAATATGTTTTATATGAGCTAAAAGTGCCTAAGGGGCAGCTCTTTTCAGGAATGAAATTTAATTTGAGACATAAACTGTATGCAGTTCTTATTTGCTAATAGTGATTCACCTGGAAAGCATCACTAGCATCACATTAGTCTTCTGGCTACAGTAATCTTTCACTGCCTTTACCTGTCTAATGGAATGGAATTAAAGTTAATTAATTATTTTCACCTACAGTAAAAACATAGTTTGCCTAATGATAGAAAAACTAAAAGTGTTTGATGTAAATGCCTAATTGACAAGACATGATTTTAAGTGTGCTATACTTGTAAAGAAGAGAATATTGTATGTCTGTTTTACCTGGAACGCATCACTTGGGATTGTTCTAAAGAAGGATGGAAACTTTCGCCTGTCACTTAGGCAGGAACACGTGGCATAATAACTCACCTACAATTAAACACACAAATGCAAAGTGTTACTATAGATACATGGGAAATAGTGTTCATAACTTACTGAAGCACAGAATGTTGAAGACAAGAACGAAAAACTTACAATAGGCAGTTTAAATAGGCCTAGAACACTGGAGGTGGCGATAGAAAATGTTGAGAAGGGATCACCCACAATCCCCAGCACTGGAGGAGTCCCTGAACAGTTCTCCCGAAGCATAAAATGCTCTTCACCACTGACCAATGACAAGGCAGCACTGAATCCAACACTTAGTGTAGCACAGTTGTCATAAAGACTGTATCCCAGAGTCACGTTAGGTAAAAGGCTGGAGTTATTGTTGATCTCCTCAATAGCAAAGGCCATTGTCATCGCATGTCTAAACCCTAGAAGGTCAAAGCTACAGAGGTAGTAGAAGTACATAAATTCAATAAAGTATGAGTTCAAGTACTTTTCTAAAATTACTATATATAGAAGTCACACTTGAACTTCACACGTTTTTTCATGTTAAACTCTCTTAAAGTACCAAAATACCAGCCTCCCTATAAAAAACTGAAAAAACTGTGCATTTTCTGATGCTAATCCATATTTGTTCAAGAAATTGTAAAAAATATGGCAATGAACACTTTGACCAGTGAATAATTTACACCACTACATCATAGCTGTCAAATAATGTAGCAGATTAAAAACTAAACTTTTTCTTTCTGAATTCTTAGTTACTTGCCAGAACTATTAAACCAATAACACAAAATATTACTATGAAACTGTGACACCCTAGTATTAATAACCTCTTATGTGTTGAAAACCTACCCTTGGCAGCTTGGCTGATGTGGCTCTGAGGTGAATGTCAGCACAGGGAAGACAGAGCTATAATGGACTTCAAAAAGCCCACCCAGAACTATATCACCAGCCTTTTGCATCCCATTAAGATGAAAATTACTCTGTAATTTGCAGGTTGAAGACGGAAATAAAGACTCAGACAAGAAAAAACAAGAATAAAGGAAGCTCAGATACACATGCAAGACAAAACATCTGTCAAGAACAGTCCTCATGACCGCCGCCCTGCCTTAACACCTGTATCTAATTTTCATGCACTGGTACTTCATTTTATACACAGGGTTTAGTCATCCACTTTGACACCATTCGTCATTGTTTGATCATTTACACCACTAATCATGCATCAATTTGCATCAGCAGCTGTGGGGGATGGGCATACCTATTTTAAAACATTTGTATTGCATCTATGTCAGATCAGCAGTCTGGTACTAAATCATGTAAATTTTGTAAGTGATGTGTTCTAATCGGGTAAGATTTTTACTCAAATCTCAGAGTGGAAAAACTAGGAAGCAACAAACAACTATAATTTGCCAGCCAGCAACTTGCAAGCTCCTGTCCATCACACTGGAAAAAGTATGGACAGAAAAAGAAAAGAGTAAGAGGGAGGGAGAGGAAGACAGAAGAGCATCAAAGCCTGGATGCTCATGTGCTTAAAAGAAAAACAGATGGTTATAAGATGCAGACATTGACAGTAATATCCAATCCAATCCAGAACTACATGGATTATACTGTACATTTACTAATTAAGTTAATTAATTGAGCCTGAAACCAGCACAAAAGGTAGGAATTTGTTGCCGTTACAAACTCTCTAATTGAGACACTAATTAAAGGTGAGGGAAATTCTTTTTAAGTTTGGATTTAAAAATCTTTACCGAGTCAGACTGAGTGCTGGGTCAGTGATCCAGAGAAAAGAGACGTGATACGTAGAGGGCCTGTAGCCAGCTTACTTCTTTTTGAATCTTGGGACAGACAAGAGTCCTGCATTCTGGGACCATAGAGGACGAGATGTAATTAAGGTTTAAGACATCAGACAGGTTGAAGGAGCACTTCCATTAAAGATTTTATGTGTCATCAGAGACACCCTAAAGGCTCATCTGGCATGAATAAGGAGCCAGTGAAGGGAAGCTAAAAGACATTTTGATTTCCATCATTTGTTTTCTAATCTCATGCAAGTCTCTTTAAGATCATGTGTTTGTTCAGTGAACCAAAGTGTAGGCTGGTATTATGTTAATTCCATAGATATGGAAAAAGCATTGGCAGCAGCTTTGTGTAGCAAACATTTACAATTACATTCAGAATATCTGTCTACAACTGTTGAGAACAACAAATTAAGGGAGAAAGAAATTTTTATTAGCATTTAACAGGAAAGAAACCACTAACCACATTTTCTCTGGAATTAAAGGAGGTCATTACAGAAGTTTTACATTTTCATGAGCCCGTGAAAGGCTCATATTGATTAAGTGCTTCAAAACGTTTTGCTTTCTCCACCACAATCTTTGTGGGAATTTATTGAAGCACCACATAAACAGAGCAACCATACATCAGGAGCCAACATAGTGATGGTATGTTCAACATTTGGGCTTTGAAGAATTCCTCATCAATCGAGCAGCGGACAATGAACCTTCGTGTCAGAGCTTGTATTGGTTTGAGAATATGACCTTGCTGCTGATCTATGAAGCTTTGTTTGGGGGCTACTGGTTTATGCTGTGCTACAATGCAGTGGAGATCAAATTGTTTGTAGTAGTAGAGATTATAGCAGTTTGTTTAAACTGTGGATCATATCAGAGCAAGAAAAAAAAAGAAAAGAAAAAAGAAATAGATTGAGGACAAGTTTCTGAATAAAAGTTCCCCCACTTCCCATATCTGGACATGCATACACATGCTCCCTATCTTCTCATATGTGTCATTTTGACAGCTCTACAAAATATTGTTCTTTTGTTTATTGGAGACTCATTCTTCATTTTTCTTTTGAAGGTAAAAACGCTACATATTGTCACGTTGTGCCACATGTTATTTTTTGAATCATTCTTGTATTACAGACATATTATCACAAACAACCTGACATCTGAATCCTTGTATAGATGCTATGAAAACTCAACATTGGCTATTTGACCTGTTAAGTACAGAAGCCAAGAACGGCCATGGATGCAGTAATGTTTTTTACTCCATTATCTCCTTATTCCAATATGGCAAAGCTCATTTTCTTGTGATAATTAGATTTTCTTTTAATTTAAATGAATTCATCTTCCATAGATAACAACTAAATAATTATCCTTTAATATTCTTTGTGAAATAAATGCGATTTTACTATTCTTTTTACAATGAATATAGACTATGCACTTTTCCACAATGGTCTTAATGTTTTACAATAGTTTTAAAGTTATTAGATTTCTGAGATAAACAAGTAAATTGACATGAGTTGACCTCCAGAGTATTGTCAGTCCTTGACATGGCAGCTCTGCCTTCATCTGTGTCTGTAAATGGGTGAATGAGAAGCAATATTTTAAAGCACTTTGCCTGGTAAGCTCGAAAAGTACCAAATAAAATGTACAATAAAAAGTTGTTCTTGTGGCATCAAAAGGTGATGCTCCAGGAGCATCCAATACTGACTCCAAAGTGTCCTTGTAGTGTCAATACCGGACGCTGTATGGTCGCGCTCCTGGAACTCCCAATAGCAATGCTAAAGGATACCCGTGACATCAATATGATACGCTAAAGGATGTACAAAGCCAATGCCTTCGGTAGCATCAATGTCTTACACTGTGGGATAAGTAATTAAGCAGGAAATGCATATATACTTTTATACAGCGTTAGGTACTACATGTATATTCATTAATGTACTCTACTAGGTTATATTTTCTACTGCTACTTGCACTTTAGAAGTATATGAGGCCATTTGTTTTTGTATTGAACTCTGCACAATGACGATAATGTGGAATCTAATCTAATTTGATGGTTATAATCTTTTAAATCCTTTTATTTCCAAGGAAATGTGCTCAGGTAAAAAGGGGAAATAGACTGTTTCCAATAAACATTAGTAATTGCTTACATATTCATCTAAATTAGTTTTCACAAAAAAATGTCAGAAAGCAGGTTACAAATAAGTTAGACATTGCTCTGTTCAAGGGCAGATCACCCTGTAGGTGCAAAATGCACATTCATTTAAACTTAACTCTTATTTCTAGTAACTGTTGCTCTTATGACTTGGTGGCTCCTCGACCCATAATTGCTTTCTTTGTGTTCCTCTCAGGTCGCATCAGAATTATGTAACATTTTGGGCCAAACAGCGCCACCAATAGGCCAAAACTTGATGCAAGGATGGCAAATACCTCCACAGCATCTGCATATTTGCCTGGTGAGTTGACATAAGCCGGAACAAAAGCCACCCACACAGCACAGAATATCAGCATGCTGAAAGTGATAAGTTTGGCTTCATTAAAGTTGTCTGGTAGATTCCTTGCCAAAAATGCTAACAGGAAACTGACAACAGCTAGTAAGCCAATGTACCCAAGTAACACTGCGAAACCAACTGTTGATCCAACAACACACTCATAGACTATCTTGTCACTGTGGTACTGAGTGTTTTTATATGGAGCAGGTGAGGAAGACGCAAGCCAAGTTGTGCAGACTGCTGCCTGAATAGACGTGAGAACCATAACCGTCCCTCTCTGCTGCACAGCACCAAACCACTTCAGCGTGGCTTCCCCTCCAGGTTTAGAGGCCTTGAAAACAGCCAGAACCACCATGGTTTTCACCAGAATACATGAGACACAAAGCACAAAGCTGATCCCAAATGCTGCATGTCTCAACTGGCATGTCCACAGTTTAGGATGTCCAATGAACAACAGTGAACAGAGAAAACATAGTTTAAGTGAAACCAAAATCAGGAAGCTCAGTTCTGAGTTGTTGGCTCGTACCATGGGTGTGCTGCGATGATGAATGAAGATGCCCAGGACAACAGAACAGATAAATGTTCCCAGCAATGAGGTGGCTGTCAAGCAGATACCCAGAGGGTCATTGTAGGAAAGAAACACTATTTCCTTAGGAACACAATGGTCACGCTGGGGACTGGACCAGAAATCCTCTGGGCAACTGGTGCACTCCATGGAGTCTGGAGATAAAGGGGGAGAAGGGATAAATTGTTATGGTACAAAATTCACAGTAATATTTGTCCATTAGTCCTCCGATATCTTAAGTACTTATCTTGTTAAGGGTTGTGGGGGTGCTGGAGACAAAATAAAAAATTCAAAACATGAAAACCAACCAGTCTCATTGCTGATCTTTCCCTCAGAACAGCGAATGCAGTCAAAGCAGCACACAGGCTGCCCCTTCTTTCTGGCCATACGAGTACCTGGAGGACAGCTCTCACTGCACACTGACCGTGGAGGCTTTAGGGAGAAACTGAAATATGTCAGTCTATGCTGTTTTCATGTCTTCCACAAAACTATACGTGTCTGAAAAAGCAAAAAATAACCTTTCTTGATTCAAAGTTCCAGAAGATTTGGTCTTCATAAATTGTGAGTTCTTCACCTTTGAAAGCCAACTTCTTAACCTCACCAACATGCTGAACTTTAATTGTTCCATCAGGGAGCCACAACCAGTTCATGATATCATAGATTGGTAAGACGTCTCCATTCTCATCGAATGACACTTGATCACCAAATGATGTGGTGAAGTTGACCTTTTGTAAATAATGTACAAGCTACAAAAGGATGATAATAATTTTCTAATTACTTGAAAAAAGTCTAATTGTGCTAAATACATTAATGTTAATAAAAAAAAAAGAAAAAAGTAGCCTATACATTAGGATTTAGCACTTATATTTAAAATGAAGGGTAAAATGATACCACACCTGCCATGGCTCCAGTGTTTGCAAAGTTGCACAGCTGTTCCCACTGAAAGGTCCTCTCCCTGGTTCACACCGCAGCATGTCATGAAGGGCATACGCCAGTGCATACACAGCTTTGTAGACATTATACTCAGGCCTGAGGTTAGAAAGATCCAACAGCTCAGTCTCCACATTTTCAATATTTTCCTGTCCAGTGCATAAAACTCCTACCGAATATGCTGGATCAAATCTACATTGAAATGTGTGTTCCCAAAATTGTTTCACCTAAAATATATTAAAAAAGCATAATTAACATGAATTATTGAATGTTATTTTTTATAGTTTAATCTTTAACAATATATAATGATAAAATCTTACAATATTATTTTCATATATTTTATCAGGACGTATTCGTAACAGGAAATCCCGGAGTCCTGCTAATTCTCCTCGACGGATGGCGATGCCCAGTGTGCCGCCCAGGTACGGCATGAGGCGAGGGGTTTGGATCATAGAACCTGCTGCCCAGGCTTCGCTTGCAATCCACTGCCGTCCAGTCACATCCTGCCGCACCACCTGTGCATTTCATCTTATCACAATTTTTTCTACATCCATGTTAAATAAATACAGTGTACTTTGGAGCAAAGTACATTTTTTAGGATAAATAAATGATCAAATTGTTTTTAAATTCCAACCTCTTCCATTATTTCAATAATGTGGATCTTGTGTACAAACACCATGACCACACGAGCTGTTGAAGTCTTTATCATATGTACAATCCTCCTTATTTCACTTGGGTTGTTTTCCCAGGGCAACACCTCGAGGTAGGCCAGGCAACCTGCACCAGACTGAACAAGTCCAGTTTGAAAGGACTGGGCAACATTGAGTCCATAGTCATCATCAGTAACAACCAGGCCTACCCAAGTCCAGCCAAAGTGTTTTAGAATCTGTATCATAGCACGCACCTATGTGGATATATATTATATAGCAGGAATTAGAGCATAGAATTCTTTAACTTTGATAATTGTAAATTACTTTTTCTCATATATTGGTGTAACAGGATTAGTAAACAAAGGATTAGTTCTGTATATTTCTGTAGCTAACTGCTATACATTTTTATACAATTTCTATTCTTCATGTAAATTTAAAAAATAATGAATCTCTTTAAAGAGAAAATATTGGGCTCACAATGGACAAAAACATATTGTACTGCCTGCAAGACATACAGTATATTTTGTATTTCTCAACTTGGTCATAGTATTTCACCTGGAAAGCATCACTTGGAATTGTTCTAAAGAAGGATGGAAACTGTTTCCGATCAGTCAGACAGGAGCATGTTGCAAAATAACTCACCTATCAAGAAGAATTCAAAACAATGTATTACTTAATGTATTAAATAATGTCTTACTTTAGAAAAAGATCATTCCAATGCAGTATATGAAAATACAATATGCAATTTATCCTATACACAGCATGTAAAAGAGGCAACTCACAATTGGCATTTTGTATAAACTTAGCACATGGGAGATGGCAATAGAAAATGTTGAGTAGGAATCACCCACAATCCCCAAGACTGGAGGAGTCCCTGAACAATTCTCGTGAAGCATAAACTGCTCCTCTTGACCACTGGCTAATGACAATGCACCGCTGAGTCCAATAATAAGTGCACCACAGTTGTCATAAAGAGTGTATCCCAGAGTCACATTAGGCAGCAGGTTGGAGTTCTTGTTGATCTCATCAATAGCAAATGCCATGGTCATAGCATCCCTAAAGCCTAAAATGTCAAAGCTAAACACACAACAAATACCACTTTTAATTGCTAAAATGCAATGTGTCACTGAGAACAGGGTAGATATATAGTAAAAAGACTTACATGTATACATGTATTACATTTCATTAAATATATGTCATATGTCATAAGTATTTCACTGCAGCGGAATATTTTCTTCACCATAAAAACCGAGCAATTTGAACAGCAGTGTTTTGCAGTCCACTTACCCTTTGCAGCTGGGCTGTTGTGGCTCTGATGTAAATGTCCACTCAGGAAAGACAGACGTGAAGTGGACCTCAAACAGCCCACCCAAAACTACATCACCGGGTTTATACAGTTCATTCAGACGAAACTTTCTCCTTAATTTACAAGATGAGGGACGAGAGGACAACACTGAGCATAATGAAGACGAAGTGCAAAAACAGACAATAAGGTACACACAGAAGGGAAAACATGTGACAAGAAACCCCCCCATGACTGTTCTACTTTCCCAGCAATGTTCTGTTCATCATACAAGACTTGATTATATATGATTACATCCCCTTTGCAAACTTTCATGTCATTGTTTATTCATTCTCACCACCTATCAAGACACATGCTTTCGGGGCAGGACACAATAAACATAAAAACAATAATATTCATATAAAATTTAAAAAATAATACAATATAAATGTTTTGCTATCAGCAAGTATTTTTGCAAATATGAAATCATTTTGATATTTATTTTCTTTATTATGAGTTAATTATTTTTCCTTACTTTTTGGAATTGTCTAAGCATTGTCACAGGGGCAAATTTGAGTGCAAAACTATTAAGGGGGAGATAGATTTTCAAGGAGCTGGCTCCACCATACAATTCACCTAAAATTATATCATTGTTTTTTTGTTTTTTTAGTTTTTTTACTTTGCAATACTGTACAGTAATGGCATCTTTGCAATTTCCTCCTGACATTAGAATGAGACTCCAGCATTACTGTACAACGTCAAGCTTTTTTACCATCAGTGAAAAGGCTATCAGCATCAAAATGATTAATCTCAAATCTAGGCATCTAGGTAGTTTGATAGGAATGAGTGTTGTATACTGTTGTGATTGATGGTTTTAGGACTTGTTGCCCAGTTTAACATATTTTTGTTAACGTAGTTAAACCTTCACAAATTTTCAACTTGCATTCTATGGCTTTAGTTTAGGGTGTAGATGTACATTAATGGTTTATGCATAGTAAGAAACAAAATGGCATATTCTGAACTGAAAGTTCCTTTCAAGTAATGTCATCTGTAGGCATGTGTAACCTAGAAGTACTTATATTTTATTATTTTATATATTTTAGAGGCTACGGTCTACCATACCAAAAAGGACGGCAGGCAGGCTAAGTCAGGGATGCCCCTAAGACAACCTAGCACAGAAAGGTGTGGTGCAAGATAGCGTTATGCTGCCACCACCATGCTTCAATATAGGGATGGTATTGGGCAGGTGATGAGCGGTGCCTGGTTGGCACCAGATATAACATTTATAATTGAGGCCAAAAAGTTCAATCTTGGTTTCATCAGACCAGAAAATGTCATTATTACAGTGCACTGCTTCAGGTGCTTTGTTGGAAACTCCAATCGGGTTTGGTTTGGATTAAGGCGAGCTTTAGCTAAAGTGTTATGGGTCTGATTATTTAGGCTAATGGAATATTTAGTTTTTTCCTTTAATAAATTTACACACATTTCTAAAATTTTGTTTTTACCTTACAGTTTCACTTTCATGCTGAATTGAGGGTGTTTTAATGCACTATTTTTGTCTTTTTACAACACGTTCTCATACCACAGCATCAGATATTGATGCTCTTAAATCATCAAATTGTGCCAAAGGTACCCTTTGGCATTACTGGATTATTGGATGGACCAGGAGCATCCAGTACTGTGCACTTTGGCGTCAGTATTGGATGCTCCAGGTGCGTCACCTTTTGACAGGACAGGAATAACTTTGCATGCACAAAACATCTACTTCTGCATTATGCAAATTAAGTTAGATCTCATTTAGCAACTTTTAGAACAGCCAATAGCTACTTTCCTTACTGAGGAGTTGGAAACAATGTTACCGTAAGATGGTTCCATTAAGATTTTTTTTCACTTTCAATCGTCTGAATGTGTTGACAAATACTGAACTGTGCAACATAGTTACTGTTAAAGCCCCATTAAGCAGGATTTGGTACTCTGGTTTGATTTTGCCCACTCAACCATGTGATTCACTTTTACACAATTGACATAAATGTCAGTTCCAGTTTGAGCCTTCTTCATGAACAATGAACATGAACAAACTTAAGTTGTTGCGGCACCAACAAAGTGTCAGGAGCCAAAAAATGATGCAGACAGATATGATTGAGTAATATTAAAAGATTTTAATATCTATGCATAGTTTTATTATTGCCACATCAAAACATTAACATTATCATGATGTGACTAATGTGATAATGACATTGATGTAATCCAACAAGCAAAAACAACAAGCAAAACTTGGCTGCATTACAAGTTGTATCATAAAATAAATATGCATGTTCAGATAATTTTACTCCATTGTTATGTTTGGCTTTCACAAACAGAAACAGAACGGCTGAAGTTTTATAACTTAGACAAAAAGTAAAACTTAGTAGCAAGCTAAAAACTAAACTCACATTATAAAGCAACTAACATATAAGTATGAGTATAAGCATATAAGTATGTATTACTATTTCTAGTGTCCTGTTTGTGTGTTATTTAAAGAGTCTGCTACATTTGCTAGCATGTTCTCTCAACATGTGGGGATGATCAAAAACTAAGACTTCACTAACACAACTAGACATCAAGAATACACAACAATACTAAACACAGTGGGTCAGCTGTTATAATGTACTGCTCCAATAGCAAGAGTGCCAGTGCCTAATATTTAATGCATTAATTTCACTTTATTAATTTTATTGTAAATGTGTTACATATTAGAAATTTAAGCAGTGCAAAAAGCATGTTCAGAAGTGTCTGGTTTCAGTGGGAAATGAGCAGTTGTTCAGAATTGATGAAAAGACTGGTTCTGCAAAAATGACCTATTGTTTGATGCTGTTTTGTATTTTAGAATTGTAAGACAAATTGTGTAAATTATGCTTATGATTTCAGACAGTGGGACAAAAGATGTGAGCATTTTACAAAGATAAAAAGTTTTCTCTGGGCCCTGTTCTGTAGGTTGTACATTGGCCAGTTCAAGGGCAAATCACTTAATATTAAATGCAAAATACTTAATACATACATAGTCATACATATTAATAATTTAACTGTAACTGCTGCTTTTATGAGTTGGTGGTTCCTCGACCCATAATTGCTTTCTTTGTGTTTCTCTCTGGTCTTAGCAAAATTATATAACATTTGGGTCCAAACAGAGCCACCAACAGACCAAAACTTGATCCCAGAATGGCAAATACCTCCACTGCATCTGCATATTTGCCTGGGGAGTTGACATAAGCCGGAACAAAAGCCACCCACACAGCACAGAATATCAGCATGCTGAAAGTGATGAGTTTGGCCTCATTAAAGTTGTCTGGAAGATTCCTTGCCAGAAATGCTAACAGAAAGCTTAGGATAGACAGTAAGCCAATATAACCCAGTAACACTGCAAAACCAACTGTTGATCCAACTACACACTCATACACTATCTTGTCATTGTGGTACTGAGTGTTTTTATGAGGAGCTGGTGAGGCAGAGACAATCCAAGAGGTACAAATTGCTGTCTGAATGCAAGTTAGAGCAAAAACTGTCCCTCTCTGCTGCACAGCACCAAACCACTTGAGTTTGGTTCCACCTCCTGGCTTTGAGGCCTTAAACACAGCCAAAACCACCAGGGTTTTCACCAAGATACACGAGACACAAAGCACAAAGCTGATGCCAAATGCTGCGTGTCTAAGTTGGCATGTCCACAGTCTGGGTTGTCCAATAAACAGCAGTGAACACAGAAAACACAATTTAAGTGAAACCAAGATCAGGAAACTGAGTTCTGAATTGTTGGCCCGCACCATGGGTGTGCTGCGATGATGAATGAAGATCCCCAGGACAACAGCACAGATAAAAGTGCCCAGCAATGAGGCTGATGTCAAGCAGATACCTAGAGGCTCTTGGTAGGAGAGAAACTCTGTTTCTTTAGGAACACAGTGGTCACGCTGGGGATTGGACCAGAAATCTTCTGGACAACTGGTGCACTCCATGGAGTCTGAAAAAAATGTAAAATGTAAATTTAAATTTTGTCAATTTCTATCCATGTTTGTCTTGTTGTTGTTTTTTTTTTCTAGTAGGAGTTAGTGTTGACATCATCCCTTCCTAGTTGATGTGGACGCCACTCCTGAAAACACAATGTGGGTTTTGCAGGAGAGGAACTTTCCTTGATATTCACATGGATCTCTAAAAAATATTTCACAGCAAACCATACCATTTTAAAATTAATACCAACCAGTTTCATTGCTAATCTTTCCTTCAGAGCAAGGGATGCAGTCAAAGCAGCACACAGGCTGTCCCCTCTTCCTTGCCATACGGGTTCCTGGAGGACAGCTCTCACTGCAAACTGACTTAGGTGGCTGTAGTCGTAGAATAGGGAAATCATTGTTATTCTATATCCTGATGTTGTAAATGTATGTATTAGTTAAGAAAAAAATTAACCTCTTTAGATTTAAAGTTCCAGAATATTTTATCTTCATCAAGTATGAGTTCTTCACCTTTGGAGGCTGACTTCTTAACAACCCCAACACTCTGAACTTTAGTTTTTCCATCAGGGAGCCATGACCAGTTCATAACATCATAGATTGGTAAGGCATCACCATTCTCATCAAATGATACTTGGTCACCAAAGGGAGTAGTGAAGTTGACCTTTTCCAAGTAATACATAAGCTAAATATGGGAAAGAATAATTGAACATCAGTTTGAGATAGGGCTGTCCAATACTGGAAAATCTTACAGGTCTTTACCAGATGAAAATTTTGTAAGTTAGTGCTGCAAATTTGCTTTATGTTTCTAGTGCATTCTGTGTTTACCGTCCATTTCTTTCTCCTTCTTTCATTCATTCTTACATAATAAAATGCCACAGTTTAAAAAGTCTTACAGTGTATAAACAGGTTAGGAATTGTAGAGTTACTAGAGTCCAAGCTAGTCAAACTATAAAACAGCAAAGTGACAAACTAAATGTTAAAACACTGAAAATGACTATTGACTCATAACTTTTTATTTAACAAGTCACTCTCAATACACTCTCCTGTCCATGAGAGTTGTCCCTATTGATTTTACGGTCTGATAGAATTACCTGCTATCATTTGTTTTTACTGTATCTAATGCATTTTTGCTAACCCATTTGCTAAAAATTAAACATGCTTTTATTTTGTTATTATCTGTGATTGTATGTGCATTGATGAGCAAACCTGCATTTTTTGTATGTTTAAATATATTTACAATGCAGTAAATTGCAAAGATTTAAAATATCTGAATACTTTGACATGACTGGATTACCATAGATTCATTATCTGTGAAACAATAGTTGTTTTCTTATTTCTAATTATGGCAATAATCTTTTTTTTTTCATTAAATCACTGAGTTACAGTATTAGATTGTATACTGATTTCAGTCACATACAGTGACTGAAATCAACTACAATTTTACTTAAAATTGTAGTTGAACATAAACTAATAACACACCTGCCATGGTTCCAGTCTTTGTAAAGTTGCACAGCTGTGCCCACTGAAAGGTCCTCTCCCTGGTTCACAGTGTAGCATGTCATCGAGGGCATATGCCAGTGCATACACAGCCTTGTAAATATTGTACTCAGGCCTGAGGTTAGAAACATCCAGGATCTCAGTCTCCACAGTCTTCAAATCCTCCTCTCCTGTGCATAGTGCGCCCCCAGTTTCCACCCAACCAGCTGGAGGTGGTACAAATCTACACTCGAATGTGTGTTCCCAAAACTGCCTCACCTGAAATTTAAAACAAGGTGTAACTGAATTAACAATATATGGTAAACAGATACCAGATAACAGAGGAAGGGTTAAACTCTCACCAAGCTATTTGCATAGGTGCTGTTGTGGCTTAGGTCTTGACATATTTGTAAAACAAAATCTCTGAGCCCCTGTATTTCTCCTCGACGGATAGCAATGCCCAGCGTACCACCAAGATATGGCATAAAGTGGGGGATCTGTAGCACAGCAGCTAATGTCCAGGCCTCACTGGCAATCCACTGCAGGCCTGTCACATTCTTCTTCACTACCTTTGCAATGCAGTACATAAAACCTTTTCATACTTCTGTGAAACAATTATTGAACATTGTAGTGTAAAGGAAAATGATATCCTATAATTAGTCTATGAAAATTCTCAGGCATAATTATTTACTTTTGGAGTCAAACCAATGATATACTAAACATCATATGTAAAACACAAAATACACCAGAGCATAAATGTTGGTAAGATAACCCTTGGCTGTACATTCAGTATGACTGTATAGTATCCCATTATATTGTTATTTTCTAATTTATTCATAGTGATACATATTAACAAACTAGATTTGTAGAATCATACTATTAGTTACTAAGTATCAACATAATTTATTACCCCGACCTCTTCCATAAGCTGAATCACATGTGTCTGAGGTGCAAAGACAATGACTACATGAGCTGTAGATTTTGTCATCATGTCCACAATCCTCTCGTATTTATTTGGATCATTGCCCCAGGGCAAAATCTCTGAGTAAGCCAGACAACCTCCACCAGACTGAGCTAAATCAGAGTGAAAGGAACGGGCAGCATGCAGTCCATAATCATCATCGCTGACCAGTAGACCTGCCCAACTCCAGCCAAAGCGTTTTAAAATCTGAATTATAGCATGCACCTAAGTAAATACAGAGTGGAAGGATTAGTGCAGTGTGTATAATGGTCTTTAAGTGCCTTTACATTATGTCATGATCAATTTATAGATAATTAATCATGTTACGTTTTTTTTTTTCACCTTTTCATTAATGATGCACAAAGTAAATATGTTTTATATAAGCAAAAAGTGCCTAAGGGGCAGCTCTTTTCAGGTATGACATTTAATTTGAGACATAAAATGTATGCAGTTCTTATTTCCTAATAGTGATTCACCTGGAACGCATCACTTGGGATTGTCCTGAAGAAAGATGGAAACCTTTTTCGGTCACTCAGACAAGAACAAGTGGCAAAATAACTCACCTACAGTGAAACACACCAGTGCACAAAGGTTGAGGAAGTTGGTAGAGACATTTTAAGCAGAATTCATATTTACTGAAACATGTTTACTGTTAAAAAAGCGGGGAAACTTACAATAGGCAGTTTGAATAGTCCTAAAACATTGGAGGTGGCTATTGAAAATGTTGAGAAAGGATCACCCACAATCCCCATCACTGGAGGAGTCCCTGAACAGTTCTCCTGAAGCATAAACTGCTCTTCACCACTGACCAATGACAAGGCAGCACTGAACCCAACACTTAGTGTAGCACAGTTGTCATAAAGACTGTATCCCAGAGTCACGTTAGGTAAAAGCCCGGAGTTATTGTTGATCTCCTCAATAGCAAAGGCCATTGTCATGACATGCCTGAACCCTAGAGGGTCGAAGCTAACAGATAAAATAAAACACAGATCAAACTGTAACACTGAATTAATAATAATATCTAATGTAATGACACATGCAAACATGCAAACATACCCATGGCAGCTTGGTTGATGTGGCTCTAAAGTAAATGTCAGCTCAGGGAAGACCGAGCTATAGTGGACTTCAAACAGCCCACCGAGAACTACATCCCCAGCCTTGTGCATCCCATTAAGATGAAACTGTCTCCATAATTTGCAAGATGGATAAAGAAATGAAGATTTACACAAGAAAAAACAGCAAGAAATTAAGCTGAGATAGACACACAACTGCAGATTTTGGCCAGGAAAGGCCCTCATGACTGCCCTCCTTCCTAAACACCTGTATCTAATATTCATGTACTGGTACTTTTATACAAAGGGTTATGTCATCCATATTTGTCATTGTTCGTCATTGTTGAATCATTGGCACCACCCAACATGCACACATCCTGGCATGGGCAGCTTTGGGCGATGAGGTTAATACATGTATTAAATATTTATCAAATGTACGATATGAGAAGATTCAATTCAAATTCAATTCAAACAAAAATGTTTTATTTATATTTTATTATCACTTTTATGTTTATATGTCAAGTTTATTATGCACAACTTCCTACTCTTGCATGGATCATCTGGGATGAAAGCATTTTCCGGTCAGGTATTAATAAAGTATTTCTGATTCTGATTCTGAACTGGTTTAATTAAAATGTCTTGTCTTGGGCAAAATCTTCAAATCTATTGTAGCTATTATTTTTTGGGACATTATCTGAACACTATTTTGTTGGCCTGAATATTGTGACTGATTTAGTACTAACATTAATTTTAATGTTAATTAACTGAAAATCTTTCTGTAGAAAAAAAAAAACATTAAACTGGACAACATTTTAAATAAATACGGAACTTCTTACAGCACCAATATGTCGCTGCCACTCAACCGTACAAACTATTATAACAATCACTTGCTGTTTTGGTCACTTTTATGTTGCTTGTTCTCCAGTTATATATTTTATATACAATATGTTAGCTGGGATTGGCTCCACCCAAAGGTGGACGGATGTTATGGGCACAAAAAGAAATAAATAAATAAAGCCCAAAATTATTTTGCAATTATGATTTTAAATCATATTTCCAAATGTATATCACTTAAGCTAAATAATAACATGACCAAAGAAATTTACCTACAGTTATAGAACATATAGGATGAATACTATAGATATATAGAATACCACTATCGCCTCAATAATAAACAGAGAGTAGAATTATAACCTTTATGACAGGTTTGACACCTTTCAACTTAAAAATCGATGAATTATAACCTTGTAAAAGTAAAATTCGTGACTGTATTGGATTGCATTAGATTGTGCAGGTGTACCTAATAAAGTGGCAAGTGAGTATACACCTGGGTGACAGGAAATATTTTTGGATACATGTTCTAATAAGCTTGCTTATTCTCACTTATCAAGTATGAATGAGCCTAAAGGTTCACCACCAGTTGGTTCACGATTCTAATAAATTTTCCCCACTCAGCGACACACCGGCTGAGAAACCAACTCAGGTAACTGGCAGCTCTGTAGTCACAAATGTGAAGTTAGAGACTCCAGCGGCCATAGTCAAATGTCTTCCTGGGGCCAGAGTGGGGGATGTTGAATCCTATTTGAAACTCCTAGCTAAAGATAAACGTAAATAAAGTAACATTATTATTCACACGGGTGTTAATGACGCACAATTACGCAAATCGGAGGTCACTAAAATGAATGTTGAATCAGTGTTTAACTTTGCCAAAACAATGTCGGATTGTTTTCTCTGGATCCCTGCTAAATCTGACCAATGACGACATGTACAGCCGCATGTCATCATTCAACCGCTGGCTGTCTAGGTGGTGTCCAGCAAACAATGTTGGCTGCAAAGATAATTGGAAACGTTTTGGGGGAAAACCTAGGCTGATTAGGAGAGATGGCATCCATCCTACTTTAGATGGTGCAGCTGTCTTATCCAGAAATATGGCTGGTTTATTAGACAACCAAAAGTATGACAATCCAGAGTTGAGCCTAGGATGCAGAGATCCAGTCTTACATGCCTCTCTGCAGTGTCCTTACAACTGTCACCCCCCCCCACAACTCCCAAATACCTATAGAGACTGTGTCTGTTCCCCGACCAACTAACTTACATAAACGTAAAACGACCACAAGAAGAGTTAATCATGATAACTTAATAGAAGTTAAGACTACTCCTCTTACAGAACAAAACCCTAAAACTATTAAATGTGGATTATTAAATACCTGATCTCTCTCTTCTGTATCTCTGTTAGTAAATGATCTAATAAGCGATCATCAATTCGATTTATTTTGTCTCAATTAAACTTGTTTGCATTAGGAAGAATATGTCAGTCTAAAAGAGTCAACCCCCACAAGTCATATTAATTATCATGTTCCTAGAAGCACAGGCTAGGATGGAAACCGTTGAAGATCAGTCAGACAGGAACTCACCTGTTAAGATGTAAAATGGACTTACTCATTTTATGAATATCACACTAACTTAAATTATTTTTTTTATATCAGCCATCAATGACTTTTTAAAATTGGTATTCATTTTAATGCAATATGTACACATACATCAGTTTAAAATAAATAGGACAGGACACTCACAATAGGCATTTTGTATAAACCTAAAACATGGGAGATGGCAATAGAAATGGTTGAGTAGGAATCACCCACAATCCCTAAGACTGGAGGAGTCCCTGATCAGTTCTCCTGAAGCATCAACTGCTCCTGTTGACCACTGGCTAGTGACAGCGCACCACTGAGTCCAACAAAGTGCATCACAGGTGTCACAAAGAGTGAGTCACATTAGGCAGCAGGTTGGAGTTGATGTGCTGATCTCATCAATAGCAAGTGCCATGTTCATATTATCGATGAAAACTAAAATGTCAAAGCTAAGTATGTTAATAAATGTTACTGAGAACTTTATACTTAAAGTTAAAGCTAAGGTAATAGCACACTGTACTGTGTATTAATATCCATTTTCCTGCATTTTATAATTTTACAAAAAGTGATAGAATTGGCATGAAGTTACAGTTACAGCACAGTGTAATTAGACATTTTTATATAGTCAGCTGCATGTTTGAGAAACTTACCCTTTGCAGCTGGGCTGTTGTGGCCCCGACGTAAATGTCCACTCAGGGAAGACGGAGTTGGAGTGGACCGCAAACAATCAACCCAAAACAACATCTCCAATTTTATGGAATTCATTAATATGAAACATTTTTCATAATTTACAAGATGAGGAAAGAGAGGAGAACATCAAGCATAGCAAGGAGGAAGTGCAAAAAAAAAAGACAAGATAGACACAGAATAGGAAAAAAAGTGTCAAAAAATCCCCCCATTGCTGCCCTCCTGCCTTCACACATGTCTGATCTTTGGTTTCTTGATTTTATATGCAATATATACGTTTTAAAGTGCGTCATCCCTATCACCACCAAAAAGTCAGGAGAAGCGGGGACGAAGGTTTAAATGTGGGGCGGGACACAAAGATAACAACTTTATTTTATTTTAATGCATACATAATGCGATTGTTATGACATATACAAGATTTTTTAAAAACAATAATATGCCAGAAACCAATGACTCCTTTAAAATTTTAATTCCAAATGAAAAATAAAATCTTCTTCTTTTAATTACTTTATTTATAAATATTTCATAATTATCTAGTCACAACTAAATGATTTAGAAATTTCCAAATAACGGTGAGGCTCATCTTTTCCATCAGAAATCATAGAGGATGTATATTTGATGTGCTTATGATTGCATCTCATGATTGATAGTGCTGCAATAGTTACTTGTCAAAAGTAGGCAGTAACTAGTCAGTATTTAAGCTAGTTTGCATTTCTCTCACAATTAGTCCAACCAGAACACCACCACCAGTTTTATGGAGATTAAAAATATGAAACTTCGTTATTTACTTTAATTTACTTTACTTCGGAATTTTGCCACATGGGAGGATATAAATTTGTGGATAAATGTGAAAATGCAAATTTGTAGATGTTGTTGTTATTATTACCAAATGATATTTAAGTAATGCTCTGTATTAGTATCTGTGGTGGTTTTGTTTGTGGTACAGTGTTCCCATTGAGGAAACTGGTACGGGCCTATTCCGGTTAGTGTAGTTTCAATAGAACTCTCTTAGCAAACCACATTTAAGGCGTCATGCTATGGAGTCGTTAGTTTCAATGTATTTCAACCCCTTTTTAGTATGAGATTATTTAAAAAAAAAAATTGGTGGATCAGAAGGTTGAGATTGGATCATTCACAATCCCCAGGACTGAGTCCCTAAACAGTTTTACTGAAACAAAGACTTTTCCTCTTGGCCACTGACCACTGATGAAGCAGCACTAAACACCATACCAAGTGTAGCACTGTCGTAATAAAGTCTGTTTCTCAGAGTTACATTACACATAGTAACCTGGAATTAATTTTTCTTTATCTCCTCAATAAAAATCATGGTTGATGTATGCCTGTACCCTAGACGGTCAGAGTGAACACTCAATATACGACTATCAAATTGTAACAGAGTATGATTAGAGTAATACTTCAAGCAGCCCACACAGAAGTACATCGCTACCATTATGCATAGAATTAAAATTAGGTTTTATCTGTAACTTAGAAAGTGTCTGAAAGAAGTAAGGATAAGAACCAACCTTAGACACACAAAGACCTGATCATTTGCCCTCAGTCTCTAACTTAGCATCCACAACCAGCTTCTGTTCCTCCCCTCTCTCTGCCACCTGTCTTTCTCTTTTTCATGAAAACACATACACAATCACTCAGTCCCACCCATTTCTTTGTACTGGTTTCCCTCTTCAATTATGTGGCTCACATTACTTTTCCCACATTGAACTGCAATTTCTATGATCTCACCCCCACTTAAGTACACATTCAGTCCCACTGAAGGGTTTTCTCTTTGCCACTGGTCTCCAGCCCATCTTTATGAACAGTTCTGTCTTTGCAACTATCCGTCTGAATAGCTTTGCATCCGGCAACATTATGAACTGGTTGTTCATTGCCTCTTTTGTTCCAGTGCCTGGGCTTTCCACTTACGGTGTTCAGCTACTGTATTTTTTAAGGTAATGCCTATTTAGAGGCCAGATTTCTTGCTCTTTGTTGTGTACATATACCATGTATGCCTGTTAATTATTTCTTTTTTTTTTTGGGGGGGGGGGGGTATTAACATAACAACAAAATATATTCTACATTTAATGTAATCAAACTCATTGTCAATCAGGTGCCATCTATTCCCAGAATATATCCTCAAGAAAAAGCCTTTAACACACAGTGTGGACCTAAAGTGACGTTCAGTAGTTCAGTATAAAAACATCCCAGAGTTCAGATACGTAGAAAACGGTGGAGGACTTGGTTCAGAAACAGGTCTGTTAGGGATGTGGGTTCTGATGGTTATTCTACAAGACTAATGGCTAGTAATACATTCTTTTTCTTTTCATTTTACTTAATGTGTGTTTAATCTATGTTGTATATCAGACAGGGGGGATCTTGATCACCTGGATCAGGTGTTTGTTTATGCAGGAGCTAGCAGTGGGGGAATACAAAGCAAATTGGTGCCTTCCAGCTTCTGATTGACTGAACACACCTGATCCAGCTAATCATTAGTGGTTAGGGCACTAGAAGGGCAGGGATATTTGGAAAACATGCAGGGCAGGGGGTCCCTGAGGACCAGGGTTGGCAATCACAAACAGGTAGAAACTAGGTAGACTCTACATCTTTACAATGACAGTGTGCTGTAGGGGATGGTACTGGTGGTAATGAGTTGGTGAAGCTACTTAACTGAAAAACTATTGAAAATTCATTGATTTATTTCAGATCAGCTCATGCAATGATCAGATCATTGAGTATGAGAACTTTAATCCATTACATGTAAAATACATGGGTCATATGGAAGTTAAACCATAAACACAGATTGTTTCTCTGTCAAATAGAAGAACAGGCAGAGAAGTGTCAAAGATTAAGTTCATCATCTTTAATAAATATCTGATCACATTTCATTTAATATCAATGAGTTCTTGCAGGATGTGAGTATTTCAGTCTTTTTGTTCCTCTTTTCTTCCTCTCTGCCCTTAGTCCCTAGCTTCACATCCAATCCAGCTCCTGTTTCTCCCTCTCCTTGCCATCTGTCTCTTTCTCACATACACACATGCACAATGACTCAGCCCATTCTGCCCATTTCTTTGTTTCCATATTCAATTACTTGGCCCAACAAACTCTATCCACAATCAGCTTAACTGCATCCTCTATCATTTCAGCCTTACTTTAGTTTCTCTATTAATTCTGCACTTTTTGTATTGGATCATGCCTTGTCACTATCCTAATCATATATTTTAAAGGAACTTTGAACTCTGCCTGTGTCTGCCCTTCACATCAAGCTCTTACTAGTCGTATGTTTTTTAAAGTTTTACAAAAATCAAAATTTTCATGTGATGTTGCACAACAAAAAGAAATTAGTGATTGTAGTAATTCCAGTATTTTTGAAAGGGAATGCAGATAACTTAGGAATAAGGAATCCCACTAAAACCTGCAAGCTAATTAACAAGAGCTTCTTTTTATATATCTTCATATGTATCAGACATGTGTTTATATAGAAAATTTTGCAGTTTATATATAGAAGCTCATTTGCAGTTTATTCAGACAGGTAGGGGTATTTTAAGGATTTCAAATGACAGGGTAATAAGGCAGTGATAGAAATTATATAATCAAAACAAAAATGTTTATAGATTCTTTTTTTTAATTTTATCTCTAAATGATAACTTTTTTCAGTGATATAAAAAAATGATGACTCATATTGTGCATAACCTCTGAGCATATCACTGTTGAAAGAGTGTAAAATATAACTAAAATAAAAAGGATTTATCTTTACTAGAATCTATTTTTATATCTTAGCGGTGCCTCTGCCCATTATTGCTCTCTTTGTATTTCTCTCGGGTCTAAGCAGAATTATATAGCATTTGGGTCCAAACAGGGCCACCAGGAGGCCAAAACTGGAGACCAGGATGGCAAAAACCTCAACGGCATCTGCATATTTACCTGGGGAGTTGATATAAGCAGGAACAAAAGCCACCCATACGATACAAAATATCAGTATACTGAAAGTGATGAGTTTGGCCTCATTGAAGTTGTCGGGAAGATTCCTTGCCAGAAATGCTAACAGAAAACTGAGAATAGCTAGCAAGCCAATGTAACTCAGTAACACTGCAAAACCAGTTGTGGATCCAACAGCACATTCATAAACTATCTTGTCATTGTGGTATTGAGAGTTTTTGTGAGGAGTTGGTGAGGCAGAGACAATCCACGCACTGCAGATTGCTGCTTGGATTGAAGTAAGAACCAGAACTGTCCCTCTTTGCTGCACAGCACCAAACCACTTCAAGCTGGCTCCACCTCCTGGCTTGGACGCCTTAAAAACAGCCAGTACCACCATGGTTTTTACCAGAATACACGAGACACAAAGCACAAAGCTGATCCCAAATGCTGCATGTCTCAACTGGCATGTCCACAGTTTAGGATGTCCAATGAACAGCAGTGAACACAGAAAGCAAAGTTTGAGTGAAACCAAGATCAAAAAACTCAGTTCAGAATTGTTGGCTCGTACCATGGGTGTGCTGCGATGATAGATGAAGATCCCCAGGACAACAGCACAGATAAAAGTGCCCACCAATGAGGCTGATGTCAAACAGATACCAAGTGGCTCACTGTAGGAAAGAAACTCTATTTTCTTAGGAACACAGTGGTCACGCTGGGGACTAGACCAGAAATCCTCTGGACAACTGGTGCACTCTGTGGAGTCTGCAAAAACCCAAAGATGGATAGTAAGAATTTATCTCACCAATAGTTACAGTAATGTGCCTAATGAAAAAGGAAATTCTCAAAACATGAAAACCAACCAGTCTCATTGCTGATCTTTCCCTCAGAACAGGGAACGCAGTCAAAGCAGCACACAGGCTGCCCCTTCTTTCTGGCCATACGAGTACCTGGAGGACAGTTCTCACTGCACACTGACCGTGGAGGCTTGAGGGAGAGAAATACACTATTATTTTAAGCATTTATGTTTCAATATACTACAAAGGAGAACTATCTGAAAAAGCAAAAGATAACCTTTCTTGACTCAAAGTTCCAGAAGATTTGTTCTTCATAAATTGTGAGTTCTTCACCTTTGAAAGCCAACTTCTTAACCTCACCAACATGCTGAACTTTAATTGTTCCATCAGGAAGCCACAACCAGTTCATGATATCATAGATTGGTAAGACGTCTCCATTCTCATCGAATGATACTTGATCTCCAAATGATGTGGTGAAGTTGACCTTTTGTAAATAATGTACAAGCTGCAAAAGGATGACATGTGTGTGACATAACTCCATTCCCTCAGAGATTTTGAAAATATTTCATTTTTCTGCATCAAAATCATGACATTTTTATTTTTAGAAAATTACTGTAACAACTGAGGAAACCTAAAATTGTCTGACTGGTTTAGTGTCATTAGTCATCACCAATATAAAATAATAATCCTATAACTAATATTTAATATTTATTTTACTAAGAGAATAAATAATAGCCAATAATGTCATGATTATATATTGTGAATTTTACTATTCTTTACTGATGAAACAGTTTATTTATTGCCGTATAATGTAGCATTTATGTGTAAAGTGATAACACACCTGCCATGGCTCCAGTCTTTGCAAAATTGCACAGCTGTTTCCACTGAAAGGTCCTCTCCCTGGTTTACACTGTATCATGTCATCAAGGGCATACGCCAGTGCATACACAGCCTTGTAAACATTGTACTCAGGCCTGAGATTAGAAAGATCAAACAGCCCAGTCTCCACATTTTCAATATCTTCTTGTCCAGTGCATAAAGTTCCTCCAGTTTCAACCCTGCCTGGTGAATCAAATCTACACTTAAATGTGTGTTCCCAAAATTGTTTCACCTGAAACATATTAAAAATCATTAACAGTATTTACAATAATTATAATTTTTATAACTTATTCATCGGTACTATGTTATTTCTAATTCTTACAATGTTATTTTCATATTTGTTGTTGGCATTTCGGTCATAGTGTATAAGTAACAAAAAATCTTTGAGTCCTGGTATTTCTCCTCGACGGATGGCAATGCCCAGTGTGCCACCCAGGTAGGGCATGAGGCGAGGGGTTTGGAGTATAGCAGCTGTAGTCCAGGCTTCACTTGCAATCCACTGAAGACCAGTGACATTCTGCTGCACCACCTGTGCATTACATCACATCAAATATGTTTTTCACAATTCTTTTAAATAAATACATTGTTCCTTATATGAAACATAGATTTTTCTACAACTTCTGTTTAGTTATTGCACAGTAAAATGACCCTTATCAAAAATGTATTACATTGAATTATACTCCATATATGTGCAACATGTAATCAAAATTGAGTTATCTTTCACTGCTTTCTTTATTCAAAATGAAAAACTAAAAACTACTTGCATGCTAATGGCAACTTTTAAACATATTCAGCTATTATCACAGTAAATCACAGTTATCTACAAAATTCTATGGATGTTGACAAGGTTGTGGTTACTAAACTTCAGTTCAGATAAATGTACAATATGACAGCTTTTCTCTGCTAAAAAATTTTAAGTTGATAGATTTTTAAATGATAATACTGACCTCTTCCATTAGTTCAATAATGTGGATCTTGTGCACAAACATCATGACTACACGAGCTGTTGACATCTTTATCAAATGCACAATCCTCTTAAGTTCATTTGGGTCATTGTCCCGGGGCAAAACCTCTAGATAGGCCAAACATCCTCCTCCCGACTGAACCAGGCCTGACTGAAAAGACTGGGCAACATGGAGTCCATAATCATCACCAGTGACAACCAGGCCTACCCAAGTCCAGCTGAAGTGTTTTAGAATTTGAATCATAGCATGCACCTGTGTGGATATATTAATGAAGTTTTATTGAACACACCGTTCTTTTATAAACACATTCTCAGCTAACTGAACTTCTTTATAACACAAATACACTATTTGTGGGCAGGACTTGATAGAGGTGAAGTGTACAATGTACATGTGTGGCTAGCACATCAAGATAATAGATGACTAACTAGTGTTTGGATTATCACACAATATAAATTTACATTGAAGAAAGAATAGGTTGTTTTCAGCGAGATCCAAGGGGGTGCAGTGGCTGAGTAGCATGTGGCAGAGTGTGAAATACCCTAATTGATAATTGATGCTATGGAGTGCATTTAGTGGAAATGTGGAGAAAGGGGGGCTGATGGGGTCTTTCCAATAATGCATATTCAATTCTACCAAGATTATTAACATCTAACATCAGGGAGTTGCAGGATACACTGAAGAAGTTGTGAGTTTATATGGGCATTTTATCAGGCTAGTGGATTCAGTGACCTTAAGACTAAAAATGTCTAAAAAGGTCCTGCAATAAGCTTATGAAAGCAAGCCTTTCATTTTTTTTAACCTTACTAAGTTAATTAAAGAAGTAAAAATTATTTTTGTGGCCACTGCAATTTTTATATAAACTGTATTGTTAATATACATTTCAGAAAATAATCAATCTCATTAATAAGAAGAGTAAACAATTTGTGTCATATAAACAATTTTTAAAAACTCAGTGTACTGCTGTAAACACACATTTTTTCATCGTCTATAAATTGGTAATCGTGTTTCACCTGGAAAGCATCACTTGGAATTGTTCTGAAGAAGGATGGAAAATGTTGCCGATTTGTCAGACAGGAACATGTTGCAAAATAACTCACCTGGAAAAAAAAAACATACAAAATGCACTGAAGTTACTCATTTAGTGCTGTTAAGTCAGACATCCTCAAAGCATTTTAATGTTAACAATGTATCACTTTTCAGGATGATGATAACTTAAAAACAGTGACCGATACAAAAGACAATAAACTCACAATAGGCATTTTGTATAAACCTAGCATATGGGAGATGGCAATAGTATTTGTTGAGTATGAATCACCCACAATCCCCACGACTGGAGGAGTCCCTGAACAGTTCTCCTGAAGCATAAACTGCTCCTCTTGGCCACTGGCTAATGACAGTGCACCGCTGAGTCCAATAATAAGTGCACCACAAGTGTCATAAAGAGTGTATCCCAGAGTCACATTAGGCAGCAGGTTGGAGTTCTTGTTGATCTCATCGATAGCAAATGCCATGGTCATGGCTTCCCTGAAGCCTAAAATGTCAAAGCTAATACAAAATATAACTGTTAATAATCACATAATTACATCATAAATTACACATTTTAAAAATATATTTTAATACTGAAATATTATTTGAATGTGATAATTGTTTTAGTACAGACTGAGTAACTTGATTTTCTTACAGTCACCTTACCCTTTGCAAGTGGGCTGCTGTGGCTCTGATGTAAATGTCCACTCAGGAAAGACGGAGTTGGGGTGGACCGCAAACAGTCCACCCAGAACCACATTGCCAGGTTTACGGAGTTCATTAATATTCCACTTTTTTTTTAATTTACAAGATAATTTGAGAGAGGACAAGACTGAGCAAAAAAAGAAGGAAGCGCAAAAAAAGCAGATAATGTAGAGATAGAAGAGCAAATATGTATCAAGAAAACCCCGCATGACGGCCTTACTTACTTCACACATTTCTCTTCTTCAAACAAGGTTCCTTGATTTTATATATGCAAGGTTACGTCATCCCTTTGCAAGCTTTATGTCATTGTTTAATATTTCTCACTACCATCCAGGGTAGGACAAGCAGAAAAAAAAGATGTTATGGGGTCAGGACATAATATCAAATTAATTATGTTGATATAAAATATTGTAACATGACATAAATTTGTCCACTAATTGACAAAGCATAAATTCTTTAAATAGCCTTGTTTAATATGTATTGTGGTTTCTGAATTGTTTAGAAATAGTATTACGCTGCTGAATGTGTGGGAAATAATTTAAGAATTTAATTAATTTAATAATCTATAATTTTATAAAACATTTTTTCTTATCACAGTAAACTTCAGTAACAATCAGTAACCAATCTTCAAACTACTCTTCCTCTAAGTGCACGTTTTTTAGCCTCCCTGCCTCTGTTGTTCAGTCCAACACTTTGACAGGCAGGTGTCCATCTGGAATGTAAACGCATTCAAGTCTGATCTAAAGCAAAATCCACTTCCATTGTCCCCCTGCCCCATCTAAAATAAAATTCTTAAATTCATGTGATCTGCACTTGGGACCTAAGAATAACCGTAACAGCTCACTTCTCTTGCACATATGCACTCTTAGGTTTGCTGTTGATCTGGAGTAACAGTTGATCATCTATGAGTCCCAAGGTCAATGGAATTCCCATGTCCTCTTGTCCATTTGCTGAAATGTCCTTGGAATAAATAAATACATACTACAACATCCTCCTGTTGTGTTTAATTTGTCTTCCAAGTCACTTTGGATCAAAATGTCTTTTTTGTCCCTTTTAATTTTGCATCTTCTCCTAATGCATGAAACATTCAGAATAAATATTACATACAAACATAATCAATTTCAGCAGTTTAACAAAATTGTATTTTCAATTTAGATTAAATTTTCCTAACAAAGGATCGACAAGTCTATTTTAGACTTACAGTACTGACGGTTAAGATGTGATAGTTTGCTACATTAGACTTTAAGGGTATATTGTTTATGTGATTCACTCATCACAGACATGTTGGTCAGACAGTTCACTATTGAGTAATTTCAAATCACAAAAAATTTGGCATTTCTAGAAATTATATTATCAATAGAAAAAAAATTATTTATGTTTGAGTTCATTGTTATGTTTTGGTGATGTCTCGACCCATAATTGCTTTCTTTGTGTTTCTTTCTGGTCTCAGGACAATTATGTAACATTTCGGTCCAAACAGGGCTATCAAGAGGCCAAAACTTGAGGCCAGGATGGCAAATACCTCCACTGCATCTGCATACTTACCGGGGGAGTTGACATAAGCTGGGACAAATGCCACCCACACAGCACAGAATATTAGCATGCTGAATGTGATAAGTTTGGCCTCATTGAAGTTGTCTGGAAGATTCCTTGCCAAAAATGCTAACAGGAAACTGAGAATAGCTAGCAAGCCAATATAACCCATTAGTACCACAAAACCAATCACTGATCCAACAACACACTCATAAACTATCTTGTCATTGTGGTATTGAGTGTTTTTATGAGGAGCTGGAGAAGAAGAGACAAGCCAAGCAGTGCAGATTGCTGCTTGGATTGATGTAAGAACCAGAACTGTCCCTCTTTGCTGCACAGCACCAAACCACTTCATACTGGCTGCACCTCCTGGCTTGGAGGCTTTGAACACAGCCAGAACAACCATGGTTTTTACAAGAATACAAGAGACACAAAGCACAAAACTGATCCCAAATGCTGCATGTCTCAACTGGCATGTCCATAGTCTGGGTTGTCCAATAAACATTAGTGAACAGAGGAAACACAACTTAAGTGATACCAAGATCATAAAACTTAGTTCTGAATTGTTGGCTCGTACCATCGGTGTGTTGCGGTGATAAATGAAGATCCCTAAGACAACAGCACAAATAAGTGTGCCCAACAATGATGTCGTTGTGAAGCAGATACCCAGAGGTTCATGGTAGGAGAGGAACTGTGTTTCCTTAGGAACACAGTGGTCACGCTGGGGATTTGACCAGAAATCTTCTGGACAACTGGTGCACTCCATGGAGTCTGACAAAAAGGAAAAGTTATAATAGTTGCTGTATTTTTTTCCTCTTTTTTTTTATTGTTGGATTTTAGCATGGCAAATGTTTAATTTACTGCCAGTGCTGGAGCCAGGCAGAGGTTGGTACTGAGTTTATAGTGTGATGCACTAAAGACTAATGTCCCTCATGCCTGCAGTTATGTTCGATGGGCCACTGGTGTTATGTGCCCACAATTCTGAAGAAGAAGGAATGTAGTGATGGACTTGTGCTTTTTGCTCTTGACAAAAAAATACATATTTCATAATGCATAACAAATACTATATATTGTACCAACCTGTTTTATTGCTGAACTTTCCCTCAGAACAAGGAACACAGTCGAAACAACACACAGGGTACCCCTTTTTTCTAGCCATACGGGTTCCTGGAGGACAGCTGGTACTGCACACTGACCAGGGAGGCTGTAAGGATTGTACAATACATTGGTATTATTCTACAGTGTTTGATGATGATGATGTTTTGAAATACAATGCTAGTAGATTTTAGCTTTTAATTACAATTGCCGTCTTTAAAAAAAAAAAAATCATTCATTATTTTGCTGTTTTTTAAATTACACCAAAAGAAGAATAAAACACCAAGTCACATTATTTCTACACTTGCATACACTGCTAACAAACTAGATTCAGATTGTGCCTCTAAAGACATAAACATCAGTAAAGAGAAATAACCTTTTTAGATTCAAAGTTCCAGAAGATTTTGTCTTCATAAATTGTGAGTTCTTCTCCTTTGAAAGGTGGCTTCCTGACGACCCCCACACTTTGAACTTTAGTTCTTCCATCAGGAAGCCAATGCCAGTTCATGATATCATAGATTGGTAAGGCATCCCCATTCTCATCAAATGACACTTGATCACCAAATGATGTAGTGAAGTTCACTTTCTCCAAGTAATGCATAAGCTACAATGACAGGGAAACTCAAAAAATGATTCTTTAAAGGCCACACTGCATGCTTTCAGATTTTCTGTTGTAGATTTGCAAGATTTTGTTTGTTTGTGTTTAAATAGTCCACCAATGACATGAAAATCGTAGTTGACTAACCTTTATCAACCAGTATTGCCATTAATTAATTATGTTTGTCACAGTCAGTAAATTCACAGTCAGAAATTTTATTATTTTATTTTGTCTGGGTTTACAGATTTTGTCTTTTGCCCAATAAAACTAAACTAGTGAAGTATAAACTGGTATCACACCTGCCATGGCTCCAGTTGTTGTAATGAAGCACAGCTGTGGCCATTGAAAGGCCCCCTCCCTGGCAAACAGTGCAGCATCTCATCAAGAGCATACGCCAGAGCATACACAGCCTTGTAAATATTGTACTCTGGCCTAAGGTTGGAAACATCCAGGAACTCCGTTTCTACATTTTGTAGATCCTCCTCTCCAGTGCAAAGTGCTCCCCCAGCTTCCACCCAACCTGCTGGAGTTGGTGCAAATCTACACTGAAATGTGTGTTCCCAAAACTGCATCACCTGAAATGTATTTTAAATAAAATTTTAAGGGCCACAATAATATAGTATCAAATAATAGGAATAATAGGAAATAGTCTCACCAGGCTATTACCACAGCTGCTGCCTAGGCACAGGTCAGGACGTACTTTTAACAGAAAATCCCTAAGTCCTGGTATTTCTCCACGACGGATGGCAATGCCTAGTGTACCTCCCAGGTACGGCATAAGATGTGGGATCTGGAGCACAGCAGCTGATGTCCATGCTTCACTGGCAATCCACTGCAGGCCTGTCACATTTTGACTTACCACCTGTTGATTGCAAATGATTAACTGATCCTTTATATTTAGATATATGTAGAACAACTATGGTCAGCTTTGTAAGGTTAAAACCAATCACAGTCACAGATACAGATAAATAATACAATAATGGTAAATATATATATATATAACAATCGTAAAGCATTTAACTTTTGATTTTAGGATGCAGCTCTTATGACAATAACCACAAACAGTTGCTCAGTGTAAATTAGGTTTAGGAACAGTTCATAAGGGTGCTACACCACCTCTCATATATGTCAATATATACAAATACCTCTTCCATTAGTTGAATCATGTGGATCTGATGTGCAAACACAATAACCACACGAGCTGTGGATTTCTTCATGACTTCCACAATCCTCATCAGTTCATCTGGGCTGGTACCCCATGGCAAAATCTCTGTGTAGGCTAGGCAGCCTCCACCAGACTGAGTTAAGTCAGAGTCAAAGAAACGGGCAACATGGAGTCCATAATCATCATCACTGACCAGTAGACCTACCCAAGTCCAGCCAAAGTGTTTTAGAATCTGAATCACAGCACGGACCTAAGCAAATACAGAGATAAAAGATTAGTGAACCTATTTATATTTCAATATAATCTAAATTAACTTATGCAAATATTCTCCTTCTCTGAAATACAGTTGTATCAGATTACAAATTACAGAATATAGAGAACCTTTATGTCCAAGACAAAACAACTGTTTGATTGGGTAGGGCGTTTTTGAAATTTACTAGAAACATATTTTTGAATTTGTTGTTCAAACTACCGGTTCTTCATGCTTTAAATAGTATTTCACCTGGAAAGTATCACTTGGGATTGTTCTAAAGAAGGATGGAAACCTTCGGCGATCACTCAGACAGGAACATGTGGCAAAATAACTCACCTAGGAAAACAATATGCAGACAGGATTTGCTCCTTAAAGAAGATTGTAAAAACAATTAAATGTTTTTATGAACTTTAATAAGCCATGGTTTTTAAAATTAAAATAAAACTATCATTGATTACCAAATACATGCTTGTTGGAGAAGCTTGGAGTAAGATGCAATTTATATGTTCTAATAATTTTAAAGTTTAAGACTGACAGCTATGACTGAAGAAAGTAAAACTTACTATGGGCAATTTGAATAGACCTATGACATCAGAAGTAGCAATAGAAAAAGTTGAGAATGAATCACCCACAATCCCCAGGACTGGAGGTGTTCCCAAACAGTTCTCGTGAGCCAGAAACTGCTCTTCTCGACCACTGGCCAATGACAAAGCTGCACTGAATCCAATAACAAGTGTGGCACAATTGTCATACAAACTGTATCCTAGAGTTACATTAGGGAGCAGGTTGGAGCTTTTGTTGATTTCATCAATAGCAAAAGCCATGGTCATAGCATGCCTGAACCCTGGAGGATCAAAGCTAACACATACAACATCACAATCACTAAAAAAATAACATAGTCTGTATAATAATGGGCATATATTTAGTATTTTGTCTAGAGTATGTGTGTAAAACTTACCCTTGGCACCTGAGCTGATTTGGTTCTGTAGTGAATGTCAACTCTGGAAACATAGAGGTGTAGTGGACCTCAAACAACCCACCCAGAATCACATCACCAGGCTGGTGCATCCCATTAAGCATAAACTTCCTCCGTAACTTACAAGGTGAGAAAAGAGAGGGAGATATTAAGGAGGAAGAAAACAACACAAACGTCATCAAAAAAATTGTGTCCAGAAATGACTCCATAGCTGCCGTCATCCCTTTATCCCTATTCCTTCTTTTCCTGTACAGTTAGTTTTATACGCAGGGTAATGTCATCTCCTTTGGTGGTTTTCATCATAGTTTCACACTACCTATCAGGAGCCAAGCCGTGTTGGGGCAGGGCATACACAAGCAATATTAGCTCTGTAAACAGTATTAAATCACTCACATGCTTTAGTTTGTGTGCATGACTTTAAGTTGGAAATCAGTCAAACACCTGCCTGTCAAACACAAACAATTGTCTTTTTAGATACTGTAGTTGTCATTAAATTATATTAAACAAGAAAAACCAAACCTTACCAAAACTTACTAATGAAACAGAAATGATTGAAATTCTGACTGGTTAAAAGCCTTCATCTCTGTGGGAATGTATGTATATTTGTATGTGTACCAAAAGAAATATTTTCCTTACAAAGTTAGGAAAGTCTTGGACAATGAGGACATTGAGTTGGGCTGGTCCTTGCATCTGTATAGGGCTGTTTGAGAATAAAGACCTAGTTTTGGGGCTAGGATTAGAATTGGATGTATGGTAGGGTTAGGATTAGGTATTCAGTTGGGAAGGTTAGGTTTAGTAAATGGGTGTTCTCATAAAGATAGAAGTACATATCTGTGTGTATATATATATATATATATATATATATTTACACAATCTGCTTGTTTGTACAGATTCTCTGGTTTACTTGACCCTGTTCAACCTGCCTTACTTCCTGCCTCTGTCTCTGCCTTTTCATAAGTTTGCCACTTATTGTTTTCTGGATTTTGGATTAGAGTTTCACATTTGGATTAGAGTTTCTGGGATTTGGATGTTTGGATGGGGACCTAGCTAGCATTTGAACATTCTATTAGAATTGTATTTAAATTAGTCTGTTCACCTGGAAACAATCAATTTGTGACTGACTCTTGTGCTAAGACCCTGGACCAAATGAACCTTGTTGTGAATTTGGATTTGTGGATTTGAAGACTGTGTAGTTCTCCTCTATCCATGTTGCCAGTTGTCAAATGACCTATGGTACATCTATTTTTTGTGTATATAGATGTGTATGTTTGTAGAGTTGGGGGAAGAGGTTTGCATTCTCTTCTTTTGAAATGCAAAAACAGTAAAATAAAGAAATGTTTACATAATTTTAATTATTTTATTATATATTACTTATACACTTAGGTAAGTTTTCATATTTCTGATGAGCATCTGTACTAGCTGATGGTGCATAGTTCTTATGTTTGGGTTTAGTGTGCAAACTTGAAACTACCATTTTAAAAAAAGGAAATGCAAACTTTTTCACCCACCTGTATGTATTTGTTTACTTTGTTTTACATAGATAAAACTACATACATTTTGTTGACAGTATTGACAGCTTCAAATCAGTGCAAATTTATGTTATACATTTCTGCAATTAAGTATGATGGAAATCATTTGATTCAAATCTTTATTCCCTTTCATTATTTTTTTCTTTTGATTTTAAAAGATAAAAAGAAAATAACTACATCTTAAAGTTGATAATTTACTAAGAAATAATCTTAAGTAAATATAAAAAGCAGGCAATGACATAATGTAAGTTGTGGTTTATGTATTGGCGGTGCCTCGACCCATAATTGCTCTCTTTGTGTTTCTTTCTGGTCTGAACAGGATTATGTAACATTTGGGTCCAAACAGGGCCACCAAGAGACCAAAACTGGAGGCCAGGATGGCAAATACCTCCACTGCATCTGCATATTTGCCTGGGGAGTTGATATAAGCAGGAACAAAAGCCACCCACACAGCGCAGAATATCAGCATGCTGAAAGTGATGAGTTTAGCTTCATTGAAGTTGTCTGGAAGATTCCTTGCCAAAAATGCTAACAGGAAACTGACAACAGCCAGTAAGCCAATATATCCAAGTAACACCACAAAACCAATTGTGGACCCAACAACACACTCATAAACTATTTTGTCATTGTAGTATTGAGTGTTTTTATGAGGAGCTGGCGATGCAGATACAAGCCAAGTGGTACAGACTGCTGCCTGAACAGAGGTAAGAACCATAACTGTCCCTCTCTGCTGCACAGACCCAAACCACTTCAAAGTGGCTCCACCTCCTGGCTTGGAGGCCTTAAACACAGCCAGAACAACCATTGTTTTTACCAGAATACAGGAGACACAAAGCACAAAGCTGATCCCAAATGCTGCATGTCTCAGCTGGCATGTCCATAATCTGGGTTCTCCAATGAACAGCAATGAACAAAGGAAACATAACTTAAGTGACACCAAAAGAAGGAAACTGAGTTCTGAATTGTTGGCTCGTACCACTGGTGTACTGCGATGATGGGTAAATATGCCCAGAACAACAGCACAGATGAATGTTCCCAGCAGCGAAGCAGTTGTCAAGCAGATACCCAGAGGTTCTTGGTAAGAGAGGAACTCTGTTATCTTAGGAACACATTGGTCACGTTGGGAATTGGACCAGAAATCCTCTGGACAACTGGTGCACTCCATGGAGTCTAAAAAAGGGAGATTTGTTTAATAAAAATATATTTCTTATTAAAACTATACGCCAACCATTCTTAAGTTTGATATTTAAGGAAAAGGATAATCAAATTGTTCAACTTGGCCCAAATGTGGCACTCCCAATATTTTATACACTTTTCTTTATTGTATTATTCACTTGAGAGAGCATGTAGTTGACACATACTCTGCTTCTTCTCTAAGAATTCTGACAGAAAAAGACCTGCAGTGTCAGTGAGTATCAGAGAGAGCCATTATATGTTGCACATGCTTTTGCAGTTGAGTTCCCCCCTTTTCACTTTAACATTATAAAACTCAACTTTTAATATTTTTAAATTGATTCAGAATTGTACAATTCATGAGTCATAATTCTTTATAATAATAAATACTAATAAATACCAACTTGTTTTATTGCTGATCTTTCCTTCAGAACAAGGTATGCAGTCAAAACAGCACACAGGTTTCCCCTTTTTTCTAGCCATGCGGGTACCTTGAGGGCAGTTCTCACTGCAAATGGACCGGGGTGGCTGTAGGGATTGTAAGAATTAGCAGTGTTTGAATTTGTTGAGTTATCAGCAGGCAAATATCTATAAAAATCAATAAGCAGAGGTAACCTGTTTAGATTCAAAGTTCCAGAAAATTCTTTCTTCATAAAGGTTGAGTTCTTCACCATTCGATGACTTTTTAACATCACCCACATTCTGGATCTCAGTTTTGCCATCAGGAAGCCACAGCCAGTTCATTATGTCATAAATAGGTATGGCATCGCCATTCTCATCAAATGATACTTGATCCCCGAAAGGTGTGGTGAAGTTTACTCTATCCAAATAATACACCAGCTTCAGATGGGTGACAGAAAATAACATATTTTTAACAGATGCCATTAAAATGTGTGCCTGGTACATATGTTTTTTCTATTATCATAAAAGTATTTCTCTACTATGGCTTAGCTGCAATTGGGATGTTAAAAATGTAAAGGTCTTTACAAACTAGGGGCAAATTTCCCAAGCAACTTGCACATCAGAAATATTCCTAATACCAATTACCTGTCAGTGAGTGATTTTACCTTAAGGACAATTTCTGTTGAATGAAAAAGTGTGTTTTCCCCCTAAGGTCAACGTCTCAATTTTTTTGGCGTTCCATTTTATAATCTACTTGCATATTTGTGGTACATTTTGGTTTTTTGTATCATTTATTTGCAATAGTTCTAAAGTGCACAGATCTTAGTTTAAAACCAGGGTGAAAATGAAGGAATGTTTTACTACACTCTATGGTTATAAGTGTTAACTCTGTTTCATCTTGGAGCAAACTAAACATTTGATACTGAAAAAAAAAATGAATCGACAATAAAATAGGCACCATGATTTGTTCATATGATCCCTTGATTACCACTGATTTCTTACCACTCTTTTAAAGTAAAAACTGTAGAATAAGAAAGAAATAAGAACTTAAACTGCACTGAGTTAATTCATCGTTTTATAGCAGCTGTATTTGGAAGCAAAAAGATTAAGTACAAATTGACATCACACCTGCCATGGTTCCAGTCTTTGCAAACTAGCACAGTCATGCCCATTGAAAGGTCCTTGCCCTGGTTCACAGCGCAGTGTATCATCAAGGGCATATGCCAGAGCATACACAGCTTTATAGACATTGTATTCTGGCCGAAGGTTTGAAACATCAAACAACTCACTCTCTACATTTTGTAGACCCTCCTGTCCAGTGCATAGTGCTCCCCCAGCTTCCACCCAACCCACTGGAGGTGGAGAAAATCTGCACTGGAATATATCTTCCCAAAACTGACTTACCTAAAATGTAAAGAAAAAAAATCATTAACAAACAGGTTGAAATTTTTTGCAAAATTACTGGTCAAACTGCAAGATTAAAGACTCACAATACTGTTTCCATAGTTGTTATGGTGTTGGTCAGGGTGTATTCTTAAGAGGAAGTCCTTGAACCCTGCTATTTCTCCTCGACGGATGGCAATGCCCAGTGTGCCAGCCAGATATGGCATAAAGTCAGGCGTCTGGAGTACATCAACTGATGCCCATGCTTCACTGGCCATCCACTGCAAGCCTGTTACTTTCTGTCTCACCACCTGTGTAGTGCATTATAAAACCTGTAGGTTACTAATATTATATGCTTTGTGGTATGTGGTCAACCACGAATAATTTATTGTAACATGATAAAATATGCAATTCTTCTGTTCTAGAACATAAGATTAAGTGTTATCTGCTGATACAATAAAATGACAGAAAACATGTTGAATTGTTTAAAGACATAGATTCATAATTACCTCCTCCATTAGTCGATAAATCTGTATTTCATGTGCAAACACCATGACCACACGAGCTGTTGATTTTTTCATCACATCCACAATTCTACTATATTCAACTGGATCATCACCCCAAGGTAAAACCTCTGTGTAGGCAAGACAACCCACACCAGACTTATCCAAGTCTGATTTGAAGGAGCGTGCAACATGTAGTCCATAGTCATCATCAATAACCAGTAATCCTACCCAAGTCCAGCCAAAGTGTTTTAGAATCTGAATCATAGCACCCACCTAATTTGATAAAGAATATTGTTTCACCTTCTCATTTATTCACAGAATCAGAATCAGAGATAAGCATCATTACTATCTCAATGTTTAGTAGACTGTAATTTGTTTTCATGACACAAACATAATTTAGTTTTTGTGGGTAGGAGACTAATTTTTATGTATATTTGCAATACTTCCTGTACAATAATACTTTTACCTGAAAAGCATCACTTGGGATTGTCCTAAAGAAAGATGGAAACCTCTGCCGATTACTCAGGCAGGAACATGTTGCAAAATGACTCACCTGAAATGGCAGATATAAGATGCAAACAGGTTCTACAAAGTATCTCCAGCAAGTCAATGGTCTCTTTTGAAATATTTGTCCCATTTAGATAACATTTAATATAAAATAAATCTATAGACTAAATGTCAAAAGCATAGAAACACATTTAAGCTTACCATAGGTAATCTGAATAAACCTAACACATTGGAGGAAGCAATAGAAAATGTTGAGTAGGAATCTCCCACAATCCCCAGGACTGGTGGGTTCCCTAAACAGTTCTCCAGAAACAGAAACTGCTCCTCTTGACCACTGGCAAGAACCAAAGCTGCTCGAAATCCAATAACAAGTGCACCACAGTTATCATAAAGACTGTATCCCAGAGTCACATTAGGCAGCAGATTGGAGTTTGTGTTGATCTCCTCTACAGCAAAGACCATCATCATGGCATGTCTGAAACCTTGAGTGTCAAAGCTAAAACACAAAAATGTCAGTATGAATCATAAAAAAAAAAAAAAAAATCAGCATACAAAAACCTTCTCCACATGTTCACATTATCAGAACATGTCTCTACTGTTGTAATTTAAATGTTTAGAAATATCTCAAAATTTTACAATTACACATTTTACAATACGCCTGCGATTCTCAGTCCCATTCTCTGCTTGTTTTCCAACTATCCTTACCTTACCCACTGTCGTTTACCTGCATTGGGCGTGTTCAGTCAGTTAGAAGCTGGAAGATGTCATTTTAGATGAAGGTGGAGAGGGGAAAGCCAAAGTGAATAGTGTGTGAAAAGGTGCATAGTTAGAAAACAAGAAAACAAGCTGTGAAAACAAGCAGTGAACAGGATTGAGAATCACAGCTGTACAAAATGCATATATCAAAATAGCATCAGCATATTTCATGTTACCTTCTAAATATCTTGAACAATCTAAGCAGACAAGAATAATCTGCAAACATTTAGGCTATGCAAAACTTACCCAGTGCAAGTAGGCTGACGTGGCTCTGAAGTGAATGTCCACTCAGGGAAAACAGAGGTGTAGTGAACCTCAAACAACCCACCCAAATTCACATCCCCAGCTTTATGCAACCCATTGAGATGAAACTGCCTCCATAATTTACAAGGTGAGGAAACAGAGGAAGAAACAGAGAACAAAAAGAGGGACAAAAGCAGGTAGACGCTAAAGCATATGTAAAAAACACCTCCCATGCCTGCACTCATTCCTTCACCCTCATACTTGTTTGTGATCTTGATGCAATGTGTCTTCATTTTATATGCAGGGCTGTATCATCCTCTTTGCCTGTTTTTGATGAGGAAGTGTTTCTTTTTTTATTTATTTATTTTTTTTTTTTACATGCTTCACACATGAGGAAACAACCAGCAGTATTGGCAAAACATAATACATACTATATCATTTCATTGCCAAGATTTCATAATGCAAATGTAATAATTAAATATAAGTTATATTAAGAATTTGGGGAGGTATTAGCATTAGGAACCACATTAGCAAATATTCTACCACACAATTTAGAGCATATATTTTTCCAGTGTCCTAAAAACACTTTTCGTATTTTTGGTCACATATGCGCATTGCAGAGGGCGCTATTTTCAAAAGCTGTGCCGTGTGCGCTTCACAAACTCAATCTTTTTTATAACCACAACACAGTATCTATAATTTTTAATTTTATAAAAAGGGATTACGGTTTGCTTTTATTTCTGACAAAATTTCGTAGAAGTTCGTTTTTACAAAGGATATGACCTTTGAAAACTGAAACGGACAGGGAATATATAAGCCACATTAAGATACGTCCAGAACAACAAAATTTGTTTTGTTGTAATAGTATAGACTCATAATGTTAACTTATTGTATTTTTTAGGTTCTATGTTTTAAAGTCATCTGTGGCAGTTTATTTAACCACTGCTTGGAAAATTACTGGTGTAATCCTTGAACTTTTATTCTTACTATTTGGTCTTGATGCTCATTGTGGATATATATGCATATTTTTAATTCAATTAAAATGATTGGCCTTGTTATTTTGTGGTTCTAATTGTAAATGTTGGATTTTAGATTTGCCTAGAGGCTCATCTAAGTTATTCTAATGGATGCAGAGTTCATAAATGTTGTAAGTATTTTGTTTTTCCTAATACAAACCCTGTAATTGCTATAGATAGAAGGTACACTGGAACATTTGCTGCATGAAACACATGAATGAGCAAACTGTTTGAGAATCGAGTCATATTATAATTGTAATCAATGCGGACCACTCATGCCTGCACCTCTTTATAGGCTTTAATATGGAGGTGAAAATGCATCAACTAGGTATCAGTTATTAAGGCAAATTAAAGCATGACAGTCGTATCCATGCGTACACTATTAATGTCCATGCTCTTTCAAAACATGGAATGCTCTAATGTTTACATGCTCTTTGTGTCCTGAAAGTGCTTTATTGTCCAGTAGAGAGTAATTTTCACATATTAACAACACACTGAAGCAATATGAAACAGTGACTTGCGTGTTTCAGAACTGTTCCTTTCAGACAAACATACAGTATATGCTACTTTTAAGTCCCATAAGAACAGGAAGCATGCCAATAACACAATAAAGAACTTTAAAGTTGTGATTGTGAAAGGTAGTGATACAAATTATGATGATCTATGAGTTATGCGCAAAGCCATCAGCTGATCTTGATGAAGTTGCTTTTGATTTAGGTTTTCATAGATTGATTGACTCTTACACAGAAAATAACCTCATCTGTCCTCAACTGCAGTGCCTCTATTAAGTAGTACAGCTGTTGAAGTTTTCAAAAAATATGATATCCAGATTGATCACTTGGTAATTAATGAACTGTGTACACCGGTATTATAAGGAACATTTTAAGGTTGTGGAACCTGTTGAGTATGTACTCGAGGCGAGATTTAACAAAACCTTTGAGTATGTTCCCATACTAGTCTCTACAACAGCTGCTCAATCGTAGTGATGTAGCTGATAAAGTTGTTGATAATATTGCACCTCTTTCTGCAAATGTTAACCAGTATGTGTCTTTTCAGGATGGTGACTAATACAAAAACAATGGTTTTCTTTCAGGCAGTAATTTACATCTTGCAAACTTACGTCAGTAAGTTAGTTAGGCATAGTTCCTGTAGAACTACAGTGATTGATGTGATTCTGAAGTTGGCCAGTACTATTTTCTGAGAGTGAGGTAATGTAGGATACATCCTTTTTTTGTGTGTTTTAGTTATACATGTATCATTTTAAAACCCCACAATTTTTCAAAACATCAAATGCTGGGTGTTCTAAATGTTAGGCAAATGCACATAATGGTAATATATAACTTGGTTGAAAAATGTTGATAAAAAGTCAATAAGAAATTAAAAGGTAAAGTGTTGATATTCTCCTGATATATACTTATGTTTTCTGTATTAAACTACAGGTAAATGCAGAATTCACACCACTTCATCACTACAGTTCCTGTGCTGTCAACCTTTATGTCCCGACTGGATCACTACTCCACACACCTAATGAGGGTGCTTAAAAAGAAGGGTGGAGCAGAATATCAGTTTCATCATGGCAGCCATGGAGAAGGTATGTGGTTTGCATTTGTGTAATATGGGCTCTGACCATGGGTTTAAAGTTTTCTCTAAACATAATTACATTTGGTTGTATTGTTGTATTCTGTCTTTCTTTTAGTCTAGGTAAAATATGATTCATTTGCATGACCATGATGATATAACCACTGAACACAACATTAATTTAGCTACTCTTGTCCCTCACTCTCTCTGATTGTCTTTGAGTAATTATCTGTGTTTTTATAGATATGCCCAGTCTGGCTTTTTAATGCATAATAATAGGCCACCCGAACCTGAAACATTTGGTCCTTACAAAGATAAAAAATAATTTTGGGGTTTTTCACAGAATCCCAGTGTGGAAGTACTCTTCAGTGTGGAAGTACTCTACAATTTCTCTTCAGTCAACTATAAGACCTAAAAGACATAATTTGATACTTGACAGTGTAATTCATACTTTTTTTTACATAGTTTTGAGGATTTTTATCAGTAAGCAGCAAGAGAGAATGAGCAATTGGTCTCAGGAGTTAACACCTACTCTCCTTCATTCCTAAACCCAGCTTTCCCCTGCTGTGCAAGTCTTACTCATTTTTGGAAATCACATTGCATAATGAAAAAAAATTGCACTGTGGATTTTGAAAATTGAACTTATTATTAAACTTAAGATTGGATTCCTGATTTGGAAGTTAGAATCGTAATTGGGGCTTTGGACTGCTAGGCAGCATGGTGGTGAAGTGGTTAGTGACAGCTAGAGGAAGACTTGCGGATTCAGGGCATGCATGTAATTAGTGACTAAGTACTCCACCTCTCATCCTATGACAGCTAGGATAGGCTCCAGCCCCCCCGCAACCCTAAACAGGATAAAATGGATGGATGGTTTGGACTTTCTGTAATGTAAGCCTGAGGGTTTACCACCACATTTTGGGCCTTAGATAGACACTATAAATTGTATTATCTGCTGGCACCTTCATCCATGTTTGTTCACTGCAGCTTTAACTCAGCTCTGTCTTAAGTTCTTGATTTCACCACTCAGTGCTGTAAAACAAAGCTGGGGCTGATCAATTATTTTTTTCATTATTGTTGTACACTTATCTTTAAAATATTTTTTACAGCCTTTCTACTCATGTTTTTCTACACCAATATATAGGAAGTATGGCCTATAGTTACTAGGGAACAGTTTGAATAGTTTACATAACGCTATAGACAGAAAAAAAATATTCAAATCATGAATCACCCAGACCACTGAAAAAAATATATATGTATTTTTTGGCCAAACTGCATAGCCCTAAATTAAATCTAGTAAAAAAAAATGTTGGATCCCCTTCATGTACCACAGGTACTGTATGTTGTCCATGTTAGTATGTTGCTGGCTTAGCTTAATGGGGGCAGTTTTGCTTTGTTAGCTTCAGTTTAAGCTGTCTCTTCATCATTTAAAACTGTACAAGTCAACAACACTACTTTTTCATATGCAGATGTGCTGTCAGGCTAAATATTAATTGCTTACGCTTTAGTTCAGACTAATACTGTTATCTGTCCGATCTGTCGCAGTATATCTTCCATTCTCAACTTGTTTGCAGATAAATCAGTTACCAAAAGAGGTTGGTTAAAAAGAAGTATTATAGCATTATTGGTACTCCTAGATAATGTTTTAATGTTTGGGAACAAAAGCTATTTAACACTGATTTAATCCTGAAAAATCTAATCACCATTTAGGTGTGCATTCTGTATATAGGTGTTAAACTAAACCAGAACAAACTAAACCAGAACAAAAATCCAACTAAATGAGGCACTTGAAAAATTAGAGAAATATCAGGATTTAGAATGATAATTTTACAACATGAAAATATTAACATAGACAATTGGAGATTATACAGCACATGCAGCTCAAGGAACTGAAAGGCTTGGGAGTTAATGTCCACTGGGTAAATGCACCCTTTGTCTGATGTAGGGTAAGCTGACGTATAGTAGAAAGAGGGATGCATCTGTCTGAAAAGCTATATAAACCAGTGAAAAAGCATGTGTGCTCATATGCACACACTTGAGACATGGAGATCCCAGCTCTCTTTATTGCTCTGGGCTTGTTTGACATGAACTCAGCTCTTGTCTGGAACGATTCAGGGGATGGTCTGAAACCAAGGGCTGGCTTCACAGAGTCTAGGGCTGAGGACAGTACATCTGTGAAATGTAAGGTGCAGGATACTCCTCCTTTCCCAGCATTCTCAAAAGATGGTGACTACATTATTGGGGGCGTTTTTTCTTTACATAGCTACATGCAGACAATGAAACATAACTACACCATCATGCCTGAACCACTAAGGTGCACAGGAAGGTTGGTAGTTGACTGTTGTTTATGTTTAATTTGTGTAATGTGTTGTGGCTTCACTTTGTCATCATTAAATGTAAATGTGTAGCTTTACAAAAAAAAAAACCTTTTCTGTCTAAACTGAACATTTTTCTGAATTGTTTAATATGTATATATTTATGTGTATATGTACATTTGGCAAACAAATGTCATGGAGCTATTAGTTGTCCTCTCTTCCTATGAATTGCAACTCTTCTTTACTCTATGATTACTATAATTGTAATTAATTAAACTGTCCATATCATATGCACATTTCAACACTGACATGAGTGTCTGTGTGCAGAATTGACTCCAATGAACTGCGGACCTCATGTGCAATGATCTTTGCCATTGAGGAGATTAACAACAGTAGAAAGCTGCTTCCAGGCATCAGACTTGGTTATCAGATCCATGATTCATGTGCCTCAGTTTCCATGACAGTGAAAGTAGCATTCCAGCTTACAAATGGTCTGGATGAGGTGTTTTACACTGGTGACAATTGCTCGCAATCTGGTATGGTGATGGCTGTTGTTGGTGAGTCTGGATCCACACCATCTATCAGTATGTCACGCATCATCGGATCCTTTGATATTCCTCAAGTAAATATCTTAAATATCTGTCTAATGGTAAGCACAGACTGGTCCGTATCTGCCATAAAGAAGAATGTTGTTTTTCTTTTTAGGTAAGCCACTCTGCCACTTGTGCCTGCTTGTCCGATAAGCAACAGTACCCCAGTTTCTTCAGAACCATCCCCAGTGACCAGTTCCAGGCTGAAGCACTGGCCAAGCTGGTGAAACAATTTGGCTGGACTTGGATAGGTGCTGTCCGTTCAGATTCAGACTACGGAAATAATGGCATGGCATCTTTCCTGAAAGCAGCACACAAAGAGGGAATCTGTGTTGAATACTCTGAATCCTTCTATCGCACTCATCCACGCAGCAGGATACAGAGAGTGGCTGATGTGATCCGCAGGTTTATAAATTACTCAATATTGCTTGTGTTTCCTGAGCTGACACTAACTTTCTGCACACAAAAACTACACAGCAGCAATACAAGTCAAAGAAAAGATTTGAGCAAGGTTTATGTCATTATAATAATAGCAAATTGGAAGTTTATTTCTATGCATTGTCTTCTTAATGGTTTATTACAAATGTTAGCACTAATAAAAATAATTTCTTTCAATCATTGTTAAGATTTGATTGTTTAAAAATGATGTACACTTCAAGCCAATTTATATATTTATTGTTACAATATATCATATTTAATCTCTCTGAAGGTCAACAGCTAAGGTTATTGTGGCATTTGCAGCTTCTGGAGACTTGAGGTTACTGCTGGAGGAGCTGTCTCGTGAGTCTTCCCCACCTCGGCAGTGGATAGGCAGTGAGGCCTGGGTGACTCACCCAGACATGCTGAAGTTCACCTTCTGTGCTGGAGCCATTGGATTTGCCATTCCACGATCTGTAATCCCAGGTCTGAGAGACTTCCTGCTGGATCTCTCTCCCACTAAAGTGGCAGCCTCCCCAATACTGACTGAGTTCTGGGAGGATGCATTCAACTGCAGCCTGGGAAAAAGTGAGAAATTTGTGCTGATTTAAACATTAACATGAGAGTCACTATTTGTTCCATGTGGTTATATTTTGATGCTTTGCTAACTCGCTGAGTGGAACGTCGTGTGGTAAATATTCAGCTGCTTCAAGACCAAAAACCAAATTCATACTGAACAAAATGATTCGATGGACATAATCTCTGCTAACATTATCCCTTGATAACATGATGCTGTCTTTTAGAAGAGGCTATAGCACTGTTAGAGGTTCAACAATAAAGCCCTAACAACAAGTGCAGAGTATGTACACAGTGTGCAAAATGTATTACTTATAATAAATATGTTGTATAATTAAGCTAAGTTTCATTTGTGTTTTTGCATCCGTGCAAACAGTGTAAGTAACAGTAAATACAGTAACAGTAATTCACACAAAAAGGGGGAAAAAATAATAAACATATTTTGTTTGAAAAGGTGAATAATAAAATATAATGTATATAATGTATAAATGTATATATTGTCTTTTAACTTATCCTACAGAAAATCCTACAGTTTTTTTTTGTTCTTAGGTTCTGCTTCAGACAAGAAATTGTGTGATGGAAGTGAAGACATACAAAAGGTCCAGAGTCCGTACACTGAAACATCTCAGCTCCGTGTCACCAACATGGTGTACAAAGCTGTTTATGCAATAGCTCATGCCATTCATAATGCTGTGTGTCAGGAGACAAATTCTACAACTCAGTGTGACAAACTCTCCAAGATAAATTCCAGACAGGTTGGTTGTAATCTGTTGACACTCCAGATTATTTTCTTTAGCTATGATTAACCGAATAAGTTATGGTTTACTTAATATTATTATTATTTTTATTCCTCACAGGTTCTTACTCAGCTGAGGAAAGTAAATTTTTCACAAAATGGTTATAAAGTGTCGTTTGATACAAATGGAGATCCTGTGGCCACATATGAGCTGGTTAACTGGCAGAAAAGTAAAAGTGGCAGCCTTGAATTTGTGACAGTAGGGTACTATGATGCATCACTGCCAATGGGCCAAGAGCTCCGTATCAGCAAGAACATCACTTGGGTGGAGGACAAGACACATGTAGGAACAAAGAATTTTACATCATCATTGCTACGGCTCTGCAGCAGATGCTATAAATGTGTACATTTATCTCTCTTTGGTGTTTATGGCAGGTGCCAGTGTCAGTGTGCAGTGACAGCTGTCCTCCAGGAACTCATAAAGTGCTGCAGAAAGGAAAACCCATCTGCTGTTATGACTGTATACCATGTCCCGAGGGAGAGATCAGCAATAGTACAGGTAAATTATGTTTTCTCATTAATATTAACATCACACTTTAACATTAATGGTTATTATTATTATTATTTTTTTTTTTTCAGATTCACTAAATTGTTTCCTTTGCCCAAAGGAACTGTGGCCTAATGCAGAGAGGGACACATGTTTCCCAAAGCCTGTGGAGTTTCTTTCTTTCAGCGAGGTCTTAGGAATTGTCTTGACTGCATTCTCAGTTGGTGGTGCCTTTCTGGCCATTATAACAGCAACAGTATTTTTTGGTCACAGAACCTCCCCGATTGTTAAGGCCAACAACTCTGAGCTGAGCTTCCTGCTGCTCTTCTCCTTGACTCTGTGTTTCTTATGTTCATTAACTTTCATTGGAGCACCCTCTGAGTGGTCCTGCATGTTGCGCCACACAGCATTTGGGATCACCTTTGTCCTCTGCATCTCTTGTGTTCTTGGGAAAACTATTGTTGTGTTAATGGCCTTCAAAGCTACACTTCCAGGTAGTAACATCATGAAATGGTTTGGTCCTCCACAGCAAAGAATGACTGTAGTGTCTTTTACATTCATCCAAGTTCTAATATGTACAATTTGGTTGGTTGTTAGTCCTCCTTTTCCAATGAAAAACCTCACCACATACAAAGATAGAATCATCCTGGAGTGTGCATTAGGTTCAGCTGTTGGATTCTGGGCTGTGCTTGGGTACATAGGTCTACTGGCTGTGTTTTGCTTTGTGTTAGCTGTTCTAGCCCGAAAACTGCCTGATAATTTTAATGAAGCCAAGTTTATCACCTTCAGCATGTTGATATTCTGTGCAGTCTGGATCACCTTTATCCCAGCTTATGTCAGCTCTCCTGGGAAGTTCACTGTAGCTGTGGAGATATTTGCCATTCTGGCCTCTAGTTTTGGACTAATACTGTGTATATTTGCTCCAAAGTGTTTTATCATCTTATTTAAGCCAGAGAAGAACACCAAGAAATGTTTGATGAACAAAAGTCAATACTAGTATCAGTTGCATAGTTGTTACACACAACGTGGAGTTTATATTGTACACGTTGAACACAATCAGCTATCTTTATATTTATTTGTATTTTAATATATTTGTTGGATGTCAATTTACTAATGTGTTAAGAAAACAAACTCTTCCAGAGGGTGTAGATAATGGAAAATATGGTAATTTTTTTATGAAATTGTGAGGTGTCTTGACTTTTGCATATAAATGCAATTTGAAAAATTTTATTAAATTGCTCAAAAATAAATACCCGAAAATCACGAAAATATTAGTAAAATCTGTGGAGTATAATTAAAGTAAAGCTAGTTGTGCCAATATGATAGCAATATGGCAACCAAAATGACAGAGAAGCGGGCCTGACACTAATGTTTTTGCTCACTAGCCATTGTGGCCAGTGGTTTTCTAAAGTTAATAGCCATTTAGCTTAGTTGTTACAATTTATATAACTTAAGTTCAATTATGGTACGCTTAAATCTAGTTGAACTGTATTTACAACACTTTTAAATGTAAATGATGACTGCACACACCCAAATCAAGACTGCAAAACATATATATCAGTGCAAGTTACTATCCAACATTTACTGCCATACCTCCTACAATCGGCGCAATACATGTTTTTTTTTGGCTGGATCATGTACCAGCGATTTTGTGCAAGTAGTGCTCCTGGGAATTGTACTGTTGTAGTGTGACATTGGCAATAGTTTTTTATTTGAGATACTTTTTTAGATTAAATAAAAAATGTTTTTGATTATTTGCAAATGAATCACTTGTTTTATTTGATCAGAATTTACTGTAGTGGTTCACTTATTGGATTCTGGGCTGTGCTTGGGTACATAGGTCTACTGGCTGTGTTTTGCTTTGTGTTAGCTGTTCTAGCTCGAAAACTGCCTGATAATTTTAATGAAGCCAAGTTTATCACCTTCAGTATGTTGATATTCTGTGCAGTCTGGATCACCTTTATCCCAGCTTATGTCAGCTCTCCTGGGAAATTCACTGTGGCTGTGGAGATATTTGCTATTCTGGCCTCTAGTTTTGGACTAATACTGTGTATATTTGCTCCAAAGTGTTTTATCATCTTATTTAAGCCAGAGAAGAACACCAAGAAATGTTTGATGAACAAAAGTCAATACTAGTATCAGTTGCATAGTTGTTACGCACAACGTGGAGTTTATATTGTACACGTTGAACACAATCAATCACAATCAAATGTTTAATGAATAAAAACCAATACTAACATTTGTAGCTATACTTGAAGGTGGAACATATGGAAATATGTTGTCCGCATTAAAAATATTTGGCAATAATTTAGCATTAAATATTTATTTTCATGTCAGTATGTGAGTTTCCTTATTTGTTAGTGTTATACAAATATTTTCCATCATGTCCTAAAAACATCAAAGTATGGACTTTGTTTTAGTCTTTTTCCTTTTTAAAATAAGGGGATACAAACTCAGAAGAAGTCAAAGATTTTTTTCATTAGCTTAATATTTGAAGCATAATTAGCTATTATAAATGTTCCTTTATCTAAGATTAATTACATTTCCATTTTAATTAATTTATTATGGAGGATGCAAACCTTTAGACTAAATGAAGATTAGTGCAAAAGTTTACATCCTCATTCTTCCTATTTGTATTTCCTATTTTTACTGTAAGTGGTTTTTTTTATACTTTTGTTGACCATTTTTTAAACTACTGATAATAAAAGAACATTAGTACTAGCTGAATGTGCGTTGTTATTATGTTAGGTTGTGTATTTCTGAATAATTAAATATGGTCAAATACTGTAATGCTAATAAATAATGGCAAATACTGTATGCATGAACCAGATGTGTCAAATATGTATCATGCAGGAACATCCACCACTTTTTAGCACTGCATGTTTTGAATTACTATATTAATACATAACGTGCCCTGTGGCTGTGTCATTGTACAGTCTATTGATATTAAATAGAACTGTGATTTCTTTCTCTAAAAACCATGAGTTACTTCCACCCATCAAATGAAACAAAACCAGAGGACACAATCTATGTTATTGTGTCCTCTGATTTTGATTCCAACAAAACCAGAGGACACAATAACACACAATCTATGTTATTGTGCCAGTATAAGCTAAGTGTCTTCTCCCTGTGGATGTTATCTCACTGAAAGAAGTAGAACAATGAGGAGAATTAGAAGAAATATGGCTTAGTTTATTAGGCAACTCCTCCTCCTTGGGGGCTTAGTGTGTGGGTGTGTCTGAGGGGTGGGCCACAGGTGGTGTCCATGAACTGGCCTGTTGGAATTAATTGCTGCCCCAGGATTGGACAAGATGAGACTACAAGCCTTTTATTCCCCAGGTGACACCATCCTCTCTCTCCACCTCTGCAACTCCCAACAACCCAGCAGTCTGTGTGTTAAACAGAAGCCAACTTTGCTTAGTTATTTAGAATATTGATAGTGGAATCTGTCAATTTATTTTGTAAATATGTCCACTGTAAATATTGAAGGTGTTTTATTTTATGAGTTTTCACCTGTTTTGTTTTAGATGGTTAGGTTATACAACCCGTCTCTTATTTTGCGATTTGATTTGGTTTAGTTAGGTAAGTTAGAGTTTTGTTGCTGCACTGTTCACCTCTGAAGCTAAAAAACTGCTAACTTTTGGTATTTGAAGACTGTGGGGATTGGGAGTGAGAGAGAGAACGTATCATTATGTCTAGGCTCCCCTAGACCAGAGCCATAGCATAATTTGGGGTTAAGTTCTGTTGCTCAGTTTGTTATATCAAGAGTGTTTGGTATTGATGTCCTTGTCTGGCTGTTTATTCTTTTGTGGTGGCAGCATTGTAGAGTTCAAAATTTGATGATTTCGCAACCAATCCCACTAAAGATAAATTGGATAGATGTTGTAAAGCTGATTTGGTTTTGAAAGCATACTTTTTTAATGTACATGTGCCATTAAATGCCAAGAGGAGCTAAAAAACTCATAACAGCAAAAGTGAAAAGGGTCTGTTTTCCAAGCTGACAGCACAGTGGAGATTGAGCTGGGTGAGTTTGCTGTTGCTAATCCAAGACTTTCCAGTCCATCCTGGCATGACCACAAAGTATAACAATTGACTCCTGTGGATAAGGGAAGTGGAGGTGAGAAATCAGGAGTTGGAGGTGGAGGCCATGCTGTTAAGGCTGTATAGCTACAGTCACGAGCTGCTGTCCCTGCCAGTTCTGCATCTAATTCACCCTTGTTTGGGCCTTAAGACAGGTTTAATTAGGCACATTGCACTTGTTCCCCCATTTAGAGAATCATAAGTAGACTCCTTCTTCAGTGCATTCAAATGTATAGCTGCTACCTTGAAGTGGCCAAAGACTGTATGGTCTCTCTTGTTTCAGTGTAAATGTGTGGGCAAAACCCAAAAAGTGTGTTTTTCTTTGTCTTTTAAAAGTATTTTTGATTATGATAAAGGGAATGCCACTGTTCTCCGTGCTTATGAGTTTTGCCACAACACAAAAATATATTTCACAGTGTTAAAAAACTGCGAAACAAGCTGTGAGTTTGTGAGAGAGAAAAATGTGTTCAAGAATTGGTGTCAGGCTAATGAAGTTAAAACCTCAGATGTTCTGTGTTAGGTCATCTTGTTAGAAGAGTCTAAAAATTGGCTTCCCGAATAGATTTATCTTAAGGTTTATCTTAATGAGCAAAAGTCACTTCTCTTGCTGTTAGCAGATGAGTTTGCATTAACTCACAGTCCCCTGATTTAAGCTTTAATGAAGCAAAAGTGGAATCTTCAAAAGGCTCACATCATTCCCCAACAGATGCCTCTGAAACATGAGTGTTATTATTGTCATGAGTGGGGTCACCTCATCGTTGTCTGTTCCAAATCTCCATCACCAGTAGCTCTCCTACAAACCAGGCCAATGTCCACCTATGCTTGTTGAAAGCACATTCAAACTGATCAAGAGCTTCATGACTAAAATATATTCACAAGTCACATCAGAGCTAAAACATCTCCCCCGTTTTATCAAGAGTTTAGGATGCATTAGAAAGATTCCCCCAAACATTGCAAAGCATGATTTGAAAGTTATGCGTCCGACTCTGATTTAGTTTTCGACCATATGGTGCATGGCCCATGTAAAATAACTCTTAGAAAAGCCAAGTTCAGAAGCAAACATTCTGGATAATGTTAGCTTGTTTAGAGAGCGGTTATATCATACCTGTAATGTAGTCTGTCATCAAGGTGAGTGATTGTGTGCAGGTGTGGCCGCCACTGCAGTTTCAGGTGCGCTAAAAACACAAAGACTCGCACACACATACACAAAAACAGACAGGGAGAGGGGGAAGAGGAGGGAAGAGGAGGGAAGAGGAGGGAAGAAGAGGTCGCGGGAGCGGGTGCTGTGTGTTTCTAAACACGGTGTGCAAACAGTGATAGTTCGAGCAGGTGATGAGTCTTGAAGTGTGGTCAGTAAGGGTTGGTTATCAGTGATGACCCCCAAATATCTAGCAGACTTTGTGGCAACAACCACTGAATATACTAAGCAATGCTAATGCTGTGTTGGTTACAACAGCTGGAAAAGAAGAGAAATAGCTGCATGTCATCAGTATAGCAATAATATTGGGCCAAGAACAGAACTTGGGCACCCCATTGGAGAGACAATGAGAGCTGGATATCTGGCCCTACCAAAATACATTGAAGATCTTTCTAGATAAATAGGACCTGAGTTAGGGAGCTGTAACAACGGTGCCCAATTCAAAATGCACAGACAGATAATCTGGTGTTTAACAGTGTATCCAGTTTACAGGCTGCAGAAAGAATAGGATTAAGACAAATGACTGGGCCTCTGCTTTTACAGACTGCAGACACCCCACAACCATCAGAAGGGTCATACTGTAGAATGAACTTGCACTACAAAATGAAGGAGATGAGGGTCTAGATGACAGGTGGTGTGAGGGCTTGAGAGGAGGAATGTTGATGTGTAGTGTTCCGTCATTAGGAGGATCTGGGAGGTCAACGGGGTAGAGGACTAACTGGAAAGTAGATAATAGCTTCCCAGTGTCACTAACTTTGTGATAGTCACATCCACTTTAAGCGTTGCTCAGAGAGAGACACACAAGCAGGTTCGGATATTCCACCACAACAAATGGGGTTTTGCATCTGACACTTCCTCTCTGCAGCTCTGAGTGCAGTGCATTGCTTGTGGATCAGATCTGTAAATTAGGGATTGGGATGTGGGGGACGGGCAGCCCTTGAGGACAGGGACAGGGTCCAGTTAGATTAAAAGTGTGGTGGAGAAGCAGTAGTTATGTTGGTTTCAAAGCATATGGTGAAGGTAAAACTGCAGAGACTAAGGGTAAAAACTGTTCTGGATTAAGAGATCTGAGGTTGCACTGGAAAATAGACAAGTGGGTTGGGAGTATGTAAAAACTTAGGAGAGAGAGTGAATTGAATAAAGTGATCTAGTAAACAAAGAGGAATGACTAAGGTTTGCAGTGCAGTTTTAGATGGACCAGTTTTAGACCGAAAGTGTTCAGAAATGTAAGGATATCAGCATGTCAAGGTGGATTATTATCACTTCCAAAAAGATAAAAGAATTGCCATCTTTTCATTGTTATCTATTCAGGGAAGTGAACCAGCACTATGTTGAATTTTTCACAGTTACCCAGACCAGCTAGGTGACACATCACAATCACATGGATTTTAATTTGTGCAGAAACCACAATGGCATAATATACAAAGGATGTAATACTGATGAGATATGCTGTAAGGAAAAACTTCCACTTATTAAAAATAAGAATTCCAGTCCCGAATCTCTGATGGACAAGGATCATGGGAGCCATTGATCACATTTTATTCCAGAGATTAAAAGTTATTAATAAAGGAAATTTTTGTTAGTTGGTTTAAATCCTATGTTCATGTTCAATGTGAGTCTTTCAGTTATTCAGTTATGATAAAAGTTATGTATTGATTTCTACAGGGCTCTGTGATAGAACTGACACTTTTCACTTTTAGATAAACATCCTGTCTCAAAGTAATGCTGAAAAACTGGTCATGCATTGGTTTTTATAATGGTTTACAGATTTACAGATTCTAACCCTTTTGCTTCACAAATAAAAATGCATTTGTTGCTTAGACAATGGATTACTTGATTGCCTGCTACTTGAATGTCCCAATATTTCCCTAAAACACATCAAGCTAATCCAAAACGTTACAGCAAAAGTATAAGAATGAGAGAGAAAATAGCATCATAATTAGTATGATAATAACAAAATTTCTCATCATTACCTTCCCCTATGAAATCCAAATTAAATTTTAAATTCTCGTCTTTGCATACAAAACCTTTATTAGTCCCCAAATAAAAAGTTTGTAATATAACACAAAAGCAGTAAAAAGATATCCACAAAACTAAATGAAAAATACTATTAATTATAAACATTGCTGATTGTGTTAAACATGTACAATATAAACTCCACATTGTTTGTAAAAATATTAACTATACAACTGATACTAGTATTGATTTTTGTTCATCAAATGTTTCTTGGTGTTCTTCTCTGGCTTTAACAAGATGATAAAACACTTTGGAGCAAATATACACAGTATTAGTCCAAAACTAGAGGCCAGAATGGCAAATATCTCCACAGCCACTGTAAATTTCCCAGGAGAGCTGACATAAGCTGGGATAAAGGTGATCCATACTGCACAGAATATTAACATGCTGAAGGTGATGAGCTTTGCTTCATTAAAATTATCAGGCAGTTTTCGGGCTAAAACAGCTAACACAAAGCAAAACACAGCCAGTAGACCTATGTACCCAAGCACAGCCCAGAATCCAAGAGCTGAACCTAATGCACACTCCAGGATGATTCTATCTTTGTATGTGGTGAGGTTTTTCATTGGAAAAGGAGGACTAACAACCAACCAAACTGTACATATTAGAACTTGGATGAATGTAAAAGACACTACAGTCATTCTTTGCTGTGGAGGACCAAACCATTTCATGATGTTACTACCTGGAAGTGTAGCTTTGAAGGCCATTAACACAACTATAGTTTTCCCAAGAACACAAGAGATGCAGAGGACAAAGGTGATCCCAAATGCTGTGTGGCGCAGCATGCAGGACCACTCAGAGGGTGCTCCAATGAAAGTTAATGAACATAAGAAACACAGAGTCAAGGAGAAGAGCAGCAGGAAGCTCAGCTCAGAGTTGTTGGCCCTGACAATGGGAGAGGTTCTGTGACGGAAGAAAACAGTTCCTGTTATGATGGCCAAACAGGCTCCACCAACTGAGAATGCAGCCAAGATGATTCCTAGGACCTCGTTGAAGGAGAGAAACTCTACAGATTTTGGTAAACAAGAGTCTCTCTTTGCATTTGGCCAGAACTCCTTAGGGCATGGGAAACAGTCAGTGGAATCTGAAAATAATCACAAAGAACTTTTAGCTGTCGTATTTGGAGGGGTAGTTTCAGATAAGAAAACATATTTTACCTGTAGCATTGCTGATCTCTCCCTCAGCACATGGTATACAGTCATAACAGCAGATGGGTTTTCCTTTCTGCAGCACTTTATGAGTTCCTGGAGGACAGCTTTCACTGCACACTGACACTGGTACCTGCCATAAACAGTATATACAACCATTTTACTGCAAAGCAATTATAGTAACACTATTGTTATTATACTAATACTATCGTTGCTCTTTACCTGTGTCCTCTCCTCCATCCAGGTGAGGTCTTTGTTGATATGGAACTCCTGGCCCACTGGCATTGATGCATCATAGTATCCTACTGTCACAAATTCTAGACTTCCACTCTTCTGCCAGTTAACCAGCTCATATGCAGCCACAGGATCCCCGTTAGCATCAAATGACACAGGATAACCATTTCGGGAAAAATTTACTTTCTTCAACTGAGCAAGAATCTGTGAGGATTCATTAAAGTGGAACAGTGAGGGGGGCAGACATGAATAATCGTTAACAATAATGTTAAATTTAATTTCTGTAAGTTCATCATATACATTGTATTTATTAAAGCTGACCTGTTTAGATTCTGTCCTGGAGAGTTTGTCACACTGACTTGTAGAATTTGTCTCCTGACACACAGCATTATGAATGGCATGAGCTATTGCATAAACAGCTTTGTACACCATGTTGGTGATTCGGAGCTGAGATGTGTCAGTGTACGGACTCTGGAGCTTTTGTATGTCTTCACTTCCATCACATAATCTCTTGTCTGTGGCACCACCTGAAATATATACAGTTGTATTTTTAGAACCGACAGAGGTATCAGTACTCTTTTATTTGAAGATATAATTTTGTGTGTGTTGTTTGATTTACCTCAAAAAATGTGCCTTGTGGAAACTCAAGTATTTAGTTTTTAATCACGTTAGTTATTTTACATTTATGTTTAATTGTACTTTTATATCATAGGCTCAGCAGAAAAATGCAAAAATATCAAATTTTTTATCACAAACCTGATAGATCCTCTACAAGACAGCGTTATTATACCCAGTGTGCATGTCTACATACCTTGTCCACATGTTCAAGAGCAACAGATTTCAATAAAATGTAGTTTCATCCTAAAACAGCTGTTGAATTTTTATATGAGGAAGCTCCACTAAGACAAGCAATAAACAAGACAACATATCCACAAGAACCAAATGGTAACTGTTTGGGGTTTTGTCAGTTACCAAAAACCAGGCTGCAGTTGAATGCATCCTCCCAGAACTCAGTAAGTATTGGGGAAGATGCCACTTTAGTGGGAGGGAGATCCAGCAGGAAGTCTCTCAGACCTGGGATCACAGATCGTGGAATACCAAATCCAATGGCTCCAGCACAAAAGGTGAACTTCAGCATGTCTGGGTGAGTCACCCAGGCCTCACTGCCTATCCACTGGCGAGGTGGGGAAGGCTCCCGAGACAGCTCCTCCAGAAGTGTTTTCATGTCACCAAATGATACAAATGCCACAACAACCACTGCTGTTGACCTGGAAAAACATTATACAGTAATATTCATAAACATACACACAGACAATATAAACTATGTTGGAGATCTATAAAATCTATAAATCTATAAAATAGACAAACACAAAAAAACTTTTTGATGTTTTTTGAATACAATACTAATCCAAATCACTTTTGTTACTTAATGTAATAGCAATAAACATAATACGAAATTAGCAATTTTGCGTCAAAGATAAAATCATACATTTTCACTTTCACTAAATATATTTGTGGTGTTTTTTGCATAAAGTCAGTGTCAAGACAAGAAATAGAAATACAGGTATTTAGTAACCTGCGGATCACATCAGCCACCCTCTGGATCCTGCTACGTGGGTGATAACGATTGAAAGATTCAGAGTATTCAACACAGATCCCCTCTTTGTACGCTGTGGTTAGAAAAGATGCCATGCCATTATTTCCATAATCTGAATCTGAACGGACAGCACCTATCCAAGTCCAGCCAAACTGTTTCACCAACTTGGCCAGTGCATTGGCCTGAAACTGGTCACTGGGGATGGTTCTGAAGAAACTGGGGTACTGCTGCTTATTGGACAAGCAGGCACAAGTGGAAAAGTGGCTCACCTAATAGAAGACAACACACTGTAATTTTTAAACAGCATAATTCACATACAGTTTCTCAAAAAGTGTAAGAATATTTTTTTAATATTTACTTGTGGAATATTAAAGGACCCAATGACACGCGATATGGCAATGGATTGACCTGTTGAAGACTCACCAACAACAGCCATCACCATACCAGATTGCGAACAATTGTGACTGGTATAAAAATAAGGGTCCAGACCATTTGTAAGCTGGAATGCCACTTTCACTGCCATGGGAACTGAGGCGCATGAGTCATGAATCTGATAACCAAGTCTGATGCCTGGAAGCAGCTTTGAACTGTTGTTGATCTCCTCTATAGCAAAGATCATTGCACGTGAAAAGCGTAGTTCGCGTGGTTCAATTCTGCACACAGACAGTCATTGCCAGTGTTGAAATGTGAATATAACATTTACATGATTGGTCACAATTTTAACAAAAAAGTAAAAAAGCAATGAAGTTCATTGTAATGGACAATGAACGGCCTTGCATTAATCAAAAATAATCAAAAACAATCCTAATCAAAAATACACAGCCACAGCATTAATACCATTTGGTGGTCTGAATATGATGGAAAAGGGTCAGCATCGGTAAAGTTTTTGTTGGTGTAAGAAAGGACTCTGCATTGCAGCTTGCTCTGCAACATTAAAACTACCAGTTGGCAGTTGATGTATCAAACTTCTGCCTGAACCACACAATTCAATATCTCAACTATATTTTCAGTTAGGAAACACAAAAATTATTCAGTTACAAATAACACTCTTGTTGTCAAAATAACACAGTTTATAAGAGAAATTAATAATTTGTCCTTAAGTGTCAAAAAAAAAAAAGAAAGAAATTCAGAGCTTTCAAGATTAAACAGATTGCAATAAGATTATATTTACATCATACAAAATAAACATTTCATACATCAATTCATACATCTTGTTCTCACTGACCTCCCTGTGCACTGTAGTGGCTCAGGCATAGTAGTGTAGTTATGTATCATATTCTGCATATTGTAGTGTATGGAGAAAACCCCACCAATCGTATAGTCACCATCCATTGAGAATGCAGGTAGACGTGTGGTATCCTGTAGCGTACATTCCACAGATGAAGCTTCATCAGTGACCTCACCAGCAGTCCTAGCATGTGTGTAGGCTGTCCTTTGTTTCAAACCATCCACAACATATTTCAAAGCAAGAGCTGAGTTCATCTCTAACAACCACAGAGCTAATCTCAGACCAATAAAGACAGCTGAGATCTCCATCCCTCAAGTCTACCAGTGTGTGCATGGGTGTGTCTTCACTGGTTTTTATAACTTTTCAGACAACAACTTCCCTCCTTACATCAGCCTAGCTTCTATTAAAGAGAGGGAGCCCTTTGTCAGTGATCAATTACCTTTTACAGGTCTTTTAAAAGTTAATTAAGGCCTTTGATCTACATCTATTGTGTAACATCTAATATATCTCCCTGTTTTTCTTACTTCGTGTAAAGGTACTATTGTAAACACCAGAAAACTCTGTGTCTTACCCTATCTTGGCTGATTTAAAACACACACACACACACATATATTATTGCAATATATATTGCCTGAACAACATAAGGTATGTCTAATAAATGTTAAACTAAGCTATGAGAAAGTAATTCCATTTAAAATTATAGTAAGCTCTGTTTATAAACTAGTAATGTCTTTTAATTTACTTTTGAAAGGAAAACCATTGAGATGGCTAATCAGTGTAATGATATATTTTTATACTATATACTATGAGTTTAATTGCACACAATTACAGTTTTGGCTTGGCACAACAGTTTTTTTTTTTTAAACAGCCCTACAGCCCAAAGATTTTGATTTCTTTTTTAATACATCTTTGGGTTTACTAGGTCTTAAAACACACTGTATAGTGGCAGATTTGATAACATTATTAAACAGTTGGTCATCATTTTCCTATGGTATTCTGCTTTTAGGTACACACACACCACCTTGTAGTTAAAGTTGTTTGTAATGGACAAACAATGACCTTTACATTAGTCAAAAACAAGATACAACTTTTCATTTTTAACAGGCATGTTTTTCCTCCCAGTCACACCCCTCAGGGTTTTGTTGTGATGGACAAAATTAGTGTAGCCAGGAAACCACCTAAAGATCTAACTAATCTTTACAAAGCTGCTTGGCAAGGGGCAGGGTAGTCTACAACGAAGTTGGCCTCACACCTGACAGAAGCGGATTGCAGTGATGACTTCATTTAAATATTAAAAAACCAGCACAACATCTGGCAGGTTTAGATAAATTTACCATATCTTCTAAATATGAATGGTAACTTTCTCACTTGAAAAAATCTAAACTTACTAAGGCAGCAGGTTTACAACGGGTTTCAGCATTAATCAGTGATTACTGCTGCTTGCCTGCTCTGCCTTGGGAAGAGAACATGCAGTGCTTTTGAGAGTCATGCTACAGGCCGATGTGATCACTGCCGTCTCCCAGTTCTTCGATATTTTGTTAAATAGCAGCAGGATCATCTCCAAATGTGAATTACAAAGCTAAAGGGCACGCAATGCATTATTATCACAGCTCTTGGTTAAATGACATAACCCAAACGTCAAATACAGTATGTTCCCTACAAAATATTGTAGGGGACATATTTGATGTTTCATGTTACCCCAAGACAGAAGTTCTTCCCAACCAGACCGTGAATTAAAAAAAAACAAATAAAATCAAACCAACCGAAAACCAAATCAGCTTTACTGACCACATCTCCTTTGTCTCTAGGGCATGAAGAAGGATGCAGATGAAACTTAACTCATATGAAACTTAATTCATTGTGCTGGCACTGGTCATAGCTGGTCTTGATTACTGCAAACCCCTGGTGATGGGGCCACCAGCATGCACAGTCAAACCAGATAATCCAAAATGCTGCAGTATCTGTCAATTTTAAATAACCAAAAAGGACACACATCACACCACTCTCTAAATCTCTGCACTGGCTACCTCTAGCTGCCCACATCAGGTTCTAAGCTCTGACTCTCTCCTACAGACAGTTCAACTCAACAGCACCTACCTACCTTAACTCCCCCATTCAGGTCTACAGTCTCTCCTGCTCTCTGTGCGTTGAAGACCAACGGTGTCTGGTGGTCCCATCACCACACAAAAGAGCCCAAGCAAAATTCTTCAACTTGGTGGACCTAGTGGAATGAGCTACCAAACTCCACATGCTCAGCATTCTCCCTCCCACTATTTAGAACATGGCTGAAAACTGAATTTCCTATTAATTTAGTCTTGAAAACCTGAAAAATTATCTGCGCTATCTTGCACTTGCATCTCATGAAAGGAAAACAAACCTTTTTTTATAGCACTTTGCTATAGTGGTTTTTCCTTGACAAAGTAGCTTTGTATAAAAGAATCAACCAAATGAATGAATGTAAATGCAAGTAGAAACAGGTCTACGTCATGTTTCAAAAGGTTGCTGGGCTTTTTATGAATGTAAGTAAGAGTGCCACCTGCAGGCAATATACTGAAATAACATGATGTGCGCAAATGAAGGCTGATCGATGATAAAGTGGCCAATTATCATTGTCGCTACATTATTGGCTACCACTCCTATTTTGATAAAAGTATTAAAACACGAAAAATACCCCAGTGCAGTAAATTCTGGTCATATAAAATATGTCCCAGAAATCCCAGGAGCACCACTTGCACAGAATCGCTGGTACATGATCCAGCCGAGAAAATCATAAACTGCACCGATTGTAGGAGGTATGGCAGTAAATGTTTGACAGTAACTCTAACTTATATATGTTTTGTAGTCTTCATTTGGGTGTGTGCAGTCATCATTTACATTTAAAAGTGTTGTAAGTCTGGTTCAACTAGATTTAAGCGTACCATAATCAACTTAAATAATATAAATTGTAAAAACTAAATGGCTATTAACTTTGGAAAACCACTAAACTATTTTCGTTTTTATTTATTTATTTTAAAAAAATGCATCTAAATCTAAATTTGATTACAATTTGATTTTTTTTACATTGACATTTTTCTTTTTAAATCATTAGTAGTATAACAAAATAGTAGAAAAATTACATCCCCTAAGTTACATGAAAAACACTAATAAATATAAACATTGGTGATTGTGTTAAACATACAATATAAACTCCACTTTGTTTGTCTCAATGTTAACTATACAACTTATATTAGTATTGATTTTTGTTCATCAAATGTTTCTTGGTGTTCTTCTCTGGTTTAAATAAGATGATAAAACACTTTGGAGCAAATATACACAGTATTAGTCCAAAACTAGAGGCCAGAATGGCAAATATCTCCACAGCCACAGTAAATTTCCCAGGAGAGCTGACATAAGCTGGAATAAAGGTGATCCAGACTGCACAGAATATCAACATACTGAAGGTGATAAACTTGGCTTCATTAAAATTATCAGGCAGTTTTCGGGCTAGAACAGCTAACACAAAGCAAAACACAGCCAGTAGACCTATGTACCCAAGCACAGCCCAGAATCCAATAAGTGAACCTAATGCACACTCCAGGATGATTCTATCTTTGTATGTGGTGAGGTTTTTCATTGGAAAAGGAGGACTAACAACCAACCAAACTGTACATATTAGAACTTGGATGAATGTAAAAGACACTACAGTCATTCTTTGCTGTAGAGGACCAAACCATTTCATGATGTTACTACCTGGAAGTGTAGCTTTGAAGGCCATTAACACAACTATAGTTTTGCCAAGAACACAAGAGATGCAGAGGACAAAGGTGATCCCAAATGCTGTGTGGCGCAGCATGCAGGACCACTCAGAGGGTGCTCCAATGAAAGTTAATGAACATAAGAAACACAGAGTCAAGGAGAAGAGCAGCAGGAAGCTCAGCTCAGAGTTGTTGGCCCTGACAATGGGAGAAGTTCTGTGACGGAAGAAAACAGTTCCTGTTATGATGGCCAAACAGGCTCCACCAACTGAGAATGCAGCCAAGATGATTCCTAGGACCTCATCAAAGGAAAGAAACTCTACAGATTTTGGTAAACAAGAGTCTCTCTTTGCATTTGGCCAGAACTCCTTGGGGCATGGGAAACAGTCAGTGGAATCTGAAAATAATCACAAAGAAATTTTAGCTGTCGTATTTGGAGGGGTAGTTTCAGATAAGAAAACATATTTTACCTGTAGCATTGCTGATCTCTCCCTCAGCACATGGTATACAGTCATAACAGCAGATGGGTTTTCCTTTCTGCAGCACTTTATGAGTTCCTGGAGGACAGCTGTCACTGCACACTGACACTGGTACCTGCCATAAACAGAATATATAGACAAACTCACATAGATAGGCCCTTTCAATGCAAACCTATTATTATAAAAGTGTATTGCTTCTCACTTGTGTCCTGCCCTCCATCCAGCTGATGTCCTTGTTAATATGGAACTCCTGACCCACTGGTAGTGATGCATCATAGTATCCTACTGTTACTATCTCCAGGCTGCCACTTTTACTTTTCTGCCAGTTAACCAGCTCATATGCAGCCACAGGATCCCCATTAGCATCAAATGACACATGATAACCATTTCGGAAAAAATTGACTTTCTTCAATTGAGCAAGAATCTGTGAGGATTCATTAAAGTGAAACAGTGAGGGGGGACATGAATAATAGTTAACAATAATGTTAAATATATATACATTTATATATATATATATATTAAATAAAACAAAACAGTGATGGGGTGACAGAGAATCCATAATGTTAAATATTTTCTTAATACAATGTATTTTTAAAGCTGACCTGTTTAGACTCCACCCTGGAGAGTTTGTCACACTGAGTTGTAGAATTTGTCTCCTGACACACAGCATTATGAATGGCATGAGCTATTGCATAAACAGCTTTGTACACCATGTTAGTGATTCGGAGCTGAGATGTGTCAGTGTACGGACTCTGGAGCTTTTGTATGTCTTCACTTCCATCACATAATCTCTTGTCTGTGGCACCACCTGAAGTACAAGGATAAAAACAGATGCAATATTACGATTAAGAGAGACATGAGTACCCCTTTATTAGAAGATGTGTTTAAACCCCAAAAATAGATCTTTCGGAAATTCAAGTACTTTTTTTTCTAATTTATTTGACATTTACCTTTTAAATCAGTTTTAGATAACTGTATATCACAGGCTCAGCAGAAAAACATAAAATATTACATTTTTTAACACCAACCTTATATATCCTTTACAAGACAGCATTATTATACCCAGTGAGAAACAGCTGTTGAATTTTTATATGAGGAAGCAAGATAACAGATCCACAAAAACCAAAATCAGAACCAAATGGTAACTGTGTGGGGTTTTGTCAGTTACCAAAAAGCAGGCTGCAGTTGAATGCATCCTCCCAGAACTCAGTAAGTATTTGGGAAGCTGCCACTTTAGTGGGAGGGAGATTCAGCAGGAAGTCTCTCAGACCTGGGATCACAGATCGTGGAATACCAAATCCAATGGCTCCAGCACAAAAGGTGAACTTCAGCATATCTGGGTGAGTCACCCAGGCCTCACTGCCTATCCACTGGCGAGGTGGGGAAGGCTCAAGAGACAGCTCCTCCAGCAGTGTTTTCATGTCACCAAATGATACAAATGCCACAACAACCACTGCTGTTGACCTGGAAAAACATTATACAGTAATATTCATAAACATACACACAGACAATATAAACTATGTTGGAGATCTATAAAATCTATAAATCTATAAAATAGACAAACACAAAAACACTTTTTGATGTTTTTTGAATACAATACTAATCCAAATCACTTTCGTTACTTAATGTAATAGCAATAAACATAATACGAAATTTGCAATTTTGCATCAAAGATAAAATCATACATTTTCACTTTCACTAAATATATTTGTGGTGTTTTTTGCATAAAGTCAGTGTCAAGACAAGAAATAGAAATACAGGTATTTAGTAACCTGCGGATCACATCAGCCACCCTCTGGATCCTGCTACGTGGGTGATAACGATTGAAAGATTCAGAGTATTCAACACAGATCCCCTCTTTGTACGCTGTGGTTAGAAAAGATGCCATGCCATTATTTCCATAATCTGAATCTGAACGGACAGCACCTATCCAAGTCCAGCCAAACTGTTTCACCAACTTGGCCAGTGCATTGGCCTGAAACTGGTCACTGGGGATGGTTCTGAAGAAACTGGGGTACTGCTGCTTATTGGACAAGCAGGCACAAGTGGCAAAGTGACTCACCTAATAGAAGACAACACATTGTAATTTTTGTAAACAGCAGAATTCAGATACTTTGCCAAAAAAAGTGTAACAAAAATTAGGATAGTTACTTGCGGAATATCAAAGGACCCAGTGAGACGCAACATGGCAATGGTTTGACCAGTTGAAGACTCACCAACAACAGCCATCACCATACCAGATTGTGAGCAATTGTCACTGGTATAAAAATAAGGGTCCAGGCCATTTGTAAGCTGAAATGCCACTTTCACTGCCATGGGAACTGATGCACATGAGTCATGGATCTGATAACCGAGTCTGATGCCTGGAAGCAGCTTTGTACTGTTGTTAATCTCATCAATTGCAAAGATCATTGCACGTGAGAATCCCAGTTCCTCTGAGTCAATTCTGCACACAGACAATCATGTCAGTGTTAAAATGGGAATATAACATGTACATGATTGGTCACAAGTTTAACAAACAAGTAAAGGAGCAATGAAATTCATTGTAATGGACAATGAACTGCTTTGCATTCCTAATCAAAAATACACCAACGGCCACAGCATAAATACCATTTGGTGGGGTGAATGATGCAATAGACAGGGTTCAGCATTGGAAGTTTTTTGAGTGTGAGAAAGCAAAAGTCCATTGCAGCTTGCAGTGCAACATTATAAAAATCAGTTGGCTGTGGCTATTTGGTGTATCATACTGTGGCCTGAAAAACACAAATTAACAAAAGTGCTACTGTTTCACATAACTCTGCTGTTATCAACGTAATACAGACGATTTATAATTTTCCCCTAAATGTTAAAAATAGAATTTCAAAGCTTTTAATATTGCACAAACACTTTGCAACAAGATTATATTCACATCATACAAAATAAACAGTTTTATCCTTAGTCAATTTATACATCTTGTTCTTACTGACCTCCCTGTGCACTGTAGTGGCTCAGGCATAGTAGTGTAGTTATGTATCATATTCTGCATATTGTAATGTATGGAGAAAACCCCACCAATTGTATAGTCACCATCCATTGAGAATGCAGGTAGACGTGTGGTATCCTGTAGTGTACATTTCACAGATGAAGCTTCATCAGTGACCTCACCAGCAGCCCTAGCATGTGTGTAGGCTGTCCTTTGTTTCAAACCATCCACAACATATTTCAAAGCAAGAGCTGAGTTCATCTCTAACAACCACAGAGCTAATCTCAGACCAATACAGACAGCTGAGATCTCCATCCCTCAAGTCTATCAGTGTGTGCATGGGTGTGTCTTCACTAGTTTTTATAACTTTTCAGATGCTGTCCTGTGATATAATCACATTGTGTCTTGAAATCATTTTCATCATCATTTCTTAATCTGTGATGTCAGCACATTGTTTAGATGTGAGAAAATCAGACCAGGTTTTTGTCAATATAGTGCATCAAAATACACTTGTGATTTATAGAAATTTGAAACGGCTCTGAACTGTATATTTGTGGGCTAACCAAACACTGTATGTAAAGTCCAGTAGAATTTAAAGTACTTAAAACTAATCACTGCCTCAATTACAAATACATATTCCCAATAGTGTTGATGGAGTAAGAATGTGTATTCTTTTTGGCAAGGATATGAAAAAATGGTTAGCAGCATGTCTCATTTCTAGACTCAGCCAAAAAGAACACATCACACCACTCTTCAAGACTCTGTACTGGCTTCCTGTAGCTGCTCTAATCAGGTTCAATGCGCTGACTCTCTCCTACAGAGTGGTCAACTCAACAGCACCGGCCTACTTTAACTCCCTCATTCAGGTCTACATTGTCTCCCGCTCTCTGTGCGTTACTAAGCAATGGCATGGTCCCATCACCACACAAAAGAGCCCAAGCAAAATATTTCAGCTTAGGACCTACAATAGTGGAATGAGCTACCAAACTCTGCTATTCCACAACTTCCAATGCACCTAAATCATTAACAACAAAAAAATACTATCTGTTCTATCTTGCTCTTGCATCTCATAAAATTAAAATACCTCTTTTAATAGCAGCTTGCTTTGATGTTTTAGCCTTGACATAATCACTTAGGATAAAAGAATCCTCTGAATGACTCAATAAAAATGTAAGTGTTACAGGAAACAGGTCTACATTATGATGCTACAGATTCCTGTGCTTCTCGTAAGTGCAAGCTGGGTGCCATCTACAGACAATATACTGAAATAACATGCCTAATGATGGGCGGTCAAGGTAAAAGTGGCCAGTTATTGTGTTGGAAGGTGATACACAAGGCCTACATCAGTAGCTACTATGTTTAAATTCCAATATTGGTAAAAGTATTGACACATGAAAAATGCCCCACTACAGTAAATTCTGATCAAATAAAACAAGTGATTCATTTGCGAATAATCAAAAACATTTTTTATTTAATCTAAAAAAGTATGTCAAATAAAAAACTATTGCCAATGTCAAACTACAACAGTACAATTCCCAGGAGCACTACTTGCACAGAATCGCTGGTACATGATCCAGCCAAAAAAAATCATGTATTGTGCCGATTGTAGGAGGTATGGCAGTAAATGTTGGATAGTAACTTGCACTGATATATATGTTTTGCAGTCTTGATTTGGGTGTGTGCAGTCATCATTTACATTTAAAAGTGTTGTAAATACAGTTCAACTAGATTTAAGCGTACCATAATCGAACTTAAGTTATATAAATTGTAACAACTAAGCTAAATGGCTATTAACTTTAGAAAACCACTGGCCACAATGGCTAGTGAGCAAAAACATTAGTGTCAGGCTGCTTCTCTGTCATTTTGGTTGCCATATTGCTATCATATTGGGACAACTAGCTTTACTTTAATTATACTCCACAGATTTTACTTATATTTTCGTGATTTTCAGGTATTTATTTTTGAGCAATTTTATTACATTTTTCAAATTACATTTATATCCAAAAGTCAAGACAACTCACAATTTCATAAAAAATTACCATATTTGCCATTATCTACACCCTCTGGAAGAGTTTGTTTTCTTAACGCAACATTAGTAAATTGACATCCAACAAATATATTAAAATACAAATAAATATAAAGATAGCTGATTGTGTTCAACGTGTACAATATAAACTCCATGTTGTGTGTAACAACTATGCAACTGATACTAGTATTGACTTTTGTTCATCAAATGTTTCTTGGTGTTCTTCTCTGGCTTAAATAAGATGATAAAACACTTTGGAGCAAATATACACAGTATTAGTCCAAAACTAGAGGCCAGAATAGCAAATATCTCCACAGCCACAGTAAATTTCCCAGGAGAGCTGACATAAGCTGGAATAAAGGTGATCCAGACTGCACAGAATATCAACATGCTGAAGGTGATAAACTTGGCTTCATTAAAATTATCAGGCAGTTTTCGAGCTAGAACAGCTAACACAAAGCAAAACACAGCCAGTAGACCTATGTACCCAAGCACAGCCCAGAATCCAATAAGTGAACCTAATGCACACTCCAGGATGATTCTATCTTTGTATGTGGTGAGGTTTTTCATTGGAAAAGGAGGACTAACAACCAACCAAACTGTACATATTAGAATTTGGATGAGTGTGAAACACACTACAGTCATTCTTTGCTGTAGAGGACCAAACCATTTCATGATGTTACTACCTGGAAGTGTAGCTTTGAAGGCCATTAACACAACTATAGTTTTCCCAAGAACACAAGAGATGCAGAGGACAAAGGTGATCCCAAATGCTGTGTGGCGCAGCATGCAGGACCACTCAGAGGGTGCTCCAATGAAAGTTAATGAACATAAGAAACACAGAGTCAAGGAGAAGAGCAGCAGGAAGCTCAGCTCAGAGTTGTTGGCCTTAACAATCGGAGAGGTTCTGTGACGCAAGAAAACAGTTCCTGTTATGATGGCCAAACAAGCTCCACCAACTGAGAATGCAGCCAGAATGATTCCTAGAACCTCATCAAAGGAAAGAAACTCTACAGGTTTTGGAAAACAAATGTCTCTATCTGCACTTGGCCAGAACTCCTTAGGGCATGGGAAACAGTCAGTGGAATCTGAAAAAAATCACAAAGAACTTTAAGCTGTCGTATTTGGAGGGGTAGTTTCAGATAAGAAAACATATTTTACCTGTAGCATTGCTGATCTCTCCCTCAGCACATGGTATACAGTCATAACAGCAGATGGGTTTTCCTTTCTGCAGCACTTTATGAGTTCCTGGAGGACAGCTTTCACTGCACACTGACACTGGTACCTGCCATAAACAGAATATATAGACAAATTCACACAGATAGGCCCTTTCAATGCAAACCTATTATTATAAAAGTGTATTGCTTCTCACTTGTGTCCTGCCCTCCATCCAGCTGATGTCCTTGTTAATATGGAACTCCTGACCCACTGGTAGTGATGCATCATAGTATCCTACTGTTACTATCTCAAGGCTGCCACTTTTACTTTTCTGCCAGTTAACCAGCTCATATGCAGCCACAGGATCCCCATTAGCATCAAATGACACAGGATAACCATTTCGGGAAAAATTGACTTTCTTCAATTGAGCAAGAATCTGTGAGGAGCAATTAAAGTGAAACAGTGATGGGGAGACAGAAAATCAATAATGTTAAATATTTTCTAATGCCAATGTGTTTTTTAAAGCTGACCTGTTTAGACTCCACCCTGGAGAGTTTGTCACACTGAGTTGTAGAATTTGTCTCCTGACACACAGCATTATGAATGGCATGAGCTACAGCATAAACAGCTTTGTACACCATGTTAGTGATTCGGAGCTGAGATGTGTCAGTGTACGGACTCTGGAGCTGTTGTATGTCTTCACTTCCATCACATAATCTCTTGTCTGTGGCACCACCTGAAGTACAAGGATAAAAACAGATGCAATATTACGATTAAGAGAGACATGAGTACCCCTTTATTAGAAGATGTGTTTAAATCCCAAAAATAGACCTTTCAGAAATTCAAGTACTTTGTTTTCTAATTTATTTGACATTTACTTTTTAAAGTACTTTTAGATAACTGTGTATCACAGGCTCAGCAGAAAAACATAAAATATCACATTTTTTAACACCAACCTTATATATCCTTTACAAGACAGCATTATTATTATACCCAGTGAGAAACAGCTGTTGAATTTTTATATGAGGAAGCAAGATAACAGATCCACAAAAACCAAAATCAGAACCAAATGGTAACTGTGTGGGGTTTTGTCAGTTACCAAAAACCAGGCTGCAGTTGAATGCATCCTCCCAGAACTCAGTAAGTATTGGGGAAGCTGCCACTTTAGTGGGAGGGAGATCCAGCAGGAAGTCTCTCAGACCTGGGATCACAGATCGTGGAATACCAAATCCAATGGCTCCAGCACAAAAGGTGAACTTCAGCATGTCTGAGTGAGTCACCCAGGCCTCACTGCCTATCCACTGGCGAGGTGGGGAAGGCTCCCGAGACAGCTCCTCCAGAAGTGTTTTCATGTCACCAAATGATACAAATGCCACAACAACCACTGCTGTTGACCTGGAAAAACATTATACAGTAATATTCATAAACATACACACAGACAATATAAACTATGTTGGAGATCTATAAAATCTATAAATCTATAAAATGGACAAACACAAAAACACTTTTTGATGTTTTTTGAATACAATACTAATCCACATCACTTTCGTTACTTAATGTAATAGCAATAAACATAATAGGTAATTTGCAATTTTGCTACTAAGATAAAACCATTTTCACTTTCACTAAATATATTTGTGGTTTTCTTTGCATAAAGTCATTGTCAAGACAAGAAATAGAAATACAGGTATTTAGTAACCTGCGGATCACATCAGCCACCCTCTGGATCCTGCTACGTGGGTGATAACGATAGAATGACTCAGAGTATTCAACACAGATCCCCTCTTTTTGCGCTGTGGCCAGAAAAGATGCCATGCCATTATTTCCATAATCTGAATCTGAACGGACAGCACCTATCCAAGTCCAGCCAAACTGTTTCACAAGCTTTGCCAGTGCGTCAGCCTGGAACTGGTCACTGGGGATGGTTCTGAAGAAACTGGGGTACTCATGCTTATTGGACAAGCAGGCACAAGTGGCAAAGTGACTCACCTAATGGAAAACAACACATTGTAATTTTTGTAAACAGCAGAATTCAGATACTTTGCCAAAAAAGTGTAACAAAAAAATTAGAATAGTTACTTGTGGAATATCAAAGGACCCACTGACACGCAACATGGCAATGGTTTGACCAGTTGAAGACGCACCAATAACAGCCATCACCATACCAGATTGTGAGCAATTGTCACTGGTATAAAAATAAGGGTCCAGGCCATTTGTAAGCTGAAATGCCACTTTCACTGCCATGGGAACTGAGGCACATGAGTCATGGATCTGATAACCGAGTCTGATGCCTGGAAGCAGCTTTGTACTGTTGTTAATCTCATCAATTGCAAAGATCATTGCACGTGAGAATCCCAGTTCCTCTGAGTCCATTCTGCACACAGACAATCATGTCAGTGTTAAAATGGGAATATAACATGTACATGATTGGTCACAAGTTTAACAAACAAGTAAAGGAGCAATGAAATTCATTGTAATGGACAATGAACTGCTTTGCATTCCTAATGAAAAATACACCAACGGCCACAGCATAAATACCATTTGGTGGTGTGAATGATGCAATAGACAGGGGTCAGCATTGGAAGTTTTTTGAGTGTGAGAAAGCAAAAGTCCATTGCAGCTTGCAGTGCAACATTATAAAAATCAGTTGGCTGTGGCTATTTGGTGTATCATACTGTGGCCTGAAAAACACAAATTAACAAAAGTGCTACTGTTTCACATAACTCTGCTGTTATCAATGTAATACAGACGATTTATAATTTTTCCCTAAATGTTAAAAATAGAAATTCAAAGCTTTTAATATTGCACAAACACTTTGCATCAAGATTATATTCACATCATACAAAATAAATGGTTTTATCCTCAGTAAATTTATACATCTTGTTCTTACTGACCTCCCTGTGCACTGTAGTGGCTCAGGCATAGTGGTGTAGTTATGTATCATATTCTGCATATTGTAATGCATGGCGAAAACCCCACCAATTGTATAGTCACCATCCATTGAGAATGCAGGTAGACGTGTGGTATCCTGTAGTGTACATCTCACAGATGAAGCTTCATCAGTGACCTCACCAGCAGCCCTAGCATGTGTGTAGGCTGTCCTTTGTTTCAAACCATCCACAACATATTTCAAAGCAAGAGCTGAGTTCATCTCTAACAACCACAGAGCTAATCTCAGACCAATAAAGACAGCTGAGATCTCCATCCCTCAAGTCTATCAGTGTGTGCATGGGTGTGTCTTCACTAGTTTTTATAACTTTTCAGATGCTGTCCTGTGATATAATCACATTGTGTCTTGAAATCATTTTCATCATCATTTCTTAATCTGTGATGTCAGCACATTGTTTAGATGTGAGGAAAATCAGAACAGGTTTTTGTCAATATAGTGCATCAAAATACACTTGTGATTTATAGAAATTTGAAACGGCTCTGAACTGTATATTTGTGGGCTAACCAAACACTGTATGTAAAGTCCAGTAGAATTTAAAGTACTTAAAACTAATCACTGCCTCAATTACAAATACATATTCCCAATAGTGTTGATGGAGTAAGAATGTGTACTCTTTTTGGCAAGGATATGAAAAAATTATTAGTAGTCAAGGTTCTTTTTTCATCCAAACTAATTAATGACATATACTCTGTTGGAAGTGAATAATAACAATTTCTTCAAACAATTGTTTAATCATATATGCCCACCTTCACATGACTAAGTGGTATCAGTAATTAAGAGTGACTTTTTTAATATACACGTAGCCAGAAAGTGGACTTAGTATTACTTAATGCATCTCTACATGAATTTAGCAGATTTTAGCTAAACTGCTTTAGCAACCCACTGTGTATAGAGATAAATGTAGTGCTGCATTCATTTAAACATATAGTGTATCTGCATAAACTCTTTAGATTTTGCCCCTCTAAAATGAAAAAAACATACTCTAAACAAATTGGTTGCCAATTCCTAAAAAGTAAGGCCCACACTAATGAGCTTAGTGTCATTGAAAAGGGAACATTTACTAGTTTTAGAATAAAAAGACAGAATCTTGTTATGTGATACTGAAGCAAACTTACAGGCATACATTTGGTATAAATGTTGGGTTTATCCTCCCCCAATTTTTTGCGTATTTTAGACTGAAAATAGTCAAATGGAGGTGTGCCAGGTGAACCAAACAACAAAATGGACTTGTGGACCAGAAATCTTCCAAATTATGTGAAACAATAACAGAAAATGAGCTTTCTTTCCATTTGGACTTTTAAAATTGCACCAGTTAACTAAATGGCTTTATTGATGTTTAGAACTGCAAAAGACCATATGTTTTAATACAAAACTAGAAAAAAATAATAATTTTAGTTTATCAGATAGCTTATCTATCTTTTCCTGTGTGCTAAACTCAATGCATGCACACTGCAGTTGTTTATGCCCCTTATTCTCAGAGAAGTAGGCACATTTTACTGAGAATAAGGGGCCACTGCCATTGACAGAGTCCAACAAACTATACATTGCTGAAACCATTATTTCATTGGCTATGGAACATTGTTACATCATTAAATGCAACGCACATTATTGGTTCCCGAGAATTGTCACTTCCAACTTAAAGAAGACAGAAATTCTAGTCTTCTCAGCTAGCCCGTCAATAAAACATATCAACATAGGGCTTCAGTGATTGTCCGTACTAAGTCTGCCAGAAAACAAGGGGTCATTATCTGAGCTTTACTGACCATATCTCTTCTGTTTCTAGGGCATGCAGACATCACCCTACCTTTCAGGATATGCAACTTAACTCATTGTGCAGGCACTGGTCATATATGGTTTTGATTACTGCAAACCCCTGGTATTAGGGCTACCAGCATGTACAATCACATCCTTCCAAATGATCCAAAATGCAGCAGCATTTTTAGACTCAGCCAAAAAGAACACATCACACCACTCTTCAAAAATCTGCACTGGCTTCCTGTAGCTGCTCTAATCAGGTTCAATGCGCTGACTCTCTCCTACAGAGTGGTCAACTCAACAGCGCCAGCCTACTTTAACTCCCTCATTCAGGTCTACAATGTCTCCCACTCTCTGTGCGTTACTAAGCAATGGCATGGTCCCATCATCACACAAAAGAGCCCAAGCAAAATATTTCGCCTTAGGACCTACAATAGTGGAATGAGCTACCAAACTCTGCTATTCCACAACTTCCAATGCACCTAAATCATTAACAACAAAAAAATACTATCTGTTCTATCTTGCTCTTGCATCTCATAAAATTAAAATACCTCTTTTAATAGCAGCTTGCTTTGATGTTTTAGCCTTGACATAATCACTTAGGATAAAAGAATCCTCTGAATGACTCAATAAAAATGTAAGTGTTACAGGAAACAGGTCTACATTATGATGCTACAGATTGCTGTGCTTCTCGTGAGTGCAAGCTGGATGCCATCTACAGACAATATACTGAAATAACATGCCTAATGATGGGCGGTCAAGGTAAAAGTGGCCAGTTATTGTGGCAGAGGGTGATACACAAGGCCTACATCAGTAGCTACTATGTTTAAATTCCAATGTTGGTAAAAGTATTGACACATGAAAAATGCCCCACTACAGTAAATTCTGATCAAATAAAACAAGTGATTCATTTGCAAATAATCAAAAACATTTTTTATTTAATCTAAAAAAGTATCTCAAATAAAAAACTATTGCCAATGTCACACTACAACAGTACAATTCCCAGGAGCACTACTTGCACAAAATCGCTGGTACATGATCCAGCCAAAAAAAAAACATGTATTGCGCCGATTGTAGGAGGTATGGCAGTAAATGTTGGATAGTAACTTGCACTGATATATATGTTTTGCAGTCTTGATTTGGGTGTGTGCAGTCATCATTTACATTTAAAAGTGTTGTAAATACAGTTCAACTAGATTTAAGCGTACCATAATTGAACTTAAGTTATATAAATTGTAACAACTAAGCTAAATGGCTATTAACTTTAGAAAACCACTGGCCACAATGGCTAGTGAGCAAAAACATTAGTGTCAGGCTGCTTCTCTGTCATTTTGGTTGCCATATTGCTATCATATTGGCACAACTAGCTTTACTTTAATTATACTCCACAGATTTTACTAATATTTTCGTGATTTTCGGGTATTTATTTTTGAGCAATTTAATAAAATTTTTCAAATTGCATTTATATGCAAAAGTCAAGACACCTCACAATTTCATAAAAAAATTACCATATTTTCCATTATCTACACCCTCTGAAAGAGTTTGTTTTCTTAACACATTAGTAAATTGACATCCAACAAATATATTAAAATACAAATAAATATAAAGATAGCTGATTGTGTTCAACGTGTACAATATAAACTCCACGTTGTGTGTAACAACTATGCAACTGATACTAGTATTGACTTTTGTTCATCAAATGTTTCTTGGTGTTCTTCTCTGGCTTAAATAAGATGATAAAACACTTTGGAGCAAATATACACAGTATTAGTCCAAAACTAGAGGCCAGAATAGCAAATATCTCCACAGCCACAGTGAATTTCCCAGGAGAGCTGACATAAGCTGGGATAAAGGTGATCCAGACTGCACAGAATATCAACATACTGAAGGTGATAAACTTGGCTTCATTAAAATTATCAGGCAGTTTTCGGGCTAGAACAGCTAACACAAAGCAAAACACAGCCAGTAGACCTATGTACCCAAGCACAGCCCAGAATCCAATAAGTGAACCTAATGCACACTCCAGGATGATTCTATCTTTGTATGTGGTGAGGTTTTTCATTGGAAAAGGAGGACTAACAACCAACCAAACTGTACATATTAGAACTTGGATGAATGTAAAAGACACTACAGTCATTCTTTGCTGTAGAGGACCAAACCATTTCATGATGTTACTACCTGGAAGTGTAGCTTTGAAGGCCATTAACACAACTATAGTTTTCCCAAGAACACAAGAGATGCAGAGGACAAAGGTGATCCCAAATGCTGTGTGGCGCAGCATGCAGGACCACTCAGAGGGTGCTCCAATGAAAGTTAATGAACATAAGAAACACAGAGTCAAGGAGAAGAGCAGCAGGAAGCTTAGCTCAGAGTTGTTGGCCTTAACAATCGGAGAGGTTCTGTGACGCAAGAAAACAGTTCCTGTTATGATGGCCAAACAGGCTCCACCAACTGAGAATGAAGCCAGAATGATTCCTAGAACCTCATCAAAGGAAAGAAACTCTACAGGTTTTGGAAAACAAGTGTCTCTATCTGCACTTGGCCAGAACTCCTTGGGGCATGGGAAACAGTCAGTGGAATCTGAAAAAAGCAACCACAAAAAACAAAAACAACTTAAAGCAGTATCATATTTAATGTTGTACATATGCATGAAAAAAAGAATTACCAGTAGCATTGCTGATCTGTCGTATTTGGAGGGGTAGTTTCAGATAAGAAAACATATTTTACCTGTACTATTGCTGATCTCTCCCTCAGCACATGGTATACAGTCATAACAGCAGATGGGTTTTCCTTTCTGAAGCACTTTATGAGTTCCTGGAGGACAGCTGTCACTGCACACTGACATTGGTACCTGCCATAAACAGAATATATAGACAAACTCACACAGATAGGCCCTTTCAATGCAAACCTATTATTATAAAAGTGTATTGCTTCTCACTTGTGTCCTGCCCTCCATCCAGCTGATGTCCTTGTTAATATGGAACTCCTGACCCACTGGGAGTGATGCATCATAGTATCCTACTGTTACTATCTCCAGGCTGCCACTTTTACTTTTCTGCCAGTTAACCAGCTCATATGCAGCCACAGGATCCCCATTAGCATCAAATGACACAGGATAACCATTTTGGGAAAAACGTACTTTCTTCAATTTAGCAAGAATCTGTGAGCAGCAATTAAAGTGAAACAGTGATGGGGAGACAGAAAATCAATAATGTTAAATATTTTCTTAATCCAATGTATTTTTAAATTGACCTGTTTAGACTCTATCATGGAGAGTTTGTCACACTGAGTTGTAGAATTTGTCTCCTGACATACAGCATTATGAACGGCATGAGCTATTGCATAAACAGCTTTGTACACCAGGTTAGTGACACGAAGCTGAGATGTGTCAGTGTACAAGCTCTGGAGCTTTTGTATGTCTTCACTTCCATCACATAATCTCTTGTCTGTGGCACCACCTGAAATACATTGATAAAAACAGATGTCTTATTAGAACTGACAGAGACTTATATTTTTCAGATTTATTTGACATTTACCTTTCAAAGTACATTTAGATGATTGTATATCACAAGCTCAGCAGAAAATGTCAATTTTTTTTTACACCAACCTGATATATCCTCTACAAGACAGCATTATTATACCCAGTGTGCCTGTCTACATACTTTGTCCACATGTTCAAGAGCAACACATGTTCAAGAGTTTCATCAACATTTAGATGAAACTAAATAAAATTTAGTTTCATCCTAAAACAGCTGTTGAATTTTTATATGAGGAAGCTCCACTAAGACAAGCAATAAACAAGACAACATATCCACAAGAACCAAATGGTAACTGTTTGGGGTTTTGTCAGTTACGAAAATCGAAGCTGCAGTTGAATGCATCCTCCCAGAACTCAGTAAGTATTGGGGAAGATGCCACTTTAGTGGGAGGGAGATCCAGCAGGAAGTCTCTCAGACCTGGGATCACAGATCGTGGAATACCAAATCCAATGGCTCCAGCACAAAAGGTGAACTTCAGCATGTCTGGGTGAGTCACCCAGGCCTCACTGCCTATCCACTGGCGAGGTGGGGAAGGCTCACGAGACAGCTCCTCCATCAATAACATCATTTCTCCTAAGCCTGCAAATGCCACAACAACCACTGCTGTTGACCTGGAAAAACATTATACAGTAATATTCACAACATACACAAATACAATATAAAATCAATTATGTCTGAGATATGTATCAAATCTATAAAATAGACAAACATTAAAACACCTTTTGTTAGCGCTAAAAATGATAAGTAAGTTAAACTTTTGCGACTAAGATAAAACCATAATTTTTCACTTTCACTAAATAATATCTGTGGTGTTCTTTGCATAAAGTCAGTGTCAAGACAAGAAATAGAAATACAGGTATTTAGTAACCTGCGGATCACATCAGCCACCCTCTGGATCCTGCTACGTGGGTGATGACGATTAAAAGATTCAGAGTATTCAACACAGATCCCCTCTTTGTGCGCTGTGGCCAGAAAAGATGCCATGCCATAATTTCCATAATCTGAATCTGCCCGGACAGCACCTATCCAAGTCCAGCCAAATTGTTTCACCAGCTTGGCCAGTGCGTCAGCCTGGAACTGGTCACTGGGGATGGTTCTGAAGAAACTGGGGTACTGCTGCTTATTGGACAAGCAGGCACAAGTGGCAAAGTGACTCACCTGATGGAAAAAAACACATTGTAATTTTTGTAAACAGCAGAATTCAGATACTTTGCCAAAAAAGTCTAACAAATAAATTAGAATAGTTACTTGTGGAATATCAAAGGACCCACTGACACGCAACATGGCAATGGTTTGACCAGTTGAAGACGCACCAATAACAGCCATCACCATACCAGATTGTGAGCAATTGACACTGGTATAAAAATAAGGGTCCAGACCATTTGTAAGCTGAAATGCCACTTTCACTGCCATTGGAACTGAGGCACATGAATCATGGATCTGATAACCGAGTCTGATGCCTGGAAGCAGCTTTGTACTGTTGTTAATCTCCTCTATGGCAAAGATCATTGCACGTGAGAAGCTCAATTCCTCTAAGTCCATTCTGCACACAGACAATCATGTCAGTGTTGAAATGTGAATATAACATGTACATGATTGGTCACAATTTAAACAATAAAGTAAAGGAGCAATAAAATTCATTGTTATGGACAATGAACTGCTTTGCATTCCTAATCCAAAATACATCAACGACCACAGCAATAAATACCATTTGGTGGGGTCAATGGTGCAATAGACAGGGGTCAGCATTGGAAGCTTTTTGAGTGCCCCGTTTTTTTTTTTTTTCAATTGTGTTTTTGTTGAAACACAATCCAACAAAAGTGCTACTGTTTCACATAACGGTGCTATTGTCAATGTAATACAATTTATATTTTTTTCCCTAAATGTTAAAAATAGAAATTCAAAGCTTTCAATATTGCACAAACACTTTGTAACAAGATTATATTCACATCATACAAAATAAACAATTTTTATCCTCAGTCAATTCATACATCTTGTTCTTACTGACCTCCCTGTGCACTGTAGTGGCTCAGGCATAGTGGTGTAGTTATGTATCATATTCTGCATATTGTAGTGTATGGAGAAAACCCCACCAATTGTATAGTCACCATCCATTGAGAATGCAGGTAGACGTGTGGTATCCTGTAGTGTACATTTCACAGATGAAGCTTCATGAGTGACCTCACCAGCAGCCCTAGCATGTGTGTAGGCTGTCCTTTGTTTCAAACCATCCACAACATATTTCAAAGCAAGAGCTGAGTTCATCTCTAACAACCACAGAGCTAATCTCAGACCAATAAAGACAGCTGAGATCTCCATCCCTCAAGTCTACCAGTGTGTGCATGGGTGTGTCTTCACTGGTTTTTATAACTTTTCAGACAACAACTTCCCTCCTTACTGTACGTCAGAGTACCCTCCAGCCTACCTTTTACGTCTTTCAAAAGTTAAAGTCTTAGGGCTTCATCTATTTTGTAACCTCCAGTAATTGTCCCCGCTTCTTTTTCCTCATGTAAAGAAACTACTGTTAACACCAGATATCTATCTGTCCTACCCTATTTAGGCTGGTTTAAAATGACATATACTTAAAAAGCATTTTGATATACTAGTTAATTGAGCATACCCATATACCTAATACATATGCTTTCAGTAACTGCAGTGTAATTAATATAGCACTGTTAGTTAATGCAATCAACCCCATAGCCCTGCAGTTATATCAGTATTTTGAGAATTATTTCTTTTTCATTTAGGACGCAACTGTGTTGATTTCACAAGTGTTAACTTAAGTGTACTTTTTAGAACTAATGTGGACATTGCTGAAATGGTCAGATGCTGTCCTGTGATATAATCACATTGTGTCCTAAGAAATATTCCTTCAGTATGAAATCATTTTCATCATAGTTTCTTAATCTGTGATGTCAGCAGATTGTTTAAATGTGAGAAAATCATGCTAGGTTTTCTTTAATTGTTTTATTTCTGCTTGTCAATATAGTGCACCATTTTTGTGGGCTAAGCAAACACTGTATGTAAAGTCCATTAGATTTTAATGTACTTAAAACTAATCACTACGTCAATTGCAGATACATATTGCTAATAGTGTTGACAGAGTAAGAATGTATCCTCTTTTTGGCAAGGATATGAAAAAATAAATAGTCAAGGTTCTTTTCTCATCTAAACTAATTAATGACATACTCTGTTGGAAGTGAATAATGACAACTTCTTCAAACAATTGTTTAATCACATATGCTTACCTTCACATGACTAAGCTGTATTAGTAATTTAATTAGATACATTTTTCAATATAGACATATGCTGTAAGATTCCAACACACACAGGGATTCAAGTTCAAGAGGCAGCACGAGACAGGAAGTCCAGAAAAATTATTTATTGACAAAAGAATATAAATTGTTCTTACAGCAGGCAGGCAAGGTAAATAAAACAGAACAATAAATGCTCATGCCGAAGGCAGGAGGAATAACTAACAATTTAGAAAACAAAAAACAATCACTAAAGAAGGTAGGAGGAATAACAAACCATTCAGAAACAAAACACCAGCGGAGAATCTCGAACTGGCTTCACACAGGTAACATGGAATACTGGGTGGACTCTCATACTGCTCGGCAAGCTCAACTTAACAGCCACAGGGTTGATTACTTTGGAGATGGTAAAGGGACCTACAAACCCCCTGGCTTCATATTTTCTACCTTCAGTAGAAGGTTTTTGGCTGAAAGCCACACCTAGTCTCCCACCTTGTACTGAGGAGCCAGGGACTTCTTCTTGTTGGCATACTGGGCTAACCTCTGTTAGTTTCTCACTCGAAGCAAAGTATTATGACTGCGTCTGATGTAGGCGCTCACTGAGGGGACTGACGCCTGGGTCTCCTGGGTTGGAAACAGCAGCAGCTGGTAACTGTAAGGTGCTTAAAATGGCGAGCAACCTAATGAAGTTGAAGGTAAAGAGTTATGTGCATACTCCACCCAGGCGAGTTGTTGAGCCCAGGTGGAAGGGTTATGGCCACACATGCAACGTAAAATGGTTTCAATTTCTTGATTGAGTCTCTCTGTCTGTCTGTTGGTCTGGGGGTGAAACACAGACGACAAACTCACAGAGAAACCCATTGCCTTGCAAAACTCTGCAAGCCCAGAACGCTGCAGTGAATTGCGGTCCCCGGTCTGAGAATACATCCTATGGCAACCCATGAAGACGAAAGACATGTTGTACTAGTACCTCGGTTTTATGAGAGCTGTAGTTCGGGTGGCCCCCGGGTGACAGGCTAAACTGAGAGTCATGCCCCCACCACACAACCTGCTGACAAAGACTCACAGGGACAAACACCCCAAAGGGCAACCAACAGGAACAGGGTTAACATGCTTAAAATCTCTTACCCTCTTCTCCACGTCCCTACCGCATCGCCCCCAACACCACAGGGGGTAGGATGGTGTTCTGAATTCCAGGGCGATACGACAGAATAAAGTTAAACCTGGAGAAGAATAGGGACCAACAAGCCTGCTGCACATTGAGGCGTCTAGCAGAACTGATGTACCCCAGATTCCTGTGATCAGTCCAGACGAGAACCGGCCGCTCAGTTTTAACTACAAGCTTTATCAAAAAGGAAGGTTTTAAGCCTGGTCTTAAAAGTAGAGAGGGTGTCTACCCCACGAATTTAGATTGGAAGCTGGTTCCACAGGAGAGGAGCTTGATAGCTAAAGGCTCTGCCTCCCATTCTACTTACAAACTCTGGGAACCACTAGTAGGCCTGTATTCTGGGATCGAAGGGGTCTAATTAGGTGATAAAGAACTATGAGATCTTTTAAATATGACGGAACTTGACCATTAAGAGCTTTGTATGTAAGGAGGAGGGTTTTGAATTCTATTCTAGATTTTATGGGAAGCCAATGGAGAGAAGCTAGTGAAGGTGAAATATGATCTCTCTTCCCTAATCCAGTCAGCACTCTTGCTGCAGCATTTTGGATTAATTGAAGGCTTTTTAGAGAGTTATTAGGACACCCCAAGAGTAGGGAATTACAGTAGTCCAACCTAGAAGTAACAAATGCGTGGACTAGTTTTTCGGCATCACTTTGAGACAGGATGCTCCTAATTTTAGCAATGTTGCATAGGTGGAAGAAGGCTGTTGTAGAGATTTGTCTTATATGTGACGTAAACATCAAATCCTGGTCAAAAATAACTCCAAGTTTCCTCACCGCAGTACTGGAGGCCAAAGTTATGTCATCTAAAGTAACTATATTGTTAGACAGCAAATTTCTCAACTTTTTAGGCCCAAAGATACTAATTTCAGTTTTGGCTAAATTTAGAAGTAGGAAATTGTAAGACATTCAGGCCTTTATGTCTTTTAGGCATGCTTCAAGTTTGACTAATTGGTTAGTATCTTCTGGTTTCATGGTTTCTGGACACATAAGCTTTAAACCAATGCAGTGTGGTTCCTTTAATTCCAAATCCATGTTCTAGTCTCTGTAATAAAATGTTGTGATCAATGGTATCAAATGCAGCACTAAGATCTAACAGAACAAGTATAGAGATGAGTCCATTATCTGATGCCATGAGAAGATCGTTAGTGACGTTAGCTGCAGCAAGAGTGCTGACTGGAACTAGCAAGAGAGATCATATTTCACCTTCACTAGCTTCTCTCCATTGGCTTCCTATTAAATTTAGAATAGAATTTAAAACCCTGCTTCTTACATATAAAGCTCTGAATGGTCAGGCTCCATCATATATAGAAGATCTCATAGCACCATATCATCCCAGTAGACCACTTCGCTCTCAGAATGCAGGCCTACTTGTGGTTCCCAGAATTTCCAAAAGTAGAATGGGAGGTAAAGCCTTTAGCTATCAAGCTCCTCTCTTGTGGAACCAGCTCCCAGTTCAGATTCGGGAAGCAGACACCCTCTCTACTTTTAAGTCTAGGCTTAAAACCTTCCTTTTTAATAAAGCATATAGTTAGTTATAGTTATGCTGCCATAGGCTTAGACTGCTGGGGACCCACCCCCCAATGCACTGAGCTCCTTTCCTCCTCTTGACCATCTCTCCTCTCCTCTCACCCCGCAATTGTCACCACTGTATGTCATTAACTCTGTGTGTTCTCTCCCGTAGTTGTCTTTGTCCTCCTCTGTCCCCCTCTCTCTGTCCCTTTCTGCAGGTGTCCCCCGGCTTTGAAGCTGTGTGTCTTCCAGCGTGCAGCTACTGGTCCTACCAATTTGCCCGATGTTTTGTTGTTGCTTTTTGTTGCTCTGTTCTTTTCTCTCTCCCCTTTCCACTCACCCCAACCGGTCGAGGCAGATGGCCGTCCACCCTGAGCCTGGTTCTGCTGGAGGTTTCTTCCGTTAAAGGGAGTTTTTCCTCTCCACTGTTGCCTATGGCTTGCTCCAGGGGGAATTGTTGGGTTCTCTTTATATATCTTTATAATCTTGACTTTATTCTGTAAAGTGCCCTGAGATGACTTTGTTGTGAATTGGCGCTATATAAATAAAGTTGAATTGAAGTTGAATTGAATTGACTTTTACCAGTGCTGTTTCTGTATTATGATGAACTCAAAATCCTGACTGAAAGTCTTCGTACAAATTATTCCTGTAAAGTTGGTCACATTATTGTTTTGCAACTACTTTTTCAAGGATTTTAGAAATAAACGGGAGATTTGCTATTTGTCTATAGTTGGCTAAATCACCTGGATCAAGACAAGGTTTTTTTTGATTACAGCAACTTTATAGGCCTTCGGTACATAGACAGTTTCTAAAGATAGGTTGATCAAATCTAATATGAACGTGTCTATTAAACATCTTTGAGTAATTTGGTTGGAACAGGGTCTAAAAACATGCTGTTAGTTTTGAGGAAGCAATAGTTGAAGTTAGCTCAGTGAGAACTATGGGTAAAAAGCAGTCTAAGATGGATTGGGGCCTTATTGAGGATTCTAGAGCTGTTGTACATAAAGATCCATCTGTAATATTTGTAGGGAGGATCTGGTGAATGTTTTCCTTAATGGTTACAATTTTATTAGTAAGAAAGTCATGAAGGCATTGCTGCTCAGAGTTAAGGGAATACTACGCTCAGCAGAACTATGGCTCTTAGTCAGCCTGGCTATCGTCGGATTCACTGCTTTCTTTTTCAGAGGGGCAATTATCTAGTATCATACGCAGTGAGGCTGCAGAATCGTCAACTAGATAATCAACTTGAGTAAGATGGCTACTCACCCTAGTATTGACACATGGTGGTGAAAAAGTGAAGAAATAATGTCTTTAAATTTGGATGTGGTGAGTAACACGATTATCAAGAGCTTTTACCTGAAGTCTGGTAGAAAGTTCCTCTACCTCCAACCCCAACAGAAGAACTAGAATTTCATTGATGAAGTTTGCATCAGAGCCAGAGTCAATAAAGGCAGTGCACTCCTTGTACATCAGGGGACTAGTGACAAGAGCTGGAACAGTGGGGCATTGTGGGGAGTTTAGGTGAGTAGATCAGTAATAGCCTGACTGTTTAATGGGCACCGGTGAGTTCTGTGTCCACTTTCACATATAACTGGGATTGTAACTGTGGTCCGTGGACAACTGCCTTTACCAACTGAACTACAGCCGCCCCACATCCACAAATATATAAAAATACAATATAAACATAGCTGATTGTGTTGTTCAGAACAATGTTAACTATGCAACTGATACTAGTGTTGAGGTGATCTTACTCAAATCTAATGGTCCAACAAGTACTTCATTCCAGAGATCATTGTTTGACGAACATTGAACATTTATTGTATTTGTTTCTCAACTTAGTTGAACATAGCTGATAACAGACTAATTCTACATACAAGTTTCCAAACAGAAATCTCACAAACACATTCATAAACAGTTTCATCAAACAAGTTTCTCAAAGTATGGCTGAATCCACAGAACTCAGTTAAGAAACCACAGCTTTGCCTCCACAGCTACATACTGAACCTTTCTACCTTGTACTTCTACCTTGTTGTGGCCTTCACTACCTTGTAGTCAGTTTCTTTGCTCCAGTTACCATGTCCACGTGTAGTCCACGTCTGTTCCGTTCAATAGCTGAGCCGAACTGAACTTTTTTGTAACCATTGCTATGTTACATTGACAAATGGAGAACAAATTTAACAGGTAAACTACAAAGGCAAACTATAAAGGCAATCGTCGAAGCCATATGATGTCACTTATGACATCATCAGTATGCTTAAACTATGCATCCTAATCCAATTGACCTATCAATACAAAACATAACCAAAAAATAGAGGAAACCCTGGTTGGCTTGCACAACTAGTATTAATTTTTGTTCATCAAATGTTTCTTGGTGTTCTTCTCTGGCTTGAATAAGATGATAAAACACTTTGGAGCAAATATACACAGTATTAGTCCAAAACTAGAGGCCAGAATGGCAAATATCTCCACAGCCACAGTGAATTTCCCAGGAGAGCTGACATAAGCTGGGATAAAGGTGATCCAGACTGCACAGAATATCAACATGCTGAAGGTGATAAACTTGGCTTCATTAAAATTATCAGGCAGTTTTCGGGCTAGAACAGCTAACACAAAGCAAAACACAGCCAGTAGACCTATGTACCCAAGCACAGCCCAGAATCCAATAAGTGAACCTAATGCACACTCCAGGATGATTCTATCTTTGTATGTGGTGAGGTTTTTCATTGGAAAAGGAGGACTAACAACCAACCAAACTGTACATATTAGAACTTGGATGAATGTAAAAGACACTACAGTCATTCTTTGCTGTAGAGGACCAAACCATTTCATGATGTTACTACCTGGAAGTGTAGCTTTGAAGGCCATTAACACAACAATAGTTTTCCCAAGAACACAAGAGATGCAGAGGACAAAGGTGATCCCAAATGCTGTGTGGCGCAGCATGCAGGACCACTCAGAGGGTGCTCCAATGAAAGTTAATGAACATAAGAAACACAGAGTCAAGGAGAAGAGCAGCAGGAAGCTCAGCTCAGAGTTGTTGGCCTTAACAATCGGAGAGGTTCTCTGACGCAAGAAAACAATTGTTGTTATGATGGACAAACAGGCTCCACCAACTGAGAATGAAGCCAGAATGATTCCTAGGACCTCATCAAAGGAAAGAAACTCTACAGGTTTTGGAAAACAAATGTCTCTATCTGCACTTGGCCAGAACTCCTTGGGGCATGGGAAACAGTCAGTGGAATCTGAAAAAAATCACAAAGAACTTTTAGCTGTCGTATTTGGTGGGCGAGTTTTAGATAGAAAAACATATTTTACCTGTAGCATTGCTGATCTCTCCCTCAGGACATGGTATACAGTCATAACAGCAGATGGGTTTTCCTTTCTGCAGCACTTTATGAGTTCCTGGAGGACAGCTTTCACTGCACACTGACACTGGTACCTGCCATATATAGTGTATATAGACAAACTCACACAGATAGGCCCTTTCACTACAAACCTATTATTATAAAAGTGTATTGCTTCTCACTTGTGTCCTGCCCTCCATCCAGCTGATGTCCTTGTTAATATGGAACTCCTGACCCACTGGGAGTGATGCATCATAGTATCCTACTGTTACTATCTCAAGGCTGCCACTTTTACTTTTCTGCCAGTTAACCAGCTCATATGCAGCCACAGGATCCCCATTAGCATCAAATGACACAGGATAACCATTTCGGGAAAAATTGACTTTCTTCAATTGAGCAAGAATCTGTGAGGAGTAATTAAAGTGAAACAGTGATGGGGAGACAGAAAATCAACAATGTTAAATATGTTCTTATTCCAATGTATTTTTTTAAAGCTGACCTGTTTAGACTCTATCATGGAGAGTTTGTCACACTGAGTTGTAGAATTTGTCTCCTGACATACAGCATTATGAATGGCATGAGCTATTGCATAAACAGCTTTGTACACCAGGTTAGTGGAACGAAGCTGAGATGTGTCAGTGTACGGACTCTGGAGCTTTTGTATGTCTTCACTTCCATCACATAATCTCTTGTCTGTGGCACCACCTGAAATACATCAATTAAACAGATGTATTATTTGAACTGACAGAGACTTATATTTTTCAAATGTATTTGACATTTACCTTTCAAAGTACTTTTAGATAACTGTATATCACAAGCTCAGCAGAAAAACGCAAAAATATAATTTTTTTTTAACACCAACCTGATATATCCTCTACAAGACAGCATTATTATACCCAGTGTGCCTGTCTACATACTTTGTCCACATGTTCAAGAGCAACAGATTTCAATAAAACTGAGTTTCATCCTAAAACAGCTGTTGAATTTTTATATGAGGAAGTTCCACTAAGACAAGCAATAAACAAGACAACATATCCACAAGAACCAAATGGTAACTGTTATTGGTTTTACCAAAATCCAAGCTGCAGTTGAATGCATCCTCCCAAAACTCAGTAAGTATTGGGGAAGATGCCACTTTAGTGGGAGGGAGATCCAGCAGGAAGTCTCTCAGACCTGGGATCACTGATTTTGGAATACCAAATCCAATGGCTCCAGCACAAAAGGTGAACTTCAGCATATCTGGGTTAGTCACCCAGGCCTCACTGCCTATCCACTGGCGAGGTGGGGAAGGCTCAAGAGACAGCTCCTCCAGCAATAACAATATTTCTCCTATGCCTGCAAATGCCACAACAACCATAGCTGTTGACCTGGAAAAACATTATACAGTAATATTCATAAACATACACAAATACAATATAAAATTAATTATGTCTGAGATATGTATCAAATCTATAAAATAGACAAACATTAAAACACCTTTTGTTAGCGATGAACATGATAGGAAAGTTAAACTTTTGCGACTAAGATGAAAGCATAATTTTTCACTTTCACTAAATATATTTGTGGTGTTCTTTGCATAAAGTCAGTGTCAAGACAAGAAATAGAACTTCAGGTATTTAGTAACCTGCGGATCACATCAGCCACCCTCTGGATCCTGCTACGTGGGTGATGACGATTGAAAGATTCAGAGTATTCAACACAGATCCCCTCTTTTTGCGCTGTGGCCAGAAAAGATGCCATGCCATAATTTCCATAATCTGAATCTGCCCGGACAGCACCTATCCAAGTCCAGCCAAACTGTTTCACAAGCTTTGCCAGTGCGTCAGCCTGGAACTGGTCACTGGGGATGGTTCTGAAGAAACTGGGGTACTGCTGCTTATTGGACAAGCAGGCACAAGTGGCAAAGTAACTCACCTAATAGAAAACAACACATTGTAATTTTTGTAAACAGCATAATTCAGATACTTTGCCAAAAAAGTGTAACAAAAAAATTAGAATAGTTACTTGTGGAATATCAAAGGACCCACTGACACGCAACATGGCAATGGTTTGACCAGTTGAAGACGCACCAATAACAGCCTTCACCATACCAGATTGTGAGCAATTGTGACTGGTATAAAAATAAGGGTCCAGGCCATTTGTAAGCTGGGTTGCCACTTTCACTGTCATGGGAATTGAGCCGCATGAATCATGGATCTGATAACCAAGTCTGATGCCTGGAAGCAGCTTTGTACTGTTGTTAATCTCCTCTATGGCAAAGATCATTGCACGTGAGAAGCTTAATTCCTCTAAGTCCATTCTGCACACAGACAATCATGTCAGTGTTAAAATGGGAATATAACATGTACATGATTGGTCACAATTTTAACAAAAAAGTAAAGGAGCAATGAAATTCATTGTAATGGACAATGAACTGCTTTGCATTCCTAATCAAAAATACACCAACGGCCACAGCATAAATACCATTTGGTGGTGTGAATGATGCAATAGACAGGGGTCAGCATTGGAAGTTTTTTGAGTGTGAGAAAGCAAAAGTCCATTGCAGCTTGCAGTGCAACATTATAAAAATCAGTTGGCTGTGGCTATTTGGTGTATCATACTGTGGCCTGAAAAACACAATTCAACATCTGCGCTATAACTTTAATTAGGGGCAACAAAAGTGCTTCTGTTTCACATAATGCTGCTCTTGTCAATGTGATACAGACAATTTATAATTTATCCCTAAATATTAAAAAAATAGAAATTCAAAGCTCTCAATATTGCACAAACACTTTGTAACAAGATTATATTCACATCATACAAAATAAACAATTTTTATCCTCAGTCAATTCATACATCTTGTTCTTACTGACCTCCCTGTGCACTGTAGTGGCTCAGGCATAGTAGTGTAGTTATGTATCATATTCTGCATATTGTAGTGTATGGAGAAAACCCCACCAATTGTATAGTCACCATCCACTGAGAATGCAGGTAGACGTGTGGTATCCTGTAGCGTACATTTCACAGATGAAGCTTCATGAGTGACCTCACCAGCAGCCCTAGCATGTGTGTAGGCTGTCCTTTGTTTCAAACCATCCACAACATATTTCAAAGAAAGACCTGAGTTCATCTCTAACAACCACAGAGCTAATCTCAGACCAATACAGACAGCTGAGATCTCCATCCCTCAAGTCTACCAGTGTGTGCATGGGTGTGTCTTCACTAGTTTTTATAACTTTTCAGACAACAACTTCCCTCCTTACTGTACGTCAGAGTACCCTCCAGCCTACCTTTTACATGTCTTTCAAAAGTTAAAGTCTATTCTGTAACCTCCAATAATTGTCCCTGTTTCGTTTTCCTCACGTAAAGCAACCGCTGTTAATACCAGATATATATCTCTGTCCTACCCTATTTAGGCTGGTTTAAAATGACATATACTTAAAAAGCACATTTTGATATACTAGTAATTGAGTATACCCATATACCTAATACATATGCTTTCAGTAACTGCAGGGTAATTAATATAGCACTGTCAGTTAATGCAATCAATGCCATAGCCCTGCAGTTATATCAGTGTTTTGAGAATAATTTTTTTTTTTTATTTAGGTCGCAACTGTGTTAATGTTACAAGTGTTAACTTAAGTGTACTTTTTAGAGCTAATGTGGACATTGCTGAAATGGTCAGATGCTGTCCTGTGATATAATCACATCATAGTTTCTTAATCTATGATGTCAGCAGATTGTTTACATGTGAGAAAATCACACCAGGTTTTCTTTACTTGTTTTATTTATATTTGTCAATGTAGTGCACCATTTTTGTGGGCTAAGCAAACACTGTATGTAAAGTCAGTTAGAGTTGAAAGTACTTAAAACTAATCACTACCTCAATTACAAATACATATTCCCAATAGTGTTGATGGAGTAAGAATGTATACTCTTTTTGGCAAGGATATGAAAAAATGAATTAGTAGTCAAGGTTCTTTTTTTAATCTAAACTAGTTAATAACATATACTCTGTTGGAAGTGAATAATAACAACTTATTCAAACAGTTGTTTAATCATATATGCCCACCTTCACATGACTAAGCCGTATTAGTAATTTAATTAGAGTCATTTTTTATATTTTTTTTAAATACAAAATGGTTGCAATTCCTAAATAGTAAGGCCCACACTAATGGCCTGTGTGTCATTGGAAAGGGGACATTATCTAGCTTTAGAATAAAAAGAAAATCTTGTTATGTGATACTGAATCAAACTTACAGAGGCACAAATTTGGTATAAATGTTGGGTTTATCCTCCCCCAAATTGTTTGTGTTTTTATGCTAACAGTCAAATGGAGGTCTGCCTGGGGAACCGAAGTCCATTGCTTGAATCCAGAAGGCAATGTTTATTTTTCATATGCAGCCAAAATAAAGAAAATGTCAAATAATTTCAAATTTCATAGTGCTGGTTTGCAGCACTATGGTGTGCAGCATGAGAGTATTCAATAATGTTGTGCCCCTGCAAATATCCTAAAATTTAAGGGACGGCAATACGCAACTTATCAACTCTTGTTACATTTTGAGAAACTGTTGTTGTCATGGTTCTTCAATCTTAGATTGCTTTATAATTAATCCTATAATTAATAATTGGAATTGTGAGGTGTTCTGCTTTCTAACAAGGTATAGTTTGTCGAGTTTTGTTTGGTATAGATTCTTGCAATTGTGAAATATCTTAGGTGGTTGTGCCTTTGTACCGTGGGCAACCCAGCATCAGGATAACCTAAACATTTAATGTGTCATAGGGGACATATTTCATATTTTATGTCTCTCCAAGACAGAAGTTCTTGTCTTCTCAGCTAAACCTTCAGTAAAACATATCAGCATCAACATAGGGCTTCAGTGATTGTCCGCACTAAGTCTACCAGAAAACTAGGGGTCATCATCTGAGCTTTACTGACCACACCTCCTCTGTCTAAGGGCATGTAGACGAGATGCAAGTGCGAGAAAGAGCAGAAAGGAATTTTATTTTTATTTTTTAAAGAGATTTAAGTGCATAGGAAGATGCGGAAGAGTTCTGTTTTCAGCAGTTTTTTGAATATTGGGAGTGAGTCAGCTGAGCGTGCAGAGTTTGGTAGCTCGTTCCACCATCGTGGGATCATTGCACTAAAAAGTTTTGCTTGGTGTCTTCTGTGCTGTGCTGGGACCACCAGACGTCGTTTACTGGCAGACCGCAGCGGGCGGGAAGGATTGTAGACTTGAATGAGTGAGTTGAGGTAAGCGGGAGCTGTTGAGTTAACTACCCTGTGAGCAAGAGACAGAGCTTTTAACCTGATGCGAGCAGCTACAGGAAGCCAGTGTAGAGATCTGAAGAGTGGTGTGACATGGGTCTTTTTTGGCTGATTAGAAATGAGGCGAGCTGCTGCGTTTTGGATCATCTGCAAGGGTTTGATTGTGGATACCGGTAACCCCATCAAGAAAGCATTGCAATAATCAAGACGAGATATGACCAGCACCTGTACAATGAGTTGGGTTGTATATTCCGTGATGTAGGGTCTGATCTTTCTGAAGTTGTAGAGAGTAAATCTGCAAGCCCTAGAGACTGAGGAGATGCGGTCCTTAAAGCGCAGTTGGTCGTTGATGATGACTCCCAGATTTTTGCCGATTTAGTGGGGACAATTACTGTAGATCCAATGTTGATGCTGATGTGCTGTGTCGAAGGTCTGGCTGGGAAGACAAGGACTTCGGTCTTGGAGAGGTTGAGTTGAAGATGTCTCTCACTCATCTAGGCTGAGATGTCTGAGAGACAGGCAGAGATGCGTGATAAGACAGTAGAGTCGTCCGGTGGAAAGGACAGGAAGAGCTGTGTGTCATCAGTGTAGCAGTGATAGGAAAGACCATGTGAGTGAATGATGGCACCTAGGGATGAAGTATAGATAGAAAAAGAAGAGGACCAAGAACTGAGCCCTGCGGCACACCGGTAGAGAGGCTATGAGAGTGAGAAAGATGCCCCCGCCAGGACACCTTGAAGGTTCGTCCCAATAGGTAAGAACCAAGCCAGTCTAGGGCTGATCCAGAGATGCCTAAGTCAGAGAGTGTGGACAAGAGGATCTGATGGTTCACAGTGTCAAAGGCTAGATAGATCAAGTAGAATTAAGACAGACGATTTACCTGTGGCTTTTGCAGCTCAAAGATATTCCACACCAGTCAGGAGTGCTGTTTCTCTGGAGTGACCCCTCTTGAAGCCAGACTGGTTGACATTGAGGAAGTTGTTCTTGGAAAGGAAGTCTGAGAGTTGGTTGAAGACCATCAGGTTCAATGCGCTGACTCTCTCCTACAGAGTGGTCAACTCAACAGCACTGGCCTACCTTAACTCCCTCATTCAGGTCTACAATCTCTCCCGCTCTCTGTGCGTTGCCAAGCTATGGCATGGTCCCATAACCACACAAAAGAGCCCAAACAAAGTATTTCAGCTTAGGAGCAAATAATCACAATTTAATTTTTTATTTAATCTCAAAAGGCATCTCAAATAAAAAACTAATTGCAAGTCACACTACAACCCTACAAATCCCAGAAGCACTACCTGGACAGAATAGCTGGCCCAGAATATCAGGCCTGCTTCTCTTTAGTGTCCATCTTGCTATCATATTGGCACGACTAGCTTTACTTTTATTTTCATGTATTTATTTTTAAGTAATTTTTATAACATTTTTCAAATTGCATTTATAACCAAATGTCAAGACAACTCACAATTGCATTAACATTTTTACCATATTTACCATATTACCATATTACCATATATACTTTTTTACCATATTTTCCAGAACTTCTAGAAACGTTTGTAACATAACACAATAGTAGTAAAATGACATCCAAAAATATATAAAAATACAAATAAATATAAACAGCTGATTGTGTTAAACGTCTACAATATAAACTCCCATTGTTCGTAACAATGTTAACTATGCAACTTATACTAGTATTGATTTTTGTTCATCAAATTTTTCTTGGTGTTCTTCTCTGGCTTAAATAAGATGATAAAACACTTTGGAGCAAATATACACAATATTAGTCCAAAACTAGAGGCCAGAATGGCAAATATCTCCACAGCCACTGTAAATTTTCCAGGAGAGCTGACATAAGCTGGGATGAAAGTGATCCAGACTGCACAGAATATCAACATGCTGAAGGTGATAAACTTGGCTTCATTAAAATTATCAGGCAGTTTTCGGGCCAGAACAGCTAACACAAAGCAAAACACAGCCAGTAGACCTATGTACCCAAGCACAGCCCAGAATCCAACAGCTGAACCTAATGCACACTCCAGGATGATTCTATCTTTGTATGTGGTGAGGTTTTTCATTGGAAAAGGAGGACTAACAACCAACCAAACTGTACATATTAGAACTTGGATAAATGTAAAAGACACTACAGTCATTCTTTGCTGTAGAGGACCAAACCATTTCATGATGTTACTACCTGGAAGTGTAGCTTTGAAGGCCATTAACACAACTATAGTTTTCCCAAGAACACAAGAGATGCAGAGGACAAAGGTGATCCCAAATGCTGTGTGGCGCAGCATGCAGGACCACTCAGAGGGTGCTCCAATGAAAGTTAATGAACATAAGAAACACAGAGTCAAGGAGAAGAGCAGCAGGAAGCTCAGCTCAGAGTTGTTGGCCCTGACAATTGGGGAGGTTCTGTGACGGAAGAATATAACAGCTGTCAAAGCAGCCACACAGGCACCACAAAGTGAGAATGTAGCCAAGATGATTCCTAGGACCTCAGTGAAGGAAAGAAACTCCACAGGCTTTGGGAAACAAGTGTCTTTCTCTGCATTTGGCCAGAACTCCTTTGGGCATGGGAAACAGTCAGAGGAATCTGAAAAAACAACCACAAAAAACAAAAACAACTTAAAGCAGTATCATATTTAATGTTGTAGATATGCATGAAAAAAAGATTTACCACTAGCATTGCTGATCTCTCCCTCAGGACATGGTATGCAGTCATAACAGCAGATGGGTTTTCCTTTCTGCAGCACTTTATGGGTTCCTGGAGGACAGCTGTCACTGCAAGCTGACACGGGCACCTGCCACAACAGTGTGTACTTGAGCTCTCCAAATGAAAACCCCAAAAATTTTTTTACCCATAATGGACCATGTGGCCTAACCCGAACCCAGTTTAAAGGGTATGTCTGAAGGTGCAACCACGTCTAGGGCATGTTGACGTATTGATGTCTGAACATCTCACTTAAAAAGCTGTTGCCCAATCGCTCTTACCTTCACTTCCATCAGCAGAATATGGGTACAGAATGTGGGCCACTGGGAAAACTACTTGGAGATCCTTGGTAAATGAAGATGAGCAGCATGATGACTACCTGACATCTAGAAGGTCCCTGGTTTGACTCTGCCGTGAGGCTAAGCCTGTCAGCTGTCGCCATTCTGTTTTTCTGTTTCATTGCTTTGTGGCTTCCTGGACCTTCTCTAAACTGGGTCTCATCCCTTCTTGCACTACCAGCTAAGCAGCCACCTAGAGTGTGCCCTATCATCTGTCTGAACCAGGTAAAGAAAGCGATAAAGCAGAAAGATCGCCCATGTTTAATCACTAATGCTCAATCACATGCTTATCACATATAGTGGCAGTTTGGACAGCATTTGGGTTCCTGGATTGTATGGGAATTTATCATATTAGCGCTGACCCACTAGGCTTGCTGCTATTTCTTTAAATGGCTGTCAACAGAAGCGCTCAGGTACTGCTGAAATTTTTATTGTCTACACCGAGGGGGCCTCAGCAGCCTCACAACTCCCTTATCCAGATGTCTGCCATATCTGTGCCTGAGCTCCAACCTACCTTAAACTCTAAACGGATGGACCCAGGTTTCTTTTTTGGGGTGGGGCCAAAGGACGGCGGTCGGGAGGCTTGTCTCCCCAAATGAACGAGCTGAAGCTGCTCACCATGTGGAAAGTACTGTGTCTGTCTGAGGATAGACAACGGAATGTCGAAACAGAATGTTGGTTACATATTTTAATCCAAGATTTTGGATGCTAGGTGCCGCCTTCAGGCTTCAGGCAACAAAAACTCTGCATGATGCAGAGCATGCAGGCATAATTAAGTACACCTGGTTCAGACAGGTGAGAGGGCCAATTACAGTTGGGCTTTAATAATTTTATCTTGAGCTGCAAGGAGAAAAGAAAACCAAAAGAGCAAAAGCCAAAGGCATATGTATTTCCTTCAGGTGTTCTGGTTTCCTCTACAGTCCAAAGACATGCAGATAAGTTAATTGGTGACTTTAAAATTGCCGATATGTGCGAATGTCAGTATGAATTGTTATCCCTCTACGTGTGTCCCTGAGTTAGACTAATCCCCCTCTTGTCCAATGACAGCTTTACTTCAGCTACCCGAAAACCCTTTACTGTCACAGCACCCGCTCCCCCACCCTTTTCTCTCCTCCTTTTCCCCGTCTCCCTGCCTGTTTTGTGTATGTGTGTGTTTGTTTTGCTCTTTAGCACACCTGCGAATGCAGCGGCGGCCACACCTGCATGCAATTATTCACCTTGATGACAGCTGTTCATATACCGGTTTCCTGCATGTCACAAGTTGCCAGATCTTCTCAGTATCCACCTCGGTATTTGAGTACTCAAGGCTTCTTATTTAAACTATCAGAGAATTCCTTGTTCGTTCATTGTGTCTCCCTCCCTACAGAACCTCCGGTCGCCCTGCTGCGCCCAGTCATCCCCCCCAACTCCTTGTCTCCACGGCACCTAATTCCCCAGCCTTCCGTCCTCTTCTCGCGATTCACCGCTCCATCGATCCCTCCTGCATCGGGGTCTCCAAGCTCCTCCGACCGAACTCTCTGGACAGCGCTCTCCGCCTGCAATCCCCCCATAACTTCCCCAATAAACCATTCTTACCTTCCCAATTGCTCGGTTCTGTCTCTCCTTCTGGGTCCAATACAATTGACTACACGCTAAGTGTGACATTAACAGGATAAGCATTTAACATAATGGATTTTAATTACAGGAAGTTAAACACAAATACAAAATACCTTACGTTAAAAAGTTGTTCAATCATAATTATAAATTATTGTTCCTCACTTGTGTCCTGCCCTCCATCCAGGTGAGGTTCTTGTTGATGAGGAACTCTTGGCCCGCCGGCAATGATGCATCGTAATACCCTACTGTCACCATGTCAAGGCTGCCACTCTTACTTTCCTGCCAATTTACTAGCTCATATATGGCCGCGGGATCCCCGTTACTATCAAATGACACATGATAACCATTTCGGGAAGAATTGACTTTTTTCAGCTGACTTAGAATCTGTGAGGATGGAATAAAAAATGACATTGAGGGAGGGTCAAAGAGATGATTCATAACACTTACATAATATAAAGACACTGTGTGTTTATTTGTTTTAACTACCTGTTTGGACTCTATCCTGGAGAGCTTGTCACAGTGAGTTGTAGAATTTGTCTCCTGACAAATAACATTATGAATGGCATGAGCTACTGCATAAACAGCCTTGTACACCATGTTAGTTATGCGCAGCTGAGACGTGTCAGTGTAAGGGCTCTGGAGGTTTTGGATGTCTTCAGTTCCCTCACAAAAACCTTTGTCTGTGGCAGCACCTGAAAATATGTAGGCATTCAGTCTGATATTTGTTTTAGGTTGGTTATGATTTGTTAATTACAGTATAGTCAGTGAGTTGATATTTTTTCTTATAAAATCTTTTAAAACCTTTTTTTTGTATAATTTGACCCAATAAATGTGCTTTCCAGAATCAGACAGTGCATACTTTACATACTTTTTTCCCAGTTTGATTTTCTCAATGCAGGTTACAACATACAAGTACTAGAAAAAATAGCAAAAGCTCAGAAAATGAAAAAATTAACTGGAATAACAAATTGGAAATTGATCATGCCCCTGCAATAACACTTACTGGATACAATTTTTGCTTTAATTAGAGCCTTGAGTGTGTTTGGATACTTTGATATAGGCAACAAAATGTAAATGTTTGAAAAGGGTTTGATCTGGGGTTTTTTCTAAATGCACTTTAAAGCAAAAACTATAATTTATTATTCTTTATATTATAATTTATTATGTATAAATAAGCACAGGTTTCTCACTTTTTTTCAACCTGCAGTCGAATGCATCCTCCCAGAACTCAGTAAGTATTTGGGATGCTGCCACTTCAGTGTGAGAGAGATTCAGCAGGAATTCTCTCAGACCTGGGATTACTGATTTTGGAATACCAAATCCAATGGCTCCAGCACAGAAGGTGAACTTCAGCATGTCTGGGTCAGTTACCCAGGCCTCACTGCCTATCCACTGGCGAGGTGGGGAAGGCTCCCGAGACAGCTCATCCATCAGTATTCTCATGTCTCCAGAAGCAGCAAATGCCACAACAACCATAGCTGTTGACCTGAAGAGAGATTGTAATCTGATATTTTATTCCACTATAAACACAAATTGGTTTGAAATATATATCAACATTATGACATAAACTTTAGACTTGGTAAACAAAATATTTCTTTTGAACTCACAACTAATGACCCTTTTCATATTCTTCTATTTTTCCTAAGTACTTAATGTGTTTTTGTGTCTAGAAGGCTAAGGCTCAGCACAGGGAATACAAGCAATGAGTTATTCAGAAACCTGCGAATCACATCAGCCACTCTCTTTATCCTGCTACGTGGGTGAGTACGATAAAACGACTCAGAGTATTCAACACAGATTCCCTCTTTGTACGCTGCTTTCAGGAAAGATGCCATGCCATTATTTCCATAGTCTGAATCTGACCGGACAGCACCTATCCAAGTCCAGCCAAACTGTTTCACAAGCTTGGCCAGTGCTTCCGCTTGGAACTGGTCACTGGGGATGGTTCTGAAGAAACTGGGGTACTCATGCTTATTGGACAAGCAGGCACAAGTGGCAAAGTGACTCACCTAAAAGAAAAACAACACAATACTTTAATGACTGTCAAAATAGTACATGCACATATTTAAAACATAGTTAGCCAGAAACCTTAGATATTTACTTGAGGGATGTTAAAGGGCCCAATGACACGTGACATGCTGATAGACGGCGTGGATCCAGACTCACCAACAATAGCCATCACCATACCAGATCGTGAGCAGTTGTCACGGTTGTAAAACAGTGGATCTAAGCCATTTGTCAGCTGGAATGCCACTTTTACTGCCATAGGGCCTGAGGCACATGAGTCGTGAATCTGATAACCCAGTCTGATGCCTGGAAGCAGCTTTGTACTGTTGTTAATCTCCTCTATGGCGAAGATCATTGCACGTGAGAAGCGAAGTTCACGGGGGTCAAGTCTGCACACGGACAATTATGCCACTGTTAATGTACATTTGATATGGAAAGTTTATAATTGCCACAGAGGGACCACACAGAAAAGTAGAATTACAATGTAGGGATGGACAATAATAGCTGCACTGCAGTTGGGTTTCAAGTGAACACAATCTATATATATTTAATGATTTAAATAGAAGACATCCATTTCCATTATTCAGTATCTACAGACAGCATTTCTCGTGTATGCAATTATAAATTAGAGCATGGTTTGAAAATAAATGTTCAAGCAGATCACTGACAGTGTACTGTTAATTCAGCACATATGAAACAGTAAAAAAAAATATATTGTAACCTTTTATAAAGTGAGAATCTCCAAAAATGTGTAATACCCAAGTGTGTCTAATTCACCATTTTGAAATACAGTAAAGTAGTTTTATCAGATATTCAGATGTTGTTGCTGCTGCAAATAATATTTTTTTAAAATACACATCATTCTAAATGTTCTGAATGAATTTTGTTTGCTCAATACTAATTATTGGTTTGTTTCAAAGGTCATCAAATGTTAATTTAATTTGAGCATATAGTAGTTGTATCTCATTTGTTTCAACCACTAAAGCAAGTATAATACTTACATTATCAGATAGTACATATGTAACTATCACTGCATAAAGCAACTCACCAATATTTTCAGGTGAGAATCACAAACATGTTTATTCATTTTCATATACTTACAGTTTGGCATTTTTATTATGGCAATGTGAGGCCACAAAACATAACACAAATGAATGCACCTGTTTCCCAACACAATCTGCCACTTCATATTTTCACTAACCTCCCTGTGCACCTCAGTGGCTCAGGCATGGTGGTGTAGTTATGCTTCACTGTGTCCATATAGTTGTGTATGGAGAAAATCCCCCCCACAATGTAGTCACCATCCATTGTAAACACAGGTAAACGGGGGGTACCCTGCAGTCTACATCTCTCAGATGATTCTTCAGGCGTGACCCCAGACCCAGCCGTAGCTTGTGTCCAGCCAGACCATTGTTTTAGACCATTCTCTGAACTATTCAAACCAAGAACTGAGTTAATCTCAAACAAACACACAGCTAGTCTCAGACCAGTAAAGAGAGCTGAGATTTCCATCCCTCAAGTGTATGTGTTCATAGATGCATATTTGCTGCTTAATATAGCTTTTCAGACAGTAACTCTCCTCCTTCTAATGCCTGTCAGCTTATAGTACAGATCCAAGAGGGGGTGTGCTTACCCAGTGGTCTTTGTTTAACTCCAAGTATTTCGTGGTATGAGCTGCATAGTGTACAATATAATCTCCACTAGGTGTCCCTGTTTCTTTTCTTCCCATGTAAGTATTAGTATTAGTATGATTCAGTGTCTTAGTATTGTGAGGACAAGATGTCCCCCTAATGTGGTCAAATTTGAAAAATGTATATACCTCAGCCTGAAATAAGAAAATATGTTTTAAGAAAATAGTATTTCGCTATGACAGCAGGTTAAGCAAGTGTGATAGAGCACCAGCCTTTGAATATATCCCTGTTTCCAGGCAAACAGCGATAACCACTCTGGCTGCCCTCTCATTAAGTCCACAATACCAAACCTACTATTAATCCACTCCAAACAAATCATTTTACTCATCAAAACTTTGGATTATCTATATAACCACGGTTCTCTAAGTAGCACGAGTGAGTTTCTCCCATTGGGTAAGCCTTCTGCATGAAATCCTCAGAAACTCCTCTTGCACTCTGCCAACCAGGACTGGTTGAGACTAAGCATGTCAGTGTCAAAGCGGGGAAAGACTTCACCTCCATGAGGGGGTCAGTTGTCTGGAAACAAAAAGGGGGTAAAGGGGGTTTTCCCTGGACAGAAGATCTTCTTTAACCCTGGCACATGGGTGGGTTTTAGTGTCAAAATAATTTGCTGCAGTTTGTGTGCCTGTGCGTGTGTCCTTCTCTTTACTCAACAGTGTGCCAGCCATCTAGCTATTTCCTGTAAAACCACTAGTTCCATGGCTCTTCCTGGAGTCAGGAAAACCATAATTTCTTCCTCCAGCTCAGCTGGGTCTTCCATCAGGAGAGAAGACTGATGACAGGGACATTGTCCCTGACGTTGTCGGGGGGAAATGAGATGCCACCACTGGTTCTAGTGGGGGAATGTGCTGTGTCAATCGATTCCAGGAGCTGCCTGCCACAAGATGCTTCACAAGACTACAGTTTCTTCCAACAAGTCTGAGAAGATCAGCTTGAGTTGTTTCCCTGTCCTCTTGACTTTCTGTGGTTTCTTCCAATTAAAGTAAGACCGAATCACCTCGGCTTGAACCTCAGGCCAACACTAAATTGTTATGTAAAGTTTAGATGCTTCTCCGTCCCGTACATTATCAGCTTTTTACGCCCAGTGATTTAAGAGGATATAGACGCATATTGATTTACAATTTTAATTGGATACACACATGACATTATTGTGTCCTGCATGGTGATGACCTTTTTTAGAGCTAATGCTGTTGTCATGGCTCATGAATGCCTTTAAATGTAATAGCTACAATCATTCAAGAAAAACCCATAAAACTTTTAAAACTGGCTTACAAATGGGAGTATACACTGATAAGCCACAGCATCATTGACTGTATTGAATTTTATTTTGACATTATACTGTAGAATTAATTGGATGTTGTTTTGTGGGGGGTGTTTCTCTCATTTTGTTGGTGTTTTTATGGGCTGTGTGATCTTCTTATGGTACACATGCATTTTCTCATTAAATTTGATTCACCCACACCTGAAAAGTGAAGAGTTTTAAATCAGCGTACTTTACTCAGGAGAGAGGAATAGGAATGTAGGATTCAGATGAGACTGGGCAAATGAGCAGGGAAGGAGCAGGACATACAGCTGACCAGGCACCAGGCTTATAGGCAAAAAAAATCAAGTGCATCTTTCACGTTACTTGCTAAAATTACTGAGCGTATCGGATGTTGTTTTTCTCTCTTTCTGTCCTGTTCCCACCCAGTTGGAGATGGGATGGAGAGTAGCAATGATGCAACAGCTACAGGGCCATTTACAAAGACTCACAGCCTTTTATTTAAACCGTTATTACAAACACTTATGTGACAAAATCTATTCACGTCTCCCCATTCAAAGTGGGACGTCTTGGAAATGTGTGTATTTTTGACTTGGCAAAACATAATTGCAGAAGTGTCAAATGGGTTTTAAAAAGTGCTTCAAAAGTACCATCACTGACATTAAAATATTTATAAAATAAGCTTTCTACATAATAAAACTGACTAATAAACCTTATCTAAATATAATCACATTTACCTTATATACATACATATATGCATATACACATATGACCAAAACTCTAAAAGCCAAAACACTGTGTGAGATAGGACTAGGGCAACGCTATTTCAGAGTATTTTCAGTAATTTTTATTGTTTTTATAGCATTAATAATTAAACTGCATACATACGCAAATTATATATTTACTTTTAAACTCTTCATCGGCACATGTACTATACAGTCATTTTCATTTTTGCATCATGATTTTCTTGTTGTTCTTTTCAGGTTTCAAAATTAGGATATAGCACTTTGGAGCAAAAATGCACAATAGGAGTCCAAACGTTGAAGCTAAAATGGCAAAAATATGCACGGCCACTGTGTACTTCCCAGATGTGCTCATATACACTGGGATAAAAGTAATCCAAACCGCAAAGAATATTAGCATGCTGAAGGTAATGAGCTTTGCCTCATTAAAATTATCTGGCAGTTTCCGTGCCAAAAAAGCCATTATGAAGCACATGCAAGCCAGAATGCCAATGTATCCAAGAACGCACCAGAAGCCAACTTCTGAACCAGTAACACACTCAATGATGATGGTAGCACTGTGGTAATTTGTATTGATTTTGGCATGAGGTGGACTGGTGAGCAGCCAGATAAGGCAGATTATTACCTGAGTGAAAGGGAAAACAGCTGGATTTTTAATTAGTACAGTTAAAATACACACATTATGTATGTGTGTGTGTGTGTGTGTGTGTGTGTGTGTATATATATATATATATATATATATATATATATATATATATATATATATATATACTTTTTACATACAGAGAGTTTTTTTTTTTTTTTTACCTGGACAGCTGTTCCTAAAACCACGCTCGCTCTCTGTTGTTTGGGGCCAAACCACTTCATTACATTACTTCCTGGCAATGTGGACCTAAAAGCCATTAGAACCACTGCTGTTTTCGCCAGAAGGCATGAAATGCAGAGGGCAAAACTGATCCCAAATGCTGGATACCTGAAACGGCATAGCCAGTCTGAAGGCTTACCAATAAACAACAGACTAACAAGGAAACAGACAGCAAGGAACACTAACAAAAGGAGGCTCAATTTCCTGTTGTTGGCCCGAACCAGTGGTGTGTCTTTGTACATGAGGAATACGCCAAGGATAGAGATTGAAATACAGGCTCCAAGGACTGATACAACACACAGCACAATACCTATTAAATCATGGTAAGACAGGTATTCAGTAGTCTTTGGAATGCAGAGATCTCTGGCTTTATTGGGCCATGTGTCCTCAGAGCAGCGTAAGCACTCTAAAGAATCTGGAGATGGAGGGAGAAAAAGAATTTAAGTTTAAGGAAGCCACATTTAGATACGAACAAGATAGTTTGTATTTGCATAATAAAGGAGAAAGGGTCATAGAAGGTCATAGAACACAACACACCAGTCGTATTGCTAACTTCTCCCTCAGCACAGGGGACACAGTCAAAACAGCAGATAGGTTCACCCTTTCTCCTGGCGATGCGCGAACCTGGAGGACAATTGTCACTGCACACAGACCGAGGAGCCTGAGAGGCAAAGTTCAGCCACTCAGAAAGATCTGACTTCGCTACAGTATAACGGTCTCTGTTGCAACTATTTCAAATACAGACTAGAAGCTGAAAAAACTTTTGCAAATTGTATCCAGTTTCAGCTAAAACTAAAAACATTTATCACATGATTACAACACTGTGGTAACACTACACAAAGAGGAAAAGATTGTCATAAAATGTAGTTTTCTGGTTTGTTATTTTTATGAAATTGTTAAACATTTAAAACTATTTACACTATTACATTCATTGTTTACATTTGTAAATACATTTTATACGTAACTACGTTGGCTTTTTTATAAAACACCTTTCAGGAGATAAAATCAAATGGTGGAATTTTTAATTTGGACTTAACAGACTTTAAGGATCCTGCCATATTGTGAAGAGGCAGGTCATAGAAGACCAAAGCTCAATAAGAAAGATCCCTACAAACACGACTTCTTTTAACTGTAGTAAAAGATATAAGCCCCCAAATCTACTGAGATTCTATTTGAAGATAATTTTTTCCTCTGCCTGTTTAACAATAAAGTATATTGCACGCAAATAAAAATAAATTGGTAGATGTGTTAATCAGCAGCAGATACAACAGTCTAAGAGGTGAACATGGCCTCAAGCCAGTCTGCAGAGAACACACCTGCTTTCCAATAGGCCACTGAATTACTGAGTCATTTATGATGAGGCTGCGTCCAGCGGGCGTTGCAGCATCATAGAAACCTACTTTAAACAAATGTAATGAGCCATCAGGCCTCTTCTGCCAGTTCACCAGATCATAATAAGCAATGGGGTCACCATTTTGATCAAAGTTGACTTTCTCCCCCATTGCAGAAAAGTTTACATGTTTCATGTAATGGATAAGCTGAGGGAGAGAGGAAAACACAATCTAAACACAAACTGTGGTGCATTTAAATTATAAATATTATAAAATTCTCTTTAAAATAACATTACATTTACAAGTAGTCTCACCTGCCATGGTTCAAAATTCTTTGGGTCTCCACAAGTGCCATTTAGGAAAGGCCCCTTTCCCACTTTGCAGTTACTCATTTCTTGCAAGGCATGAGCTACCAGATGCACTGCCTTATAAACATTAAATGATACTCTTAGCTGTGTCACATCTAAATAAGGAGTGTAAACATCATTTAAGTCCTCCTTTCCTTTACATGGAAACCTGTCAAGGTAGTTGTCGATTCCATGAGAGTGGTTGTTCACTGACTCGTTAAGTCGACAATTAAAAGTTTCTTCCCAAAATTCAGCCAAGAAAGCTGACTGAAGATTGTAGGATGGTCTGAAACTGAGGAGATGCTGCTTCAGACCTGGAATTTCATCAGCTCTCCGGATGGCAAAACCTAACGTTCCTTTCAGAAGATCTCCATACTTTTCCCAGAGCACTTTGGCAGTGGCCCAAGCCTCACTGGCAATCCACTGCAGACCCTTTATATTCCTTTGACTGATCTCTCTCAGTATGCCCTGCATCTCTGACTCACTAGAAAAATTAATGATGACCTTTGAAGACGCCATCTAAACAGTGAAAATTTAGATGTAGTTACTATCTAATGAAGTTTTAACAGTTTGATGTTTTATACGTAATGGTTTGTTGGACCATGTCTAATTTTTAAGGGTGTATAATATATATTTAAATACCCATAATAATATATTTTTTTTGCATTTTACAATGCTACACTAATTAAACTATGCAGTTTATTGACAAGCCACATGTAAAAGTAGTGAAAAAAATCAATAAAATTCATGTTATCATGTTAAATAATAATACAGACTAGTGAATGGTTTAAAATGCTTCAAATGAGCTACAATACTAAGGTAATCTAGGTGTTGTGCTCGTATTTAACCCAATTACACAAAAATAAATTTTAATGACTAATGTAATATAATATTTACATATTTACAATATTTAATTTTTTCTTTTGTCCTTTGTGGTTAGAGATGTTCATGAAGCAATAACATTATAAAAAAAACTAAAATGCTGCACTAAGTGCACTCAACACTCACAAATTTTCTATTCGTGTTATGGTGACTTCACCCTGAAAGATTAGTAGTGTTGCAGAGGTACCTGAATAACATCCATAAGTTCGTCTAGAGCCTGCTGACTCAGGCTTACAGGGTAGAAATGAGTGTAAGCAGCACACACACCATACTGCACTGACTCCTGGAGGAAGAGCTGGATTGCAAAGCGAGCGTAATCCGATTCAACACCAATGACTCCCACCCAGGTCCAGCCAAAATAGCTAATTAGTTGGGCCAGGGCTCTGATCTGGAAAGTATCACTAGGCATTGTGCGCATAAAGGTTGGAAACTCCATTTGGTTACTTAGACAGCTGCAGGATGCAAAATAGCTCACCTAGTATTACAGCAAACAATGGTTAAACTCTCATGCACTGTTAAGAAAAGCTGTTGAACATTAGAACTTTGATTATAAGCATTCCAGAACGGATTTAACCAGTCTAGAAACCTAAGAGCTCAACTCTAAATCAAGAAGCTGAGTCTATAGGATTTGTGGACATTTTATATGCTCAATACATCTCTAAAAAAAACATTTTGAAATCAAACTGTTTCTAACTTTATCCAGTGAAAACTATGTTACCTTTACATTGGATTATTTTGAAATTATCTAAGGTGCAATTTTCCACTTCTGAAGTTTTTAAAATGAAATATTTAAAAACATTTGAGTCATTTTGGAAAGTACAATGACAATTATGTAAACTTAAATAAGACCAATTAACTAAGTAAAATACATAATATTACTATTAATACAACAAGAGAGCCGAAACAGATAGTCTCACCAGGGGGATATGGAAAGAACCCAAGCTTCTTAACAGAGCCATAGACACCCCAGAGCCAGCGTCTCCTATAACAACTGGGGACACAGTCCTTTGTACAGCACCACAGCCCAAATTAGAGTCAATTTTTTTCTCTACATTGTTACCGGCTATAGAGCTTGTCTCTGGCTGGCCATTCACTAACAGCAACAATGCTCTCAGAGAGACAGAAATGTCATCACAGCTATCACGGATGTGGAAACCGAGCTTGAGCTGTGGCAGAAGGTCACTGCGCTGGTTGATCTCTTTGATTGCAAACGTCATTGTCTGCATCCAGCGCAAGGCACGAGAGCTAAAACTGTACACAAGTGACAGGCAAATTATTACACAGCACAAATATATACAACAATACAACACACTGAACTTAAATTCAATAAAACAAAATCTGTGTGTATCCAAATAATCACTTACTATTTATAGATACTATTAGGTGGTTTTGTTTTGAATGTTGGAAGGAAAGACACTGGGCTGTAGTGCAGAGGGAATAAGCCTCCAATAACTACATCTCCATCTTCATACAGACTGTTTTTCTCGTTGTCCCCCAAGAAAACACAGTTATCCAGAGCAGGAGCTGAGCCAAATGTGCATCTAAAGAGAGGAAGAAACAAAAGGAGCTTTACAGCCATAAAGACCATGGTGGACCCAGGTTTGATGGAAAACTCCAGCATTGTAATGGTAAATGTTTCAGTCAGACGCTGCCCTTTCTGACCACATGCAAATTAAAATATATCTCAGGATGCACCTGATGTTATCCATTGTATTTAGTAAAGATTTATTGATGTCACAGCCATGTGAGGGCGGTCCCCTCACATGGTTGTGACATCATCAAAAAATAACACCTTGTGTTCAATGTGTTTACAGTAGCCTAAGCTGTGATGGGGATATGTTCATAATGAGCTCTTCAGTTGATGGAAGATGAAGATTTATTGCTTTCTTTATGTAATGACAAATGCTCAAAACAGGGTGACACATTTAGAAAATGATTTTAAAGTTTTAAAGTCAAATTTAAAAACCTTTATTGGATAAATAAACTGTATACCAATTTAGGCTAATGGTGTGTTTACGAAGTGTTTGTTACACGTAATAAATGTCAAAGACGCAACTGATCTATCAATTTAAAAGTCCAACTATTCATAAAAAAATAATAAACAGATGGGAAGAGGTAAAAATCCATCCTTTGCATGAATAATCTGCCTGGTTGTTAGAAACATTCCATTGCGACAAAATATATTAAACTACCTGAAATGTACATAATAATAGTTTTTTTTTTTTTTTTTTTTTACATAGTATTTTAGGTTCAGATTTGGTCAGTTCTCCTTAGGCTGAAAGTCCCAAAGCAGGTACCTACCACCCTTGGGGTGGCACTTAGGGTGGCCAATACGATTTTGGGGTTGGCCATTGCCAACCAAGGCCACTAGTCTGGCTCCGCCCACTCTCATTTAAATATTCAAGTTGTGATAAATTTAGTGTAATTGTTTTTAAAGTAAAGCAAATTTGCTACTTATTGGACTCTGTTTTAAGACTATAACAGATTAATATTGTTTGTATATTTATTGTTATTATTTAGTTTGTCAGAACTAAAAGGCATTTAATGTGTTCAAATGCTTAAAGTTGATCTGAGCAACACTGGATTGTGGAGAAGAGAGCCAACTGTGATGAAAAGAGTGAAAATGTGATATAGTTTTAAATGGAGGAAACAGCATCTTTCCAGTCATTGAAAAAAGAAAATAAAGATTGTGTAGCATTCATAATAACTATGTACCACTTAGTTGGAGCATTTGGGAAATTGTTTTATTATCTGGGCTTATGTTATTGGGCATCGGGCCCAATTCTGCCTTTGTGTACTTGTAGTCGTATTCATAAAACTTATAAGATACTGCACTCTATACCACGTTAACCTCCACAGGTAGGTAGAGGGGGAAACATTTTAAGATAATTGATGACGACAAATGTAAAGCTGAATGCAAGCTGTGCTTTGCTAAAGTCTTAAGATGTAGTTACTAACTAACATACTCCTGTTTCTCAAGAATATTTAAAATATTTGTAAGTGACATCAGGAACAGCAACTGTTTACTTTGTTTTCCAAAGGTATTTAACCTTCATATTCCTGTGTAGACTCTACAGTTCATGTTGACCATGCTTCTACATTTGGGAGCTGTGCTTTTTCATTTTTGTTAATTTTGTTCTTTTCTGCAAAAGTTGTTTTGTTTTTAAAAAACTGCTCTCATATTTCTTTTGAGGACTTTGCTGTCCAGTAACTTATACTAGAAGCAAAACAGTTTAGTACTTATTACTATATTCTGTATCAGCAACTACTAAAGTGTAAGTACTCTGGAAAAAAGCACAAAATGAACATGCTGGGATATGCTCATTTTTTACCTTGTGTATTTCCCCTAAAAATGGGTATGGCGACTTTTTAGCTAGTGCTAATTTTGCTATCACTGCCCTCTGAGATTCACGGAACAACCAATTGTGTTAAATGGCAGATAGTGGAGCAGCTGGTTTGCTTTCAATAGTGCTTTTTTTTTCTTTAATTATTTTTCACACCTGTCTCTGAGCAAATGCAAAATATAACCATTTACAATAACATGAAGGCCTAACACCATGGGAAAAATAACATCTGGGGCAACGGATTTGTGTACATGTAAGGCTCTGTACAAGTAAATGTAAATGTTGCCTTATACGCTGGGCCTTTTTTTCCACAATAAATGCTCAGTTTATCCAGCAAATTGCCCAAATAAAATTTTTTTCATAGTCTTATCCTTTGAAGCGGTTGTAAATGTTTATATCGCACATACGCTGTTTTACTAATCTAGAGATAAGCACTGGAAATTATTTAACTGAAATCTTGATTATTCAGAATACTACTGCCAGGTAATGTATTGTTCTGTTTAGTTAGTACTTAAAGTACATACTACCAAATCTCATCAATGTTCTATAAATCTGTGGTTTTATTCATAGAAATTGAGACAAAATGCTTGATGGAATGTAGCCCGCTGATTCACAGGACTGGTTTCAGGCAATCTTTTGTATGAATTCAAATGTCATGTAAGATTGTATTGTTTTCTATGCACATAGAACTATTTTTCAATTAACAGTTTACTGAAATGTTATGATAGACTTCCTATTGTTGTATTAATTTATTTCAAATTTTCAGTACATGGTTGCAAACCATTTCTAAAGTAAGAACATAAAATTGTAAAACAATATTTAAAGAATGTTGTAAATTATTTCTTGTAAACTTTGCTTAATGTGCAGTACATAAGTTTCATTTTGCTAGTAGGGTTTTACTACAACATACCTTAGGATGGATTTTTGTTCATCAAGTGTTTCTTGGTGTTCTTCTCTGGCTTAAACAATATAATGAAACACTTTGGAGCAAATATGCACAGTATTAATGCAAAACTAGAGGCCAGAATGGCAAATATTTCTACAGCCACAGTAAATTTCCCAGGAGAGCTAATATAGGCTGGAATAAATGTGATCCAGACTGCACAGAATATCAACATGCTGAAGGTGATAAACTTGGCTTCATTAAAATTATCAGGCAGTTTTCGGGCTAGAACAGCTAACACAAAGCAAAACACAGCCAGTAGACCTATGTACCCAAGCACGGCCCAGAATCCAACAGCTGAACCTAATGCACACTCCAAGATGATTCTATCTTTGTATGTGGTGAGGTTTTTCATTGGAAAAGGAGGACTAACAATCAACCAAACTGTACATATTAAAACTTGGATGAATGTGAAAGACACTACAGTCAGTCTTTGCTGTAGAGGACCAAACCATTTCATGATGTTACTACCTGGAAGTGTAGCTTTAAAGGCCATTAAGACAACTATAGTTTTCCCAAGAACACAAGAGATGCAGAGGACAAAGGTGATCCCAAATGCTGTGTGGCGCAGCATGCAGGACCACTCAGAGGGTGCTCCAATGAAAGTTAATGAACATAAGAAACACAGAGTCAAGGAGAAGAGCAGCAGGAAGCTCAGCTCAGAGTTGTTGGCCCTGACAATTGGGGAGGTTCTGTGACGCAAGAATACAGTCGCAGTTATTGCGGCCAAAAAGGCTCCACCAACTGAGAATGCAGCCAGGATGATTCCTAGGATCTCGCTGAAAGAAAGAAACTCTACAGACTTTGAGAAACAAGTGTCTCTCTCTGCATTTGGCCAGAACTCTTTGGGGCATGGGAAACAGTCAGTGGAATCTGAAAGAATACAAAGAACGTTAAGCAGTCATATATATTTATTGTGTTTAACTACATAAGAAAACATGATACTTTACCTGTAGTATTGCTGATCTCTCCTTCAGGACATGGTATACAGTCATAACAGCAGATGGGTTTTCCTTTCTGCAGCACTTTATGAGTTCCTGGAGAACAGCTGTCACTGCAAACTGACATGGGCACCTGCAACATACAATATTATCAGACAGTCTTACGAACCCATTATTGCTGTTATGATGTAAAGTAATTGCTCCTAACTTTTGTCCTGCCGTCCACCCAGGTGATGTTCTTGTAGATGTGGAGCTCCTGGCCCACCGCCAGTGATGCATCATAGTATCCTACTGTCACCAACTCAAGGCTGCCACTCTTACTTTTTTGCCAGTTAACCAGCTCATATGCAGCCACAGGATCCCCGTTAGCATCAAATGACACATGATAACCATTTTGGGAAAAATTTACTTTCTTCAGATGAGTGAGAACCTGAGAGCATAAGGTAAAGTAAGAAAGTGAGAAATAAATTTAATTTTTATTTATTTTCTTTTTTTGAAGGATCATCATAGCCAAGAAGTCTCACTGGATTTTTCCTTTAGTCATTAAATTACCTGTTTGGACTCTACCCTGGAGAGTTTGTCACACTGAGTTGTAGAATTTGTCTCCTGACACACAGCATTATGAATGGCATGACCTATTGCATAAACAGCTTTGTACACCATGTTGGTGATGCGGAGCTCAGATGTGTCAGTGTACGGACTCTGGAGCTGTTGCAGGTCTTCAGTTCCATCACACAATCTCTTGTCTGTTCCATCACCTAAAAGTATATACAATATATTAATTTTCTGTAATTCACTAATAAAGTACTATATTATATGCAGTATTATTACCTCTATGTGCCATCCAATTTGTTTTTGTACTACTACTATCTCAAGGGTCAATTTCTGAATAGCAGAATTTATATGAATATTGATGATTAGTAAGATGCAATAAATTAATGCAACATAACAAGGCCTGAACAATTTAGGAATCAATAGAAAGCTTATTTGTTAAACATACAGAGACGAACGTTTGACAGATTTGTATATTCATGTTATTAACTAACTTTTAACACCAGCATGTTCATTAGAGTTTAAAGTACTTTGTTTAGTAGTAAGTTGCAGTTTAGACACGTGATTAGTGATGGTCCACACATGGTGTTTGGGTGTTTCAAGTCTTCGAACATCAATCATCTCATCTGGGTGACCCGGGCAGGTGCGTTGAGTACCAGAGCCACACCTATGGTTTCTCTGCAGCTTCCTTGATGTTCCAGCACTCTTTTGATACCAAATAGACTGAGTATCCTGTCTAGAGACTACCTGGCAAAACTCTCAAAGTTCACCTGAATGGGCTCGCAACTGTTAGGCATTCTTTACCTTGAGTAGTGTTTTTGCTTTCTATTGCCAACTCTGCTACACTGTCTATACTGTTTACTTAATTTCAAGGCTTCATTGTTGCCAATTTGAAAACAATATTAATAAAGAATATTGTACAGGACAGTATTATTATATTAAGTAACAAAATGTATATATTTATAGATAACATTATGTCTTCAATATCAACAGATTTCAATTCAACAACGTTAGAAAATTTTATGGTCTTGAATACATTTAAACTGAATTACAGGCAGACAACAAAACAACAAAAGTAGAGACAGACACAAAGACCCAGTTCTGACTTTTAATTACGTTAATTTAAAAATTAGCAAAAAATCTCACTTTTTTCCAGCCTGCAGTTGAATGCATCCTCCCAGAACTCAGTAAGTATTGGCGAGGCTGCCACTTTAGTGGGAGGGAGATCCAGCAGGAAGTCTCTCAGTCCTGGGATCACAGATCGTGGAATGGCAAATCCAATGGCTCCAGCACAGAAGGTGAACTTCAACATGTCTGGGTGAGTCACCCAGGCCTCACTGCCTATCCACTGTCGAGGTGGGGAAGAGTCACGAGACAGCTCCTCCATGAGTAATTTCATTTCTCCAAAGCCTGCAAATGCAACAATAACCATTGCTTTTGACCTGGAGAGACATTAAAGACAAGTAGGTTTGTGTTATAATACAATTAAAGATTGCTTGCTTGGTATAGCTTGGTGTGTCTGCTAAATGTATACTATTGTACACTGAATATGTTAAATACAAGTGCATTAAATTAAATAAAATGGCTTAGTAATCCTGTGCTTGAATAATACTGTTTGACATTTGTTTAATATGGTTATGGTTGGTGTCAGCATTGATAACACAATGAATAATTTACAAACCTGCGAATCACATCAGCCACTCTCTGGATCCTGCTGCGTGGGTGAAAACGATTAAAAGATTCAGAGTATTCAACACAGATTCCTTCTTTGTATGCTGCTTTAAGGAAAGATGCCATGCCATTATTTCCATAGTCTGAATCTGACCGGACAGCACCTATCCAAGTCCAGCCAAACTGTTTCACCAGCTTGGCCAGTGCATCAGCCTGGAACTGGTCACTGGGAATGGTTCTGAAGAAACTGGGGTACTGCTGCTTATTGGACAAACAGGCACAAGTGGCAAAGTGACTCACCTAAGGGGTTAAAAAAAGTGGGATTGTTTCATGACACATTTAAAGATAAGTCTGAGCAAATTTTATATACCAAAAATTGCAGATATTTACTTGAGGAATATTAAAGGATCCAATGATGCGCGACATGCTGATGGATGGTGATGACCCAGACTCACCCACAATGGCCATCACCATACCAGATTGTGAACAGTTGTCACCAAAGTAAAAAACAGGGTCCAGACCATTTGTAAGCTGAAATGCCACTTTCACTGCCATGGGAACTGATGAGCACGAGTCATGAATCTGATAACCGAGTCTGATGCCCGGAAGGAGCTTTGAACTGTTGTTAATCTCCTCAATGGCAAAGATCATTGCACATGAGAAGTGCAGTTCACGTGGTTCAATTCTGCACACAGAAAAACATAATTATTTTAAAGTGTATAGATAATGTGGACAGTTCACATTGTTAACCCAACAAAAATCACACTATAATGGACAACTGCAATGTAACGTAACTGTAAGGTACATTGAACAGAATAGCTGGACTGCATCTGTAGGTCAAATATACATGATGATTTCTTAACCACCAAACAAAATTCATTAAAACAACTATCTTCACTTAAGCAACATCAAACATTCTATTTTTTACCCATAGTCACACTGGCACATTTGTCAATACATAAAATTTATATGACCAAATACTCACATTTGTTCTTGACACACATTTTGCAGTAAGACTATATTCATATTAAATTAACATTTTATTAACCACTTCTCCTTCTTACTTACCTCCCTGTACACCTTAGTGGCTCAGGCATGGTGGTGTAGTTGTATTTCTCTGTTTGCATACTGTAGTGTATGGAGAAAACTCCACCGATGATGTAGTCACCATCCTCTGAGAATGCAGGTAGACGAGCAGTACCCTGCAGTTTACATATGACAGATGAATCCTCAGTACCTACTTCAGTACAAACACTAGTCTGTGTGGATACAACCGTTTGTTTCAGATCACATAAACCATTCAGAGCAAGAGCTGATTTCATCCCAAACAAATACACAATTAATTTCAGACCGATAAAGAGAGCTGAGATCTCCATGCTGCAAGTGTACACACTTGTACATGTGTGTCTTTTCACAGATTTATATAACTTTTTAGACAACAGTTTTCCTCCTTCTTGTACGTCAGCTTACATTACATCAGAGAGAAGGAGCCCTTGACATGCACTTCGCCCCCATCTAAAATGGTATCTTCCAGCTTCTGATTAGCTGAACACATCTGAAGCAAAGAATCAGTAGTAGGGTAGGGAAGTGATAGTTGAAAAAAAAAAATAAATAAACAGAGAAGGGGTCTTTGAGAGCTGGAATTGAGAACCCTGTGGTTCAGTGCTCGACAATGCAAGTTTATGCAGAGGAACTGAGTCCCACTCCCGATCACACAGAGAACAGAGGCAGATGGTGGGCAAATAGTGCCACTGTTTGTGTATGCTCAGTGTATGCTGGAGAAATAGGGAGTGAATGGTGTCACTGATGATGGATCCATTGTGTCTTGGAAAAATGCAAGACAAGTGAAGAGGCAAAAGGCAGCTCACAAATATTGTTTATGGGTGAGTTTCTTCAGCAAAGTAGAAACACCGCAGATCAGTTTCACTCAAGTGGGCCATTCATATTGACAAGGCTTATGGGTTATGTTCGGCCTTTTAACAAAGGAATGGGGTAAATGCAAATCAACCATCATACATTGTGGTCAGGAGTCTATTTAGCAAGTCCTTGTCACTTCTTATACTTTTGCTTCCTACTGTATTGCAAATACAAATTGTCCTGCTTCTTGTGGTTTCCCTACTGGGAAACAAATGTTAAGAAGCACGCGGTGCAGGCAGTTTTATGGTTGGTGTCAAGTTAACACATCAGTGGAGTACGTCTTTATTTAGCCAGCACAAGTAAGGAGACAGGATATGTTGTTGGAAAGCAAAAGTTGAGTACCCGCTGAGGAAGCACTGCTGTAAAGACAATGCAAATACTAGGTGTGCAAGAAGTGTGAAAATAGAGCACTAGAAAGTGAAAAAGTGTTGCATTGGTTTTCATATGATTCTATAGCCCCTTTCAGACATGCACTGGAATTCAGACATTTTCCAGATTTTCTCTGGGGTGGGTTTATGTGTGAACACAAAAGCCCAAGTCTATTGCCCCTGACATTACTCAAATTATACCCAGCTCACTTTAGTAAGTCTTGTTTTATATTTAGACTCCATATCTCACAAGTCTCTGCTGAGTTACTCGTCTGTGTCCTCTCTCATAGACTGGAGTTCAGCACCACCTAGCAAGTCGGAGAACTTGCTACATCTCAATCTTGCTTGCCAACTATATTATTTTATAATGAACCTAATTTAACTTTAATTTAACTAGTTAGTTCTCTACCTTTTTCCCTCAACTTCCTAACTCTCTGAAATTCCTAGTGAGAACGCCTGTATCCAGGATGCAAGACTAAATCCTTATATTTTAGGTCATAATATAACTTGCCCCATGTCTTTCAGGTTTATCGACATTGTAGGCTTGGGATAAAGTTTAATATTGCTAGGATCTCAGGCAAACATGCATGATTTTATTCACAATTTTCTGTTGTTCCTCATTAAGGTAAATCGACTGTTGGTTGTCTCTTTGATTGGGTACAGTTTCGGTCAACAAGGGAAATTGTGACACTCTGGACCACCGTGGCTCTCTGGTTTTCCCTGAATTTCTACCTTCAATACATTAAACCCTATTACTGGCATTTCAAGGTCAATGAACTTATGTTCAGTAATTGATAGATTGGTGTGCGTTTCAATAATAAGTCCAGTGCTTTCAAAAAGTATTAAGACAACACTTCACTTTTTAAAATTTTATTATGTTGTAGCCTGACTGCATTACATTACGAGGTGGCTGTAATGTTTTGGTTCCCTAACTTTAAAACTTTAAAAACAGTAAAGCCAAATTTTACAACTAAATTATTAGTTCTTTATCATGTTTTAAATGTTATTCGAGAATAGTTCTATATTGATCAAAAACATAAAATGCAAAACAATTTTCACGCAGATTGTTGTACAGTTTTTATAATTTGTAATGCCTCTAAATGCATTTTAAATAGCTTCCAGTTCATCTGGCTTTGCACAGAGTCATAAACCTGCTAATTTAGTTTTACACGTTTTTACACTATAGCGAATATCTGCCATCACTGTTTCTTGCTTTGTTGTATTGGATTTTGTCTCCTGTTCTCTGAGTACCTCAGTGCCTGAGAGAGCTGATTGAGTTTTACTGTTTTCTGCACATCCATCACCTTCACTGCGAAAGAAAGTCTCGGCTGCAGAAGAGATCACTTATGCTGAACTGCCAATCATGCAGTATCTGTTTATCCCAGATTCAGAAATAGGGCAGGGAAAATCATTGCAGAACTTGCCAAAAGTGGACACAAAACAGTTCCAATGATGACTCCATCACTTAGTTAACCTAATCTGTCATGGAAATCACTTTGCAATATTAGGACAATGGAAATGTTCAACAAGAATTTTTGTCTGTATAGTATAAGACTTAAACTGTACAGTAATGTATATTTCATAAGTTCATTGACATTTAAATACAAGCTTTACATATGGTGCAATACAACCACCTCTGCACATAAAAATCCTACAGTATGTCTGTCTGTGGTGTGTTTCTCATGGGGCAGCTACCATATCATGTTAACATATGTACTTCAAGTGCTTCAAGAAGCATATTGGACAAGGAGTCTAACCTGGGTTACACAGTAAATGCAGCGCAAAGAACTAAAAGTCCTAAAATTAAACACAGACCACTGGGTAAGGAAAACATGTCTCTGATGTAGTAGAAGCTGACGTACTGTAGGAGGGGAGTTTTTGTCTAAACTATATAAACAAGAAAAAACACAATTTGATCACATGTACTGTATAAACTTGAGGGATGGCAATCTCAGCTTTTATTATTGGTCTCAGACTAGCTCTGTATTTGCTAGAGAAAAACTCAGCTCTTACTTTGAATGATTCATGGGATAGTTTAAAACAAAATTCTAGCAACACAAAGGTCAGTTATAAAGTGAGATGTAAGCTACAGGATTCCAAACGTCCATCTGTGTTCTCAATGGATGGTGACTACGTTATTGGGGGTGTTTTCTCCATACACAGCAACATGCACACAGTGAAGCACAACTACACCACTATGCCTGAGCCACTGAGGTGCACAGGGAGGTTTGTAACTAGGAGAAGGGTAACAGTGTTAAGTAGTTTGGGAGAAATGCTTGTGTTGTTTGTACAATGTCAATACAGTTTAATTGCATTATTTTTCTGCGATATGTTTATGTGGCATTGAAAGGCTAAAATCAATGTCTCTTTAGTTTAACTGAAACTAGAACTAGAAACTGATACACATTTGGCTTATTAATGCACTATTAGTATCTTTCTGTAACTCTTAACTGCAGTGTTTTTGTAGAAAAGGGGAACTTTCCATATATGTCCATATAATATGGAAAGTTCCCACTTTTTCAACACTGAAATTTGTTTTTGTGTGCAGAATTGACTCAGAGGAACTGGGCTTCTCACGTGCAATGACCTTTGCTATCGACAGTATCAACAACAGTACAAAGCTGCTTCCAGGCATCAGACTTGGTTATCAGATCTATGACTCCTGTGCCTCAGTTCCCATGGCAGTGAAAGTAGCATTTCAGCTTACAAATGGTCTGGACCCTGTGTTTTACATTCCTGACAACTGTTCACAATCTGGTATGGTGATGGCCGTTGTTGGGGAGTCTGGATCAACACCGTCAATCAGCATTTCACGCATCATTGCGCCCTTTAATATTCCCCAAGTAAATAACTTTTTTGTTTTGTGCAACTGTAAATGCACACATGATGAAGTTTTGACTGTAGTTAAACAATCACACTGTTTTGTTTCCCTTAGGTGAGTCACTTTGCCACTTGTGCCTGCTTGTCCAATAAGCAGCAGTACCCCAATTTCTTCAGAACCATCCCCAGTGACCAGTTCCAGGCTGAAGCACTGGCCAAGCTGGTGAAACAGTTTGGCTGGACTTGGATAGGTGCTGTCCGGTCAGATTCAGACTATGGAAATAATGGCATGGCATCTTTCCTGGATGCAGCGTACAAAGAGGGAATCTGTGTTGAATACTCTGAATCATTCTATCGCACTCATCCACGTAGCAGGATCCAGAGAGTGGCTGATGTGATCCGCAGGTTTTTAGATCACAGCTTGTACTTGTATTTTCTGACACTGACCTCCTTGACATAAAACCACAAAAGACATTAAGTCAAAACACAAGATCACAAACAAACATGAGAAATGTTTTATTATCTTAATACCAAAAAGGCACATTTCATTCTATCTTGTAGATACATTTGAAGCCAAAAAGATAAAATGCATTTTTGGTTTGCTGTTATAATGTTAATACGTATAATACTGTTTAATGTCTCTACAGGTCAACAGCTACGGTGGTTGTTGCGTTTGTATCCTTTGGAGACATGTCATTACTAATGGAGGAGCTGTCTCGTGAGCCTTCCCCACCTCGCCAGTGGATAGGCAGTGAGTCCTGGGTGACTCACCCAGACATGCTGAAGTTCACATTCTGTGCTGGAGCTATTGGATTTGGTATTCCTCAATCTGTCATCCCAGGTCTGAGAGACTTCCTGCTGGATCTCTCTCCCACTGAAGTGGCAGCATCCCCAATACTTACTGAATTCTGGGAGGACGCGTTCAACTGCAAGCTGGAAAAAAGTGAGAGCGTTGTGGCAATTTGTGAGTTAATTGCATGACAAGTCATACTTTGGTCCATATGGTTTTGTAATGTTGTTTGCCTTTTAGTTGAACTAAAATTCATTGAAAAGTCTTGACGAAGACATGAGTTAGTCAACAGGTGTGTCTTTGTAAATTATCCCACTTGATAGTGCTCTCTTTTTTTTTAATGAAGCAGGTTATTGTAATTTCACAAAGACAAACACACTGTATACAGAAAAATAGGCTTTACTGATAAATATAAACATGAGTATTACAATATTACAAAACCATATTGTTTGTTTCTTATTCTGTTTTTTTTTTTGTTTTTTTTTATGTGTGTGTGGGGCGGTCTCCCCTTAATCTCCTCTTCAGCAGTCTAAAACATTTCACTCGTCCCTCTGATACAGTCCTTTGCTGAGTTGACATGTGTGGTTTGGCTCATAAGCAGATTCTTTTCTGTTCCACTCTTCGTCCCTTTCGTCACTTTGATAAAATTAATCTTTGTGTCATCATAAAACTTCGTTAGAGAATTTAGTGGTTCATCCCAGTATTTGTATTTTTTTCTACTTTTGCAAATCCGGCAGGCTTTGTGACCGTTTATGCTGATGTGGTATATTTTGTATCTTGTGATATGGTTTTTGTACTCACAGATACGTTGTGGAGGTTGTTGATTATTTAGCAGATTGTTGTTTTGGAATGTTAAAAAAACACCTGTCAGTGCATTTTTTGTTACATTTCAATACTTTTTTTGATCAAAAATTAAGACCATCTGATACAAAAGTGCTATGTTTCATAGTGTTTAATATATATCAGTGTAAATACCATCAAATGAAAGCTGAAATTCTGAGCTTTCAGTTCCATCTTTTGATTTTGAACCTAAACCTTTTCAGTGCACAGCAAAAACAGATGAATTCGCCTTTCAATTTCAGGACCTTTTAAAGGGGGTGAATGTGCACTATGTGCACTTTGACTGTTGACCCAACATGGGCCTGTTTCAGACATGAACTCTTGAGAATGTCAGGATGATCAGGTCCTGAAATTCAGGAGTTTCCCTTTCAGACATGTAGCCAACATCGAAGATAGTCTATGCAAGACGCCTTCTTACTTGTAAGGAAATACTACGTGTAATTGGGTGACGAGTGGTTCTTGGACACTTCAAGCAGGGGGTGGAACATGATGCAAAAACAAAGCCGTGGGAGTGACAGTGTTTTCCTTTGTAATGTGGTCGTATACAACTCGTGTTGCTCCTTGTATGTGTTGGAGTATGAATGAATAAGTTCTTCACTTTTGGGTGTTTGTATTTGCCCGGTTTCATGACAGTTGTAGGAAATGGACGTTATCAACACACCCACTCACTCATGGTGAATTCTCCGGGGTATTACTTTCTCTAATCACAAATGAGCTCGGTTGGAGATAATCCAGACTTTACACCAGAGAGTTGGCTAGGTAAAATCCGAGTAATGTCAGGGGCAACAGACTTGAGCATTTGCATTCACACATACATCTACCCAAGAGAAAGCCTAAAAAAATGAATGAATTCCAATGCATGTCTGAAAGGGGCTTAAAACTACTATTAATTCAACGAAATTCAACTTTATTTATATTGCGCCAATACACAACAAAGTAATCTCAAATCACTTTACAGAATAAGACTATAAAGATGTATAGACAGAACCCAACAGTTCCGCCTTGAGCAAGCCTTAGGCAACAGCTGAGAGGAAAAACTCCCTTTAACGGAAGAAACCTCCAGCAGAACCAGGCTCAGGGTGGGCGGCAATCTGCCTTGACTGGTTGGGGTGAGTGGAAAGTGAAGAGAGAATAGAAAAGAGCAACAAAAGCAACAACAAAACATCGGGCAGGTTGGTAGGACCAGTAGCTGCACGCTGGAAGACACACAACTTCAAAGCCGGGGACACCTGCAGAAAGGGACAGAGAGAGGGGGACAGAGAAGGACAAAGACAACTACGGGAGAAAACACACAGAGTTATTGTCATACAGTGGTGACAATTGTGGGGTGAGAGGAGAGGAGAGAGGGTCAAGAGGAGGAAAGGAGCTCAGTGCATCGGGGGGGTGGGTCCCCCAGTAATCTAAGCCTATAGCAGCATAACTAACTATAAGCTTTATTAAAGAGGAAGGTTTTAAGCATAGACTTAAAAGTAGAGAGGGTGTCTGCTTCCCGAATCTGAACTGGGAGTTGGTTCCACAGGAGAGGAGCTTGATAGCTAAAGGCTCTGGTTTTTAATTCTATTTTAGATTTTATGGGAAGCTAATGGAGAGAAGCTAGTGAAGGTGAAATATGATCTCTCTTGCTAGTTCCAGTCAGCACTCTTGCTGCAGCATTTTGGATTAATTGCAGGTTCTTTAGGGAGTTACTGGGGCATCCTGAAAGTAGGGAATTACAGTAGTCCAACCTAGAAGTAACAAGTAACTAGTTTTCCGGCATCACTTTGAGACAGGATGCTCCTAATTTTGGCAATGTTCCATAGGTGGAAGAAGGCTGTTCTAGAGATTTGTTTTATATGTGAGGTAAAGGACAAATCCTGGTCAAAAATAACTCCAAGGTTCTTGCAGTAGTACTGGAGGCCAGAGTTATGCCATCTAGAGTAACAATATGGTTGGACATCATATTTCTGAGATTTTTGGGCCCAAATACTATGACTTTGTCTTGTAGGCATGCTTGAAGCTTGATTAACTGTTTTCTTTTTCATCTGGTTCCATAGATAAATATAGCTGGGTATCATCAGCGCAGCAGTGGAAATTTATGGAGTGTTTTCTAATAATGTTGCCTAAAGGAGACATATAAAGTAAAAAGTATTGGTTCTAACACAGAGCGTTGTGGAACTCCATAACTAACTTTTGTGTGCAGGATTCATCCTTAAAATGATCAAATTGAAGTCTCTCAGATAGATAAGATTTAAACCAACTTAGTGCAGTTCCTTTAATCCCAATTTCATGTTCCAGTCTCTGTAATAAAATGTTGTGATCAATGGTAACGAAGGCAGCACTAAGATCTAACAGAACAAGTATAGAGACTAGTCCATTGTCTAATTCCAAGAGAAGATCACTACTTCACATTACTATTAGTGTCATCCCGTCTACACTCGTGCACTGAATGGAGATCTCCCAGTGCCCACCTGGTGTTTGAGTCCCAACTAAGACTACATAAATAACTGGGAATCTGAGAAGAATCATTTTGGTTCAGTGCAAGTCCAAGTGCAAGTTGGGTTAGACAGCAAAAGAGTGGATGATAGGCTGGTGAGCCTGCAGAGTTATGTAGCTCTAGTGTTTTGGTACCACTGAGCTAAAGAGCTCTGCTTGGGATTTTTTTATTACATGGTGTAGCAACCAGCAGATTTGCACCAGTTCTTCTCATCACTCCTTAGCACAGATAAGAGAGCCAAGATTAGGAGATGAGCAATGGGCAGACCTGGAAGACAGTGGGAAAAGACTATACAGACAGATTGAAAGTTTGTGGTTCAGAAGATGTCAGTGGCTGTGTCTGTGTCAGGGGGAAATTTGCCCATAATAAGAGGACTAAATGGTAAAGGGTCTGCACTTATAAAGTGCTTTTCTACCTATTGGCACTCAAAGCGCTGTACACTGCTTCTTATTCACCCATTCACACTCATCATCCCACTAAGTAAGGGGTTCAGTTCAGTAAGTTGGGGTTCAAGTGTCTTACTCAAGGACACTTCAACATGTGAGCCAGGGATTGAACCAACAACTGCGAGATTGAAGGACATCCGCTCTACCTTCCTGCACCACAGTCGCAGTTGTGGAATATGGGAAGACTTGAGAAGATAGACAATGAGCTCAATACAAAAGTGATCTTACAAACTGAGTGACTGAGATTTTGTCTGTGATGGGCTTTCGAGTGAGAATGAGGTGGTTGCCAGCTTTGTGGGTTGGTGAAGTTCAGATCAGTTTGAATTAAAACGTGGTCTGAACGGCAAGAATGTCAGCAGCCTGGGGCTTGTCTAAGTGCATGTTCATGTCTCCCAGGAACAGGACAGCGGTATTTCCTGCAGATTGGCAAGTCCATACAGCAAGAAGGTGTGCAGATGGGGGAGGCTTTGACATGGTTCATGCCCCACTAACTCAGTTTTAAACCTATGACAAGCTAACCAGGTTATAGTCAGGTTTCTTGGAAAAGCAATTTAACCGTCATGTAAACAGGAAACCTAGTTTTCCTGAATGCTCCTAGACAAGAAAATATTCCTTTCCATCTATATGCAAAACCAGGTTTCTATCCCGATATGTACAAAGCTGCACATGTGCAATGTGGTGACACACTTCATGACCTTTTGTCATCAGCATGTGTTGTGCCTTACATTAACAATCTTTAAAACACTTACCTCACATGAATTATGAATGAAAATATAGTATGTTATACTACGTCCATGTTAAAAAGGTAACAGTGTCTGTCTCTCTATTTACTCAGGTGCTGCCACAAACCGGAGTTTGTGTGATGGAACTGAAGACATAAAAAAGCTCCAGAGCCTGTACACTGACAAATCTCAGCTACGCGTCACTGTTATGGTGTACAATGCTGTTTATGCAATAGCTCATGCCATTCATAATGCTGTGTGTCAGGAGATAAATTCTACAAGTCAGTGTGACAAACTCTCCAGGATAGAGTCCCAACAGGTAATATGAAACAAGAATATCCTTCAGTGCATTTTTTCTAGCTATGGTGTACAGTTCATAAAATTAAAAATACAATGCTGGTATAACCAGGATGTATTTTTTCAAACATTTTTAATAGAAATATATTCAAAAATAATTTAAAGTCTTTATATCCATGTAAAACAAAATCAAGACTTAAAGCATCAAGATATGTTTCCTGTTTACCCAAGTGTAGACAACAACAGCCTCATCTGCATCACATACTTGTATTTACGTATGTATGTGTGGCGGTTATAGAAGGTTACCCACAGGGGGGCAGACTCGGGCATAATCATCCCTGAGAGAAATCGGCATTTTTTTCCTCATGAACATTAGCTTGTCCACAACATAAGAAAAAGCCAGGACAAAACTCAAAGAGGTTAATTTTGCAAAATTACTGCAAAGAAAACAGCAACAATAACATAAATGTGAGTAGTTGTGGACTGCCTCAGTTTTTTTTCTAAACTTTCCAGTATTATAGCTATGATTTGAAGCTGCTGCTATGATTTGATACTGCCTCACATAGGTAGCTTAAATTTCTGACATTAACAACTGATGCTCCAAATCAATGTTACACAGCCGTATGTGTAGTTAACAGCAAGCTTATCTCGACCCTGGGACATAAGGAGAGGTGCTATCAAAGTTTGTTATGAGCACATTGTGGTAGAGTGAAACAGAGTAGAACAGGGAGAGAGAAGGTTCAGTAGAATGCATTGAGTAATCTGAATTGAATATCATGTTACTGTTAGTTTAAGCTTAACTTTAAACAAACACCTTATTCTTTCCCTTAAATCTACTCTAATGTCTGACTTGTTTTTTTTACAGATTTTCACTCAGCTGAAAAAAGTAAAATTTTCCCTAAATGGTTACAATGTGTCATTTGATGCTAACGGGGATCCTGTGGCCAAATATGAGCTGGTTAACTGGCAGAAAAGTAAGAGTGGCATTATTGAGTTGGTGTCAGTAGGGTACTATGATGCATCACTGCCAGTGGGCCAGGAGCTCTGTATCAACAAGAACATCACCTGGGTTGAGGGCAGGACACAAGTGAGGAACAATAACTCACTGTAATCTTGAATTATCCATATTGAAAGAGGCAAATGTGTATGAATTTATCTATATACACTGTGTCTGCAGGTGCCGATGTCGGTGTGCACTGAAAGCTGTCCGCCAGGAACTCATAGAATACTCTTAAAAGGAAAACCCATCTGCTGTTTTGACTGTATTCCATGTCCTGAGGGAGAGATCAGCAATGCTACAGGTATAATGTATTTTGTTATGCACAACTACCACATTGTGTATATAAAAACTGTGTGTATTTTGTGGTTTATTTTTTCAGATTCCACTGATTGTTTCCCATGCCCCAAAGAGTTCTGGCCAAATGCAAAGAGAGACTCTTGTTTACCAAAATCTGTAGAGTTTCTTTCCTTCGACGAGGTCCTAGGAATCATCTTGGCTGCATTCTCAGTTGGTGGAGCCTGTTTGGCCATCATAACAGGAACTGTTTTCTTCCGTCACAGAACTTCTCCCATTGTCAGGGCCAACAACTCTGAGCTGAGCTTCCTGCTGCTCTTCTCCTTGACTCTGTGTTTCTTATGTTCATTAACTTTCATTGGAGCACCCTCTGAGTGGTCCTGCATGCTGCGCCACACAGCATTTGGGATCACCTTTGTCCTCTGCATCTCTTGTGTTCTTGGGAAAACTATAGTTGTGTTAATGGCCTTCAAAGCTACACTTCCAGGTAGTAACATCATGAAATGGTTTGGTCCTCTACAGCAAAGAATGACTGTAGTGTCTTTCACACTCATCCAATACTCATCTAATACTGTGTATATTTGCTCCAAAGTGTTTTATCATATTATTTAAACCAGAAATGAACACAAAGAAACATTTAATGAACAAAAATCAATACTAAGACCGTAAAAAGTAGCATAATTCATCTGTGTAGATTAAACTGAATTTTTTAAAAAGTAACTTTTTATGCAATTTTCTTTTCATTTTATTATATTAGATTTTACTTATCCATTTTCTTAATTTGTTGAAAATATTTAACAAGTAAAGTTAAACTTCATGAAAAAAATCTCAGCTCTGTACCAATGTCTTGATTACACTTTCAATTGACCTATAATTTATCGTGATTCACCAACAAACAGATTGGGAACAGATCACATTTGTATAAAGTAAGTGAGGTGACATGATGTAGAGTTTTAAAAAAATACCCACAATATTGATCTTCAAACAAACTCTGTCCCTTTTTGCAACTACCATGCCCAGTTGTAACTCCTTAGGAATCAGCCACAGCATTCAGGCTCCCTGCTCACCTTTCACCCTCTGCCTGATTGTAAGCAGAACTTCATTCAGCAGCCCTCTCCGAGTTCCATGCCATGCTTCTTGTTGGTTTATCTTTGACCTCACTTTTCTCTTGGCGAAGGGTTAAAAATTCTTTTCTTGTCTTCTGTTCACTTACCTGCTTATGCTGCCCATTGCTCATGAGGTTTTTTACTTACTTTGGCTTACATGCTCAAGTTGTCTGTTGGCCTGCTAACCTTGTTTCTAGATGATACTTACTTTATCAGTCAATGCAGTGAACAATGCTAATGCTAGTTACCTGTTACCTACCTCACTGCGTGGCCTAGTATTGATCATAGTGGGTCTTAGTATTAGGCATCATAATTTTTTCACTATGTCATTATTTTTTAAAAACAAATGATTGTAGATCCACCTTTAGCAGCAATGACTTGAAGTAATGATTTCCTGTATGACTATTAGTCACGTCATTGTTGAGGAGTTTTGTCCCATTCTTGATTATAATATTGCTTTAGTTCATTGAGGTAAGGGGCATGTGGTTATGCACATCTCTTAGGTCCTACCATAGCATTTTAATAAAGTTGAGTTCTGGAGTTTGACTATGCTATTCCAAAACCTTAACTCTTTTATTGTGTAGCCATTCCAATGTAGATTTTGCTGGTGTGCTTCATATTATTGTCCTGTTGCATAACACAATTTCTACGAAGATTTAGCTGTCGGAAAGATGGCCTCGCATTTGCCTCTAGAATACTCTGGGATAGAAAAGAGTTCACAGTCGATTCAATGAAAGTAAAGTGCCTAGACCCTGTGGTTGCCAAACAAGCCTAAATCATCACCCCTCCCCTGCTATGGTGTAAAGTAGGTATAAGTTTTTTTTCGCTGAAATGCTGTGTTTGGTTGTCGCCAAACATAGCACTGAGCCAAACAATTCCACTTTTGTCTTTTCTGTCCATAGGCTCCCAGTTGTCTTGTGATTTTTTCAAATGCAGCTTTGCAAACTTTCATGATTTTAGTTAAACAGAAGAGGCTTTCTCCTGGCAACCGTTCCAAACAAACAGAACTTGTTCAGTCTTATTCTAAATGTGCTGTCAAGGATGATAACCTTATCCTCAGTGAGGCCTGTAGGATCTTAGATTTAGCTTTGTTTAATTTTTTTTTTTTTTGTCTGAGCATTTCACGGTCTGACTTTGGAGTGAATGTGCTGGGACATGGAAACTGTCCTGAATTTGTTAATATTCTTTCTCACTGTAGAATGTTGAACTCCAAATTGTTTGGAAATGGCTTCGTAAACCTTCCCAGATTTAGGTGCACAAACAGTTGCTTCTCTAAGAACATTGCTTATGACTAAAAGCCTAAATGCTCTAGAACAGTAAACTGCCAGTTTTGCAGACCGGCTGACAATCAATTAAACAAAGGCAGGTGATTACCAGCACCTGGCTGCAACTGTTAAATATGATTAGGTTTCCTCCACACAAAAAACAAAGCATAAATTCTCAATACGCAAGTGCTCTGTTCACTCTGAATATAAATGAATTGTATGGCCACGAAAAAGAGAAGGAGCACTGCTGAGAAGGAGCAAGCTCTACAGAACATGTTGTGAAGGGAGGAGAGACTCTGAAGGAAAAACCAGTTCCTGTTGTTACCCCACAGCCAGGTATTTTCATTTACTCCAGCATCCTATTCCCATTCCTCACGAGTAAGGATAAAATGGAGCTTTGTATTGAAAGGCAGATTGGTGCGGCATCAGCACTAATGCAGACATCGTACAAAACCATTGAAGTTAAGGAACTTACCACTCTCCCACCGTGCTACCACGTTAACTTTATCACGAATTGGCATTATATACAAATAATTTCATTTAATTAAAATCTTAATTGCAAGGATGCCTCCTTCAGGCCTCCTACTGCAGGTTTTACCGGTGTGTCCAGCTAGTAAAAGAAAATACTGGAGAGATTATACGTCATCAGCCATAGAATGTCTTGGAAACCTAGATGAGGAGCTGAGAATTGTTTTTTGAAATTTAATAAAAGTAAACTCAATGTATCTAGACTGATTGGTCACCTCAATACTTTCCAAATTTCTTTCGTATAAGTTTGGAGGTATGTTATGTGGTAATGCAAATTCATATTGTAAAAAATTGGAAACTGTTGCTGCATAGATGAGGCTATGGTATAATAATTTAAACTGTATAACTTTGCCATCAATTAGTTTCACAATCATCAAACCCATCAACAGTATGTTTTGTTATACAACAATGTAGCACAAGACTGGGGAGATCTCTCATATTTATATTAATAACTTTAAAGGGAAAATAAAATGAAACTGACAATTAGAGGATGTCATACAACACATGCAAAACTGAAATAATTGAAATTAAACATAGTCCACTGGGTAAGTGCTCTCTCTCTCTCTCTTTCTCTCTCATGTATATGAAGCTGAAATACAATAGAGGGAGGGAAGTTTATTCTGAAATGTTATTTAAACATGACATAAAGCACCCTTTAGAACACAAGGACATAGTTTAGGGATGGAGACTTCAGACCTCTGTATTAATCTGATTTTAGCTCTGTATTTTTTCGAGATGAACTTAGCTGTTACTATGAATGATTCATGGAATGGTCTAAAACAAAGTGCTGGCTACACACAGGCTAAAACAAGTGCTGGTGTCAGTCCTGAAGCTTCATCTGTCATTTGTAAGCTGCAAGATACCACACGTCTACCTGCATTCTCAATGGATGGTGACTATGTTATTGGGGGCATTTTCTCCATTCACACCTACATGTACACAGTGACGAATAACTACACCACCATGCCTGAATTGCTGAGGTGCACGGGAAGGTTAGTAAGTTGTGGGGAATAAAAGGATGTAAAATTGTGAAGGCGCAAACAGGTTTGAATATTGTATGATATGAAAGCAGTCTTTTTAAGATGTTTTCATGTGGTATTGAAAATGAATTAATGTATTAATTTGTCCTTCATTTTAAAGCTCAAATCAATATTTGCTCATGTGAATGGCAGATAGTATGGACAAAAATATGGATATATGCAAAGAAATTGTTGTTTGTTTCTTATCTGAAATAGAAGTTCAGCTGTTGAATTTTGTTAATCAGGACCCTCATGAATAGTTGGCTTTCTAATGCAGTGCAAATAGTTATTGTCCATTTCTCTGAAATGCATTTTTCTTTTACTGTTTTTTATCTTTTTTATATATAAAAATTGAACTGTATATTATACATTTCAACACTGATGTGTGTCTCTGTGCAGAATTGACTCAGAGGAATTGAGCTACTCACGTGCAATGATCTTTGCCATAGAGGAGATTAACAACAGCACAAAGCTGCTTCCAGGGATCAGACTCGGTTATCAGATCCATGACTCATGCGCCTCAATACCTATGACAGTGAAAGTAGCATTCCAGCTTACAAATGGCCTGGATAAGGTGTTTTACACCAACAGCAATTGCTCACCCTCTCGTATGGTGATGGCTATTGTTGGTGGGTCCGGGTCAACCCCATCCATTACAATGTCACGTATCATTGGACCCTTTAATATTCCGCAAGTAAATATTAAGCTGTGTTTAAAATTTGCTCATGATGTTCTTTAGGTGATCGATCTAAAAAAAAAGCGCACTGTTTTCCTTTCCCTTAGGTGAGTCACTTTGCCACTTGTGCCTGCTTGTCCAATAAGCAGCAGTACCCCAATTTCTTCAGAACCATCCCCAGTGACCACTTCCAGGCTGATGCACTGGCCAAGCTGGTGAAACAATTTGGCTGGACTTGGATAGGTGCTGTCCGGTCAGATTCAGACTATGGAAATAATGGCATGGCATCTTTTTTGAAAGCAGCATACAAAGAGGGAATCTGTGTTGAATACTCTGAATCTTTCAATCGTTATCACCCACTTAGCAGGATCCAGAGAGTGGCTGATGTGATCCGCAGGTTTTTATATCACATATTGTACTTGTATTTCCTCTAGTTACACTAAGCTTCACATAAAATCACAAAGATCAGAAAAAAGACGTTTTTCTCTATCTTTGTAGCAAAGTGCCATCTTTCATCATGTATTTTGCTTTTGCATTCAATAAATACATTGCTGAGACCAGTACTACACACTGAAGACAACAAAGAACTAATGTGCTTTTTGTGTTTGGTGGTGTTATGATATCAATACATATAATCCTGTATAATGTCTCTACAGGTCAACAGCTATGGTTGTTGTGGCTTTTTCATCCTTTGGAGACATGAGGCTACTTCTGGAGGAGCTGTCTCGTCAACCTTCTCCACCTCGCCAGTGGGTAGGCAGCGAGGGCTGGATAATTTACCCAGACCTGCGGAGATTTACAATTTGTGGTGGAGCCATTGGATTTGGTATTCCAAAATCTGTCATTCCAGGTCTTAGAGAATTCCTGCTGGATCTCTCTCCCCCTGAAGTGGCAGCTTCTCCAGTACTTACTGAGTTCTGGGAGGATGCATTCAACTGCAGCTTGGGAAAAAGTAAGAAAGTTATGCTGACTTTCAACATTACCATGATAGTCATTGCTTGGTTCTTGTGTTCTTATGTTGTTTACTGCCTGTCTGAGGTGTAGGTCCTGTGTTCAAAAGTCACCAGCTGCTTCAAAACCAAAGCCTAGGTTTTAATGAAATCTGCTTATATTGGACATGAGATGGACATAAGGTTTATTTTTAAATAATCTCAATTGATATGATCATGTCTTGGAGATTTTACATGAAGCAGGTCTTTGTGGTTTTACAATGCTAATAATGGAACCCTGAAAGCACATAGTAGATAGTCTACAGGCCACAAACTAGGGGAAATGATTAAAAAGGGACATACTAGAATGTATGAATCACAGTATATACTCACTTGCCACTTAATTAGGTACATCTGTACAATCTAATGAAATCCAATACGGCAGCTCTGCCATGAATTCTACTTTTGCAATGTTATAATTTCTAAGTTTTTAATTTGAAACTATCAGAAAGGTGATAATTCTAATCTCTGTTTATTATTGAGGTCGAAGTGGGTAGTGGAGTTGTACTGAAGTGAATTATAAGAAAAGGTGGTTTTAATGTTTTGGCCACCTCATTACTTTTAAATAGGTTATATGACCAATTTAAAAACAATCTTTCTTTCTATGTAAATATTTAGGTTCTGCCACAGACAAGAGATTGTGTGATGGAACTGAAGACATACACAATCTGCAGAATCCGTACACTGACACATCTCAGCTCCGTGCCACTAACCTGGTGTACAAGGGTGTTTATGCAGTAGCTCATGCCATTCATAATGCTGTGTGTCAGGAGACAAATTCTACAACTCAGTGTGACAAACTCTCCAGGACAGAGTCCAAACAGGTCAGTAAACAATAAACACTTCTGTATCTTTATTTAGCTATGATTAAAATTTGATAAATAAAAGAATAAAATGATGTACTTCTACCACTAGGATGTTATGTTGTTTTTCTACACACACACACACACACACACACATTCTCATTTATAGTAGTTTCATAATTGACGCCCTGAAACACTGCACAGAGCTTAGTGGAGCAGAGCAGAGCAGGGGGACCAAGGGAAAGGTTCCTGTTTGTCAGCCAAAATGAATAAGCTGGGTTAATGAGATGTTGGAAAGTCACCACAGTGTCAGCACTACTTCTCCAACCCACACTTCCCAGCCTTGGTTACCCAGCCCAAGACCTTAGAGCCCAGGCAATATTATGAAACTTCCTGAAATGTCCAAAAGGTTCCACTTCTGTCACTGCTTACACTTAAGTTGCATATTTTAAATTTAAACAAGCACTTGTATATTCAATTGCTAATTCCTTTATGCCCCAATCTCACTCAACAGGTTCTCACTCAGCTGAAGAAAGTAAATTTTTCCCAAAATGGTTATCATGTGTCATTTGATGCTAACGGGGATCCTGTGGCAAAATATGAGCTGGTTAACTGGCCGAAAAGTAAAAGTGGCAGCCTTGAGTTGGTTACAGTAGGGTACTATGATGCATCACTACCAGTGGGCCAGGAGTTCAATATCAACAAGAAGATCACATGGTTGGAGGGCAGAACACATGTAAGAATTTTTCACTAACCAAAAATCCTAGGGAAAAAAGCCATATCTATGTGGGTTTGTCTATATAAACGGTGTGTGGCAGGTTCCAGTGTCAGTGTGCAGTGACAGCTGTCCTCCAGGAACTCATAAAGTGCTGCAGAAAGGAAAACCCATCTGCTGTTATGACTGTATACCATGTGCTGAGGGAGAGATCAGCAATACTACAGGTAAAATATATCTTGTTATGCACAACTATCACGTCATGTGTATGACAACTAAATGTTTGTTGTGTTTTTTTTTTTTAGATTCCACTGATTGTTTCCCTTGTCCCAAGGAGTTCTGGCCAAATGCAGAGAGAGACACTTGTTTCCCAAAGCCTGTAGAGTTTCTGTCCTTCAGTGAGGTCCTAGGAATCATCCTGGCTGCATTCTCAGTTTGTGGTGCTTTTCTCTCCATTATAATAGCCATTGTATTCTTTCATCACAGAACCTCCCCAATTGTCAGGGCCAACAACTCTGAGCTGAGCTTCCTGCTGCTCTTCTCCTTGACTCTGTGTTTCTTATGTTCATTAACTTTCATTGGAGCACCCTCTGAGTGGTCCTGCATGCTGCGCCACACAGCATTTGGGATCACCTTTGTCCTCTGCATCTCTTGTGTTCTTGGGAAAACTATAGTTGTGTTAATGGCCTTCAAAGCTACACTTCCAGGTAGTAACATCATGAAATGGTTTGGTCCTCTACAGCAAAGAATGACTGTAGTGTCTTTTACACTCATCCAAGTTCTAATATGTACAGTTTGGTTGGTTGTTAGTCCTCCTTTTCCAATGAAAAACCTCACCACATACAAAGATAGAATCATCCTGGAGTGTGCATTAGGTTCACTTATTGGATTCTGGGCTGTGCTTGGGTACATAGGTCTACTGGCTGTGTTTTGCTTTGTGTTAGCTGTTCTAGCCCGAAAACTGCCTGATAATTTTAATGAAGCCAAGTTTATCACCTTCAGCATGTTGATATTCTGTGCAGTCTGGATCACCTTTATTCCAGCTTATGTCAGCTCTCCTGGGAAATTTACTGTAGCTGTGGAGATATTTGCCATTCTGGCCTCTAGTTTTGGACTAATACTGTGTATATTTGCTCCAAAGTGTTTTATCATATTATTTAAACCAGAAATGAACACCAAGAAACATTTAATGGGCAAAAATCCACACTAGGATTAATACCTCCCCTATGCAATATAGTGCCCAGAATAAATGTCTTTAAACAGGTGAAAATACCCTTTAACTGCTAACATCAAGACTTTTTTTGTCCCAGCCCCTCAGGCAGGCACAAAAGTTTATTACATATTTTTACTCTATTTCTGTGAATTTACGTTAAATATTTGGTTGTCATAACATTTTACAAAAACATTTCTTTGTTAAATTGTTTTTTAAAATAAAGCTATGCCTTCTGAATTTTGTCCCATTATATTTTTTTAAATGAAAGAGTTGTTTTCCATAATTAAAAAACAAATGTAAGCTAGTTTGATGCAGATTGAGAGTGCTAAGTCATAGTATATTATAAATACTACAATATGAATAAAAGAAACTGATTAAAAAAACACATCACTTTTACAAAAAGGACTCTTGTTGCAGTTAGCTGAGGTGAGGATGATCAATGGGAGGCACCTGAGCTAAATCTCAAGAGTTTCCAGAATAAGGATTAACAAAGCCATCATACAGCAGCAGGAATTAGTGAATCCAAATGAAGAAAAGTATGTAAGGAAACAGCTTTTTCAGGCCTCGCTAGAGATGTTCAAAAGGATTCAAGTCAGGGATCAGGCTGGACCACTCTGGGAGACAGAGTTGGCCCTAAGCCACTCCTGTGTTGTCTTTGCTATGTGCCAATGTTGGAAGGTGAACCTTCTACCCAGTCTCCCAGTCTGAAGGCCCTTCTCCACTGAGTGTTCAGTTAGGCTTGGTGACCAGGTCTTAGAGCAGTCCTGGTTGTGCCAAACTTCAGCAGACCTTTTCTGGAGCTTCTTTAGATCTGTGCTTGCCATAATCCTGTTTCTGAACTGTCCAGACTGTTCCTCTAAACTCATGGCTTTTGTTCTGATACATCTATAGCCTCTTAAGACCCAAGCTCTAATTTGTGTAAGTGTCCATATACGTGGCCAAGAGGTCTCAGTTAAGTAGAATTAACTACTATAGAAATATAACCCAAAATGCGATGTACACGCATGTGGACGCCAGGTTCTAAGAGGCTAGAGAAGTGTGTGCCTTTCCAAATCATGTCCAGTCATTTTAATTTTTACACAGGTGGAAATGTAGAAACATTTAAGCAACAATCAAGAGAAATGGGAGGCACCTGAGCTAAATCAAGAGTTAGTTTGTTTTTAAAATACAGCATTAAAGAGCAGAAAAGAAAAGAGCACTTCTAAATGTTATACTATACGCGCAATCCAAAGAACTAAAACACATAAAATAAACCTAGTCCAATGGTTAAGCTCTCTCTCTCTCTCTCTCTCTCTCTCTCTCTCTCATTCTCTGATGGATTAGAGATTGACGTACAGTAGAAGGAGGGAATTTTTATCTAAATAATCTATATAAAGAAAACAAAAACACATTTTAGAACCCATGGACTTAATGAAGGGATGGGGATTTTAGCTCTATTTGTTGATCTGACATTAGCTCTATGTTTTTTTGAGATCACCTCAGCTGTTACTTTATATGATTCAGTGAATGGTCTAAAACAAAGTGCTGGTTACACTCAGGCTAGGACTGGTGTTGGGGTTAATTCTGAAGCTTCATCTGTCATTTGTAAGCTGCAAGATACCACACGTCTACCTGCATTTTCAATGGATGGTGACTATGTTATTGGGGGCGTTTTCTCCATTCACACCTATATGTACACAGTGACGAACAACTACACCACCATGCCTGAGCTGCTGAGGTGCACGGGGAGGTTAGTAAGTTGTGGGGAATAAAAGGACGTAAACTTGTGTAGTTGTAAACAGGTTTGAATATTGTATGATATGAAAGCAGTCTTTTAAAAATGTTTTCATGTGGTATTGAAAATGTATTAATTCATTCATTTGTCCTTCATTTTAAAGGTCAGATAGTGTGGACAAAAATATGGATATATGCAAAGAAATTGTTGTTTGTTTCTTATCTGAAATAGAAATTCAGCTGTTGAATTTTGTTAATCAGGACCCTCATGAATAGTTGGCTTTCTAATGCAGTGCAAATAGTTATTGTCCATTTCTCTGAATTGCATTTTTCTTTTACTGTTTTTTTAAATTTTTTATACAGAAAAGTTTGAACTGTATATTATACATTTCAACACTGATGTGTGTCTGTGTGCAGAATTGACTCAGAGGAATTGAGCTTCTCACGTGCAATGATCTTTGCCATAGAGGAGATTAACAACAGCACAAAGCAGCTTCCAGGGATCAGACTCGGTTATCAGATCCATGACTCATGCGCCTCAATACCTATGACAGTGAAAGTAGCATTCCAGCTTACAAATGGCCTGGATAAGGTGTTTTACACCAACAGCAATTGCTCACCCTCTCGTATGGTGATGGCTATTGTTGGTGGGTCCGGGTCAACCCCATCCATTACAATGTCACGTATCATTGGACCCTTTAATATTCCGCAAGTAAATATTAAGCTGTGTTTAAAATTTTCTCATGATGTTCTTTAGGTGATCGATCTAAAAAAAAAGCGCACTGTTTTCCTTTCCCTTAGGTGAGTCACTTTGCCACTTGTGCCTGCTTGTCCAATAAGCAGCAGTACCCCAATTTCTTCAGAACCATCCCCAGTGACCACTTCCAGGCTGATGCACTGGCCAAGCTGGTGAAACAATTTGGCTGGACTTGGATAGGTGCTGTCCGGTCAGATTCAGACTATGGAAATAATGGCATGGCATCTTTTTTGAAAGCAGCATACAAAGAGGGAATCTGTGTTGAATACTCTGAATCTTTCAATCGTTATCACCCACTTAGCAGGATCCAGAGAGTGGCTGATGTGATCCGCAGGTTTTATATCACATATTGTACTTGTATTTCCTCTAGTTACACTAAGCTTCACATAAAATCACAAAGATCAGAAAAAAGACGTTTTTCTCTATCTTTGTAGCAAAGTGCCATCTTTCATCATGTATTTTGCTTTTGCATTCAATAAATACATTGCTGAGACCAGTACTACACACTGAAGACAACAAAGAACTAATGTGCTTTTTGTGTTTGGTGGTGTTATGATATCAATACATATAATCCTGTATAATGTCTCTACAGGTCAACAGCTATGGTTGTTGTGGCTTTTTCATCCTTTGGAGACATGAGGCTACTTCTGGAGGAGCTGTCTCGTCAACCTTCTCCACCTCGCCAGTGGGTAGGCAGCGAGGGCTGGGTAATTCACCCAGACCTGCCGAGATTTACAATTTGTGGTGGAGCCATTGGATTTGGTATTCCAAGATCTGTCATTCCAGGTCTTAGAGACTTCCTGCTGGATCTCTCTCCCGCTGAAGTGGCAGCTTCTCCAGTACTTACTGAGTTCTGGGAGGATGCATTCAACTGCAGCTTGGGAAAAAGTAAGAAAGTTATGCTGACTTTCAACATTACCATGATAGTCATTGTTTGGTTCTTGTCTTTTTATCTTGTTTACTGCCTGTCTGAGGTGTAGGTCCTGTGTTCAAAAGTCACCAGCTGCTTCAAAACCAAAGCCTAGGTTTTAATCAGATCTGCTTATATTGGACATGAGATGGACATAAGGTTTATTTGTAAATAATCTCACTTGATATGATCATGTCTTGGAGATTTTACATGAAGCAGGTCTTTGTGGTTTCACAATACTAATAATGGAACCCTGAAAGCACATAGTAGATAGTCTACAGGCCACAAACTAGGGGAAATGATTTAAAAGGGACATACTAGAATGTATGAATCACAGTATATACTCACTTGCCACTTAATTAGGTACATCTGTACAATCTAATGAAATCCAATACGGCAGCTCTGCCATGAATTCTACTTTTGCAATGTTATAATTTCTCAGTTTTTAATTTGAAACTATCAGAAAGGTGATAATTCTAATCTCTGTTTATTATTGAGGTCGAAGTGGGTAGTGGAGTTGTACTGAAGTGAATTATAAGAAAAGGTGGTTCTAAAATTTTGGCATGTCATTACTTTTAAATAGGTTATATGACCAATTTAAAAACAATCTTTCTTTCTATGTAAATATTTAGGTTCTGCCACAGACAAGAGATTGTGTGATGGAACTGAAGACATACACAATCTGCAGAGTCCGTACACTGACACATCTCAGCTCCGTGTTACTAACATGGTGTACGAGGGTGTTTATGCAGTAGCTCATGCCATTCATAATGCTGTGTGTCAGGAGACAAATTCTACAACTCAGTGTGACAAACTCTCCAGGATAGAGTCCAAACAGGTCAGTAAACAATAAACACTTCTGTACCTTTATTTATTTATGATTAAAATTTGATAAATAAAAGAATAAAATGATGTACTTCTACCACTAGGATGTTATGTTGTTTTTTTACACACACACACACACACGCACACACATTCTTTTACCAGTGGTATGCTTTAAAACATAACTTAAGGCAGAGAAGTGTTTCTACTTGTGCAGAGACACTTGCTACCTAAGTCTTTGTTTTAGGCTCACTCTTGTAACTAATGAGAGAATTCAGTTATTTTTGCTTGGTTAGTAAGTTTTGGAGTATTCTCATTTATTGTAGTTTCATAATTGACACCCTGAAACACTGCACAGAGCTTAGTGGAGCAGAGCAGAGCAGGGAGACCAAGGGAAAGGTTCCTGTTTGTCAGTCAAAATGAATAAGCTGGGTTAATGAGATGTTGGAAAGTCACCACAGTGTCAGTTGTATGTTCCACTGTCAAAAAATGTTATGGAGAATTTGGGGAACATAGTGAAAAACCCAGAGAGGGGTGCTTAAGATTTGATGTCCCAGCATAGATCTTAAGTTTTCCTGACTTACCGGGCTTACTTTCCCAATCCAAAGACCCAGTAAAGCGCCATTTGACAACTGCATGGAGATTTAGATCTTCTTCTTCTTTGGTACTTGGTACTTTCCAGGTTCTCCAGCTCAAATTGAGCTGGTTCTCCAGCCCAGTTACCCGGTACAGTCTCTCCATCCCCGCTAGGTCTAAATTGTTGGTTCTCCAGCACTACTTCTCCAACCCACACTTCCCAGCCTTGGTTAACCAGCCCAAGACCTTAGAGCCCAGGCAATATTATGAAACTTCCTGAAATGTCCAAAAGGTTCCACTTCTGTCACTGCTTACGCTTAAGTTGCATATTTTAAATTTAAACAAGCACTTGTATATTCAATTGTTAATTCCTTTATGCCCCAATCTCACTCAACAGGTTCTCACTCAGCTGAAGAAAGTACATTTTTCCCAAAATGGTTATCATGTGTCATTTGATGCTAACGGGGATCCTGTGGCAAAATATGAGCTGGTTAACTGGCCGAAAAGTAAAAGTGGCAGCCTTGAGTTGGTTACAGTAGGGTATTATGATGCATCACTACCAGTGGGCCAGGAGTTCAATATCAACAAGAAGATCACATGGTTGGAGGGCAGAACACATGTAAGAATTTTTCACTAACCATAACACCTGTGGAAAAAAGCCATATCTATGTGGGTTTGTCTATATATACTGTTTATGGCAGGTACCAGTGTCAGTGTGCAGTGACAGTTGTCCTCCAGGAACTCATAAAGTGCTGCAGAAAGGAAAACCCATCTGCTGTTATGACTGTATACCATGTGCTGAGGGGGAGATCAGCAATACTACAGGTAAAATATATTTTGTTATGCACAACTAACACGTCATGTGTATGACAACTAAATGTTTGTTGTGGTTTATTTTTTTAGATTCCACTGATTGTTTCCCTTGTCCCAAGGAGTTCTGGCCAAATGCTAAGAGAGACACATGTTTCCCAAAGCCTGTAGAGTTTCTGTCTTTCAGTGAGGTCCTAGGAATCATGCTGGCTGCATTCTCCATTGGTGGAGCCTGTCTGGCCGTTACAATAGCAATCATATTCTTTCATCACAGAACCTCCCCGATTGTCAGGGCCAACAACTCTGAGCTGAGCTTCCTGCTGCTCTTCTCCTTGACTCTGTGTTTCTTATGTTCATTAACTTTCATTGGAGCACCCTCTGAGTGGTCCTGCATGCTGCGCCACACAGCATTTGGGATCACCTTTGTCCTCTGCATCTCTTGTGTTCTTGGGAAAACTATAGTTGTGTTAATGGCCTTCAAAGCTACACTTCCAGGTAGTAACATCATGAAATGGTTTGGTCCTCTACAGCAAAGAATGACTGTAGTGTCTTTTACATTTATCCAAGTTCTAATATGTACAATTTGGTTGGTTGTTAGTCCTCCTTTTCCAATGAAAAACCTCACCACATACAAAGATAGAATCATCCTGGAGTGTGCATTAGGTTCAGCTGTTGGATTCTGGGCTGTGCTTGGGTACATAGGTCTACTGGCTGTGTTTTGTTTTGTGTTAGCTGTTCTAGCCCGAAAACTGCCTGATAATTTTAATGAAGCCAAGTTTATCACCTTCAGTATGTTGATATTCTGTGCAGTCTGGATCACCTTTATCCCAGCTTATGTCAGCTCTCCTGGGAAATTTACTGTAGCTGTGGAGATATTTGCCATTCTGGCCTCTAGTTTTGGACTAATACTGTGTATATTTGCTCCAAAGTGTTTTATCATATTATTTAAACCAGAAATGAACACAAAGAAACATTTAATGGGCAAAAATCCACACTAGGATTAATACCTCCCCTATGCAATATAGTGCCCAGAATAAATGGCTAAACAAGTGAAAATACATTTTAACTGCTAACATCAAGACTTTTTTTGTCCCAGCCCCTCAGGCAGGCACAAAAGTTTATTACATATATTTAATCTATTTCTGTGAATTTACGTTAAATATTTGGTTGCCATAACGTTTACAAAAAATTTCTTTGTTAAATTGTTTTTAAAATAAAGCTAAGCCTTCTGAATTTTGACCCATTATATTTTTTTTAATGAAAGATTGAGAGTGCTAAGTCATAGTATATTATAAATACTACAATATGAATAAAAGAAACTGATTAAAAAAACACATCACTTTTACAAAAAGGATTCTTGTTGCACTTAGCTGAGGTGAGGATGATCAATGGGAGGCACCTGAGCTAAATCTCAAGAGTTTCCAGAATAAGGATTAACAAAGCCATCATACAGCAGCAGGAATTAATGAATCCAAATGAAGAAAAGTATGTAAGGAAACAGCTTTTTCCATCACTAGACAGCCATTTTCAGGCCTCTCCAGAGATAAATGGTAAATGGTCTGCACTTATATAGCGCTTTTCTACCTATTGGCACTCAAAGCGCTTTACACTGCTTCTTATTTACCCATTCACACTCACAATCACACACACATTCATACACCGATGGGGGAGCTGCTATGCAGCTGGCCAACACTCACCGGGAGCAACTAAGTTGGGGTTCAGTGTCTTGCTCAAGGACACTTCGACATGTGACCAGAGGAGCCGGGGATTGAACCAACAACTGTGAGATTGGTGGACAACTGCTCTACCTTCCTGCGCCACAGTCCCCCCAAGATGTTCAAAAGGATTCAAGTCAGGGATCAGGCTGGACCACTCTGGGAGACAGAGTTGGCCCTAAGCCACTCCTGTGTTGTCTTTGCTATGTGCCAATGTTGGAAGGTGAACCTTCTACCCAGTCTCCCAGTCTGAAGGCCCTTCTCCACTGAGTGTTCAGTTAGGCTTGGTGACCAGGTCTTAGAGCAGTCCTGGTTGTGCCAAACTTCAGCAGAACTTTTCTGAAGCTTCCTTGGATCTGTGCTTTCCATAATCCTGTTTCTGAACTCTCCAGACAGCTCCTCTAAACTCATCGCTTTTGATCTGATACATCAATAGAGAAGTGTGTGCCTTTCCAAATCATGTCCAGTCAATTTAGTCTTTACACAGGTGGACTCCAGTTAAGATGTAGAAACATTTAAGCAACAATCAAGAGAAATGGGAGGCACCTGAGCTAAATCAAGAGTTGTTGCAAAGGTTTTGAATAGTTAGGCCTACCTCGAACCCCAGGATTGTAGGCAACCTCGCAATCAGTTTAACTGTATGTCTTCTTGAAGGTTTTGGGTTTGGGGTTTTGTCTTATGTGAAATTTGTTTGGGTAGCATGAGAATGTGAGACAGAGCCTGAAAGGCAGGTGACACCAAATGAGAGATGGAGACCTTGTTTTCAGACATAGGTCAGCCGTGTGTTTCTTTTTTGCCATAATAAACTTAATTTTTGTAAAATTAAAGAAGAAAAATTAAGTTCCATTTTCAGACTAACCACATTTTTTTTATCTTGTTTTTCTGCTTTTTTGTCTTTCAAGTGTTGATCAAATATGACCTTTTCTTTCCTTTTTTGTTTCTTTTCCTAAAAGGAAACTTAAATACTTAAAAGCACATGGATCCAAACAGATTATTTACCTCACAACTTTTCTCTGCTTGTGAGGGTATGTCAGGTGCTCGTTGAGGTCTGTACTAAACTAAACACTTGTTCTGCCTACATGCAGTCATCGACTAAATTGTATGACTTTGCGATAGCTACAATACTACTTTATATGTCTTTAAAATACAGCATTAAAGAGCAGAAAAGAAAAGAGCACTTCTAAATGTTATACTATACACGAAATCCAAAGAACTAAAACATGTGAAATTAAACCTAGTCCAATGGGTAACCTCTCTCTCTCTCTCTCTCTTTCTCTTTCTCTCTCTCTCTCTCATTCTCTGATGGATTAGAGATTGACGTACAGTAGAAGGAGGGAATTTTTATCTAAATAATCTATATAAAGAAAACAAAAACACATTTTAGAACCCATGGACTTACTGAAGGGATGGGGATTTTAGCTCTATTTGTTGATCTGACATTAGCTCTATGTTTTTTTGAGATCACCTCAGCTGTTACTTTATATGATTCAGTGAATGGTCTAAAACAAAGTGCTGGTTACACTCAGGCTAGGACTGGTGTTGGGGTTAATTCTGAAGCTTCATCTGTCATTTGTAAGCTGCAAGATACCACACGTCTACCTGCTTTCTCAATGGATGGTGACTATGTTATTGGGGGTGTTTTCTCCATACACAGCTACATGGACACAGTGAAACATAACTACAGCACCATGCCTGAGCTGCTGAGGTGCACAGGAAGGTTAGTAAGTGGGAAATAAATGAAACTGTGTGGGTTTATAAATGTTTATTTGAATTTTGTATGCTATGAGTACTGTCCTGTGTGAATGCCAAACAAGCATTTAAAGTTTAAAAATTATTTCTGCTCATATGAATGGCAGATAATGCTAACAAAAATGAAGGATGTGGTTGTATTAAAAAGAAATGTTAATTGCTAAAATGTCTGTGTGCAGAATTAACTCAGAGGAACTTCACTTCTCACATGCAATGATCTTTGCTATAGAGGAGATTAACAACAGTTCAAAGCTGCTGCCAGGCATCAGACTTGGTTATCAGATTCATGACTCGTGCGCCTCAGTTCCAATGGCTGTGAAAGTAGCGTTCCAGCTTACAAATGGTCTGGATCAAGTGTTTTACACCAGCAACAATTGCTCGCAATCTCGTATGGTGATGGCTGTTGTTGGTGGCTCTGCATCCACACCCTCCATCAGCATGTCACGTATCATTGGACCCTTTAATATTCCACAAGTAAATATCTTGACAAACAACATTTTAAATTTCTGCATGCAGATTTTTAGATTGTGTTATTACATGATTTGCCTGTGTTTTTTTATTGCTTAGGTGAGTCACTTTGCCACTTGTGCCTGCTTGTCCAATAAGGAGCAGTACCCCAATTTTTTCAGAACCATCCCCAGTGACCAGTTCCAGGCTGAAGCACTGGCCAAGCTGGTGAAACAGTTTGGCTGGACTTGGATAGGTGCTGTCCGGTCAGATTCAGACTATGGAAATAATGGCATGGCATCTTTCCTTAAAGCAGCATACAAAGAGGGGATCTGTGTTGAATACTCTGAATCTTTCAATCGTTATCAACCACCTAGCAGGATCCAGAGAGTGGCTGATGTGATTCGCAGGTTTCTAAATCACTCATTGTACTTGTGTTTTATTTCTTTACACCAACCTTATTCACCTAAAGCCACACAGATATTGAATCAAAGATCAGTGGGAAACTGTTTTATTGTCAAATTGTAAAGCAGCATCTTTCCTTTTGCTTGTATTGTGGTTGTATTTACCAGTACTGTACATTGTACACTGGATGTTGTAAAATTCATACATATACTATTTAATGTCTCTACAGATCAACAGCTATGGTTATTGTAGCATTTGTAGCTTTTGGAGACATGAGATTACTGTTGGAGGAGTTGTCTTGTGAGCCTTTGCCACCTCGCCAGTGGATAGGCAGTGAAGGCTGGGTAACTCACCTAGATGTACCAAGGTTCCCCATTTGTCGTGGAGCCATTGGATTTGGTATTCCTCAGTCTGTCATCCCAGGTCTGAGAGACTTCCTGCTGGATCTTTCTCCCACTAAAGTAGCAACCTCCCCAATACTTACTGAGTTCTGGGAGGATGTATTCAACTGCAAGATGGAAAAAAGTAAGAAGATTATGCTGATTTTGAACATTATTGTAATAGTATAATTTCATATTTGTGGTTTTGTGATGTTGTTTTATTGAATACTTGTATTAAAAAGTAATCAGCTGCTTTAAGTCAGGGAACAGATTCATTTGGTTATAACATTGGTTGATTCTTTATTAAATACCCCTTTGTTTCTCATGACTTACTTATGTAAATGTTAGTTTGGTAGTTCTTTGAAATTTAAAGTAGACATATATTCAAAATCAAAACTTTTAAGATACTGGCATTTATTTTGTTTGTTAAAATTAAACAAAAGAAAACCAAAAAACATTAACGTTTTCTGTTTCTGTTTACTTCTAGGTGTGGCCACAGATAAGAGATTGTGTGATGGAACTGAAGACCTACAAAACCTCCAGAATCCTTACACTGACACATCTCAGCTCCGCATCACCAACATGGTGTACAAAGCTGTTTATGCTGTAGCTCATGCCATTCATAATGCTCTGTGTCAGGAGACAAATTCTACAACTCAGTGTGACAAACTCTCCAGGATGGACTCTAAACAGGTCAATTACTTATGGTGAACCTTTCCTGAAATTATTGTTTTGTATGTTACCTTTACCAGTGTGTATCAATATGTACTTTTTCGACATTTTTAAAAACTTTTATATTTACCTATTACATTTACCTTAATGTGGAGAGGTGGTGTAAAAATTCTCTGTGACACAGACTCATTTCTTCTTAAGTGAGACACTTAAGTCTCACTTAAAGACTTCTAAAAGTATTTAAGAAGAAAAGAAAGAAGCAGGTGCCACTTCCATCTAAAGGGGCATTTTTCATCAGTTTTTTTATTCTAAGGTTTTTCTTAAAGAGAATAAATCAATATAAATCGTGAACAAAAATACTGCAAAGATAGAAAAGTCTGTGGCATGGGATTAATGAGCCTTGGTAATATGTCTTTTTGAAGTGAGCTGGTAGCATTTGCATGTGATTTAATCAAGGCACATGTTGGATGGTAAATTCACACAGTTACACATACTCACACCACAAACAAGAGTATTTCACCCTGTCTGTCCAGGGATTAGGGTTGGCTACAAGCTTGTTTTTCTAACCTTTAGGCCACCACTGCCCCTATCAATGTCTGCTTGACACTGACGCTATCCACATTCCACAGGGAGCAGAAGTTGAACTATCCATTGGATTGATGTTCCAGTAGTTATACGTTTTTCCGTTTGTAATATAAATAAGTAAGAACAAGGAAAAAAGAGAAACGCAAGTGGTAGCTTCAGCTAAATATTTTGGCTTTAAACTATCACTTTATTTTAAATTAGTTCCTTTCCCTCACTCACTATCAGACTTGATATCATCCTCACAGGTCCTCACTCAGCTAAAGACAGTAAATATTTCCCAAAATGGATATACTGTGTCATTTGATGCTAATGGGGATCCTGTGGCCGCATATGAGCTGGTTAACTGGCAGAAAAGTAAGAGTGGCAGCCTTGAGATAGTAACAGTAGGGTACTATGATGCATCACTACCAGTGGGCCAGGAGTTCCATATTAACAAGAACATCACCTGGATGGATGAAAGGATGCAGGTAAGATGCAATGTTTCAACATCATAAAATCTGTGTAGTCAAGATGGATGTCTGTATGAACTTGTCTATATACTGTATGTGGCAGGTACCAGTGTCAGTGTGCAGTGACAGCTGTCCTCCAGGAACTCATAAAGTGCTTCAGAAAGGAAAACCCATCTGCTGTTATGACTGTATACCATGTCCTGAGGAAGAGATCAGCAATAGTACAGGTAAAATAAAAATGTTCTCATGCATATCAAAGGACCTGTCCAGGGTGCACCCTGCTTCTCGCCCCATGGCAGCTGGGATAGGCTCAAGTGTCCCCATGATAAATGGTTACAGATAATAGATGGATGGGTATCCACGACGATAAACATATAAACACTAAAAGTAATTTTGCTTGTTTGTTTCAGATTCCCCAAATTGTTTCCCATGCCCCAAAGAGTTCTGGCCAAATGCAGAAAGAGACACTTGCTTCCCAAAGCCCGTAGAGTTTCTTTCCTTCAGTGAGGTCCTAGGAATCATGCTGGCTGCATTCTCCATTGGTGGAGCCTGTCTGGCCGTTACAATAGCAATCATATTCTTTCATCACAGAACCTCCCCGATTGTTAAGGCCAACAACTCTGAGCTGAGCTTCCTGCTGCTCTTCTCCTTGACTCTGTGTTTCTTATGTTCATTAACTTTCATTGGAGCACCCTCTGAGTGGTCCTGCATGCTGCGCCACACAGCATTTGGGATCACCTTTGTCCTCTGCATCTCTTGTGTTCTTGGGAAAACTATAGTTGTGTTAATGGCCTTCAAAGCTACACTTCCAGGTAGTAACATCATGAAATGGTTTGGTCCTCTACAGCAAAGAATGACTGTAGTGTCTTTCACACTCATCCAAGTTCTAATATGTACAATTTGGTTGGTTGTTAGTCCTCCTTTTCCAATGAAAAACCTAATAACATACAAAGATAGAATCATCCTGGAGTGTGCATTAGGTTCAGCTCTTGGATTCTGGGCTGTGCTTGGGTACATAGGTCTACTGGCTGTGTTTTGCTTTGTGTTAGCTGTTCTAGCCCGAAAACTGCCTGATAATTTTAATGAAGCCAAGTTTATCACCTTCAGCATGTTGATATTCTGTGCAGTGTGGATCACCTTTATCCCAGCTTATGTCAGCTCTCCTGGGAAATTTACTGTAGCTGTGGAGATATTTGCCATTCTGGCCTCTAGTTTTGGACTAATACTGTGCATATTTGCTCCAAAGTGTTTTATCATCTTGTTAAAGCCAGAGAAGAACACCAAGAAACATTTAATGAACAAAAATCAATACTAGGATCAACAACTCCCCCATGCAAGGAAATGGCCAGACAGGGTCTCACAGACTACAACAAATGTACAGTTGGATCTGTCACAATAAAGCAAACACAAACAAGTGAAAGTACACTTTAACTGCTGACATTTGTGATAGAAATTTTCCCTCTTGGAAGAATTGTAGACAGATCTCAGCGTGATGAACCATCTCAGTTTAATACATGCCGGCATGGAGAAGAACACATGGATGTTGGTGTCTTCTTCTTCTGACTTGTATCTCTCAAACCCCTTCTATTTATACTCAAACTCAAGAAAGGAACCACCCTCACAAAACATGATTGACGAAACCTGACAGTCATCACTCTAGTCCCTTTCTAGGTTATCTGAAGATGTCAGTTGAGAAGCAATAAAACCCTTTTATTGCACCTTCTTGTAGATCTTGTGACCCCAGGACTCACTATCTACTACATTGCTTTGGGCGTTGTAACAACAAAGTGCCTCCTGTGATATTAAGCAGTCTTCTTAACATGACACACCCTGTGACTTCTTGTCCTCTTTATGACCTCTTCAATAAGCCGATCTTGGTTGACTGTTTGCTAATTATCCAACTGTATGACTAAATTTACTCTATTCCCCCACACATCAAGAGCTTGTGGTAGACTTTTTTGGCCCAGCTACTACTGTAAAGACTTTGTCAAAATAGTTTAATACATATTTTTTATGTATTTATTAGAATTTAAGTTATTTATTATAATTTATGTTATTGTCATAATGTTCATAAAACATTTCTTTGTTAAAGGTGTTTTTAAAAATAAAGCTATGCTTTCTGACTTCTGTCCTAACATTTTGTTTAGTAATAAATTAATGTTTTTTAATAAATAAAATACATTGTAAACAAGTTAGAGGCAGGTTGAGAGAGCTCAGTCATAGTATTTTATAAACATTACAATAAGATTAAAAGGCAAACTGGTTAAAATGCTATTACATTCTTGTTACACTTTGCTGAGGTTTGATGTGATATAGATTAAGGTTTAACAAAGCCAAAATATATATATATTTCTTCTTATATATTAAGAAGAAATCTGCTAAACATTTTTCTAAATAAGTTGTAGGTACAAGAGAAACTAGATTACCCATCTAGCGCATATACTGTATATGCAGACATCCAGTAACCATATGTATCATTGCCTGATTATCTGAGAAACAGAGGGCCAGCTGACTTACATGTTTACAGTGCTTTACATTTTAGTACTGAGTTTCTGTTTGGGCAGCAGGTGAAGGAGAAGACAATGCTGTGCTGCTGCAAAGCTGCAACAACTGTATCTAGGGATGTGGACTATCAAATCTATGATTTGGAGGAGCCAGAATTTGAGGAATAAGTAGAGCAACTCTCTGGTTTACCATGCCTTAAAAAAAAAAAAAAGAAAGAAAAACTGTAGGATTACACTGCCACCTTTTTAGACTGTGTGGAGGTTGTACATTTTCTCTGTGCTTCTATGGGTTTTCCCTTGGTACTCCAACTTCTTCCCATGCTCTAAATTGCTCTTAGGTGTACGTATGAGTGTGTCAGTCTTGATATACTTTGGTAACCTGTCATCAGCTCCAGTAGCCCACTCTCCATCCCCTTTCCCAAACCAAACCGTATAATGAACAAGTGGTTTAGATAATGTATGAGGCAGCAGGGTGATGTAGTGGCAGATGCTGCTGCTTCACAGCTAGGAGGTCCCCTGTTAAAATCCCTGGCCAGCTGCATCTTTGTTTGAAGTTTGCATGTTCTCCCCATGCTTACTTAGGTTTCCTCCCACAGTCCAAAGACCTTCATGTTAGGTTAATGGGTGACTCCACATTAACCTAACATTGAATATTAGTGTGCATGGTTGTCTGTCTGTGTATGTCTCTCTGTGTTGGCCCTGATATAAACTGGTGATCTGTCCAGGGTGTACCCCGCCTCTTTCCCATGACACTTGGGACATGCTCCCCTCCAACCCCCCTTGACCCTAAATAAGATAATCGGTTACAGATGATGGATAAATAATTTATGAACAATAACTGGAATTTAGAACTGCAATCTATGTCTAAGATGGGAATATGGGAAAGCTGAAAAAAGGTAAATGATCTACACTTATATAGCTTTTTATACCTGGCCAGCACCATCCATGCTCGCCTGACCCAACGGGGGAAACGTGTCTTACCGAAGGACAGACTAAATAACTGCAGGCAGCGATTGAACCACCAACCTTAGCATTAGTGGGCAACCTCTCAGTCAGATCCGTTTAACTCAATGTATAATTATTATGTCTATCTTAATGATGGTATGGATTGTAGGTTTTGTCTTATTTGAAATTTGTTTTAAAACCTTAAATCTCTTTCACACATGTACTGGAAACCTGAAATTCTCCTGACTTTGAGAATCTAAATAGAAAGTCCATCACCGAAAATAATCCAAGCTTCATCCATGAGAATTATTCTGACTCTGATGATCTCCCACTCAAATTACATTGAAGAATTAAATATAAGTTGAATTTTAAGACTGTCTGTTGTTTTGAACAAGATAATTGTTTTTTTGCTTTTTGTCTTTGTATTTAAAACAAAAAAAGTGTTTTGTTTCTGTTACTAAAAAGAAAATTCAAATACTAAACATACATTGCTTCAAACTGATGGGCCACCTTACCCCTTGTCTCTGCTTCTTCTTAAAAAATGTGAGGGTCTTTTCTATCTATACTTCATCCCTAGGTGCCATCATTCACTCACATGGTCTTTCCTATCACTGCTACGCTGATGACACACAGCTCTTCCTGTCCTTTCCACCGGACGACTCCACTGTCTCATCGCGCATTTCTGCCTGTCTCTCAGACATCTCAGCCTGGATGAGTGAGAGACACCTTCAACTCAACCTCTCTAAGACCGAAGTCCTTGTCTTCCCAGCCAGACCTTTGATGCAACACAACATCAGCATCAACATTGGATCTACAGTGATTGTCCCCACTAATTCGGCCAAAAATCTGGGGGTCATCATCGACAACCAACTGAGCTTTAAGGACCACATCTCCTCAGTCTCTAGGGCTTGCAGATTTGCTCTTTACAACATCAGGAAGATCAGACCCTACATCACGGAATATACAACCCAACTCATTGTACAGGCGCTGGTCACATCTCGTCTTGATTACTACAACGCTTTGTTGATGGGGTTACCGATATCCACAATCAAACCCTTGCAGATGATCCAAAATGCGGCAGCTCGCCTAATTTTTAATCAGCCAAAAAAGACCCATGTCACACCACTCTTTAGATCTCTACACTGGCTTCCTGTTGCTGCTCGCATCAGGTTCAAAGCTCTGTCTCTTGCTTACAGGGTTGTTAACTCGACAGCTCCCGCTTACCTCAACTCACTCATTCAAGTCTACAATCCTTCTCGCCCGCTGCGGTCTGCCAGTGAACGACGTCTGGTGGTCCCAGCACCGCATAGAAGACACCAAGCAAAACTGTTCAGCGCAATGATCCCACGATGGTGGAACGAGCTACCAAACGCTGCACGCTCAGCTGACTCTCTCCCAATATTCAAAAACTGCTGAAAACTGAACTCTTCCGCATCTTCCTATGCACTTAAATCTTTAAAAAAACAAAAAAAAAAAAAACAACAAAAAAAAAAACTTTCTGCTCTCTTGCACTTGTATCTCGTGAACTGTGAACACTTTTCTGATAGGACTTTGCTTTGATGTACCTCGATTGTAAGTCGCTTTGGATAAAAGCGTCTGCTAAATGACTAAATGTAAATGTAAATGTAAATGTCAGGTGCGCTTGCAGATCTGTACTGCATTACAGTAAAAACTGGTGCTGCAAACAATAAGCCATACTGTCATCATTTAAATTATATGACTTTGCCATAGCTTAGTTGGACAACTACAACTTTGTTTTTAACTGCAAAAACATAAAACAAAATTAACGAAAGATTAAATTGAAGAGAGCATTACACAATACACACAGCCCAAAGAACTAAAACACCTGAAGTTAAACATAGTCCACTAGGCAAGTGCTCTCTCTCTCTCTCTCTCTCTCTCTCTCTCTCTCTCTTAGAAGGAGGGAAGTCTTTATCTGAAAAGCTAATAAAAACCAGACAAAAAACACACTTTAGAACACATAAGCATAATTGAGCGATGGGGATTTTAGCTCCATTTGTTGGTCTGACATTAGTCCTATGTTTTTTTGAGATACACTTAGCTCTTACTGTGAACGACTTAGAGAATGGTCTAAAAGAAAGTGCTGCCGACACACATGCTGCAACCGGTGCTGGGGTCAGTCGTGAAGCTTCAACTGCTTTTTGTCAGCTGCAGGGTGGCACCTGTTTACCGGCATTTTCAATGGATGGTGATTATGTTATTGGGGGTGTTTTTTCAATACACATGTACATGGACACAGTGAAACATAACTACACCACCATGCCTGAGGCACTGAAGTGCACAGGGAGGTTAGTAAGTAGAAGTGGGTAATGTAAGAATGTGAAACAACAGGTACAAAAATGTTTTTAATTTTGTATTTGTAAGTATTTGCCTGTGTGAATGACAAAGGATATAGACCAAGAGCAGATTGTTATTATATGGAAAAGAAAACTTTTTTCTTTCATTAAATCTTAGTCATGTTGTTACACTTTGTTGGCCAGGACACTCGTACATTCAGCTTACTATAGCAGTGCAACGATCAGTTATTGTCCGTAACTCTTAATTGTAGTTTTATTGATTTTTTTATTTTGTTTGTTTGTTTTTTTGGATTTTGTACATTTTATATATACATTTTAACATTTATGTATGTCTGTGTGCAGAATTGACTCAGAGGAATTGGGCTCCTCACGTGCAATGATCTTTGCCATTGAGGAGATTAACAACAGTTCAAAGCTGCTTCCAGGCATCAGACTCGGTTATCAGATCCATGACTCATGTGCTGCGGTTCCCATGGCAGTGAAAGTAGCATTCCAGCTTACAAATGGCCTGGAACATGTGTTTTATACTGGTGACAATTGCTCCCGATCTGGTATGGTGATGGCTGTTGTTGGTGATTCTGGGTCCACGCCATCCATCAGCATGTCACGTATTATTGGATCCTTTAACATCCCTCAAGTAAATATAGTGAAATATTTTGTTTGTTTCTTTATTTGTGAACTGTTTGAAATATGCACAAGCTTACTTGTTGTGATATTGAAAATTTTTTTTTCCATCAGGTGAGTCACTTTGCCACTTGTGCCTGCTTGTCCAATAGGCAGCAGTTTCCCAGTTTCTTCAGAACCATCCCCAGTGACCAGTTCCAGGCTGAAGCACTGGCCAAGCTGGTGAAACAATTTGGCTGGACTTGGATAGGTGCTGTCCGCTCAGATTCAGATTATGGAAATAATGGCATGGCATCTTTTTTGAAAGCAGCGTACAAAGAGGGAATCTGTGTTGAATACTCTGAGTCATTCTATCGTACTCATCCACGTAGCAGGATCCAGAGAGTGGCTGATGTCATCCGCAGGTTTTTACATCACTTATTCTTGTGTTTTCTGAAACCAAAGAAAAAACTAAATAGGAATTATTCAGTGTCAGATTGTCAATTCAAGGCATCATAATGATGTGTTTTTGTGATTGTTTATTATATTCTTTATAAATATAATTCTCTTTATTGATTTTATTTATTTATTTATTTATTTATTTATTTATTTATTTATTTTGTCCTTTCGACTTATCCTGTGAGTTTACCAGAGCAGATCATTGTCCGCATGTTGATTTGGCACAGTTTTTATTGCTGGATGCCCTTCCTGACACAACCCTCACCAAGTTCTACCAGGCTTGGACTGGCACTCTACAGCTTGGGATGGAAATTTGTCTATATTGATACAATACTGTCTAATGTCTCTCCAGGTCAACAGCTCTGGTTGTTGTTGCATTTGCTTCGTTTGGAGACATGACATTACTGATGGAGGAGCTATCTCATGAACCTTCACCTCCACCTCGTCAGTGGATAGGCAGTGAGGGCTGGGTGACTGACCGAGACATGTTGAAATACACCTTTTGTGCTGGAGCCATTGGATTTGGTATTCCACGATCTGTGATCCCAGGTCTGAGAGACTTCCTTTTGGATCTCTCTCCCACTAAAGTGGCAGCCTCCCCAGTACTTGCTGAGTTCTGGGAGGATGCATTTAACTGCAGGCTGAAAAAAAGTGAGAAAAGTGTGCTGATTCTTAAATAAACCTTGAATAACTTGTCTACATTGTCTGTGTCTTGCAGAAGATTCCTAATTTACAAACATTCATTGTTGGTATGTCTTTCTGTATATTTTAGGTGCCGTTACAGACAAGAGATTGTGTGATGGAACTGAAGACATACAAAAACTCCAGAGTCCGTACACTGACACATCTGAGCTCCGCATCACCAACATGGTGTACAAGGCTGTTTATGCAATAGCTCATGCCATTCATAATGCTGTGTGTCAGGAGACAAATTCTACAACTCAGTGTGACAAACTCTCCAGGACAGAGTCCAAACAGGTCAGTGGTAATGAATAAATAAACACTCCAGTGACTTTCTTTAGCTACTATATACCCTTTATCATATTTGATAATCACTTCTTGTACATGCTTTATTTCTGTCCCTCACTATGACACAGGTTCTCATTCAGCTCAAAAATGTAAATTTTTCCCAAAATGGTTATCATGTGTCATTTGATGGTAATGGGGATCCTGTGGCCACATATGAGCTGGTTAACTGGCAGAAAAGTAAGAGTGGCAGCCTTGAGATAGTAACAGTAGGATACTATGATGCATCGCTATCAGTGGGCCAGGAGTTCCATATCAACAAGAACCTCACTTGGATGGAGGGCTGGACACAGGTAAAAAAGGAATCTTTTTCAATTTTCTCAACAGCTGTTAAAAAATTGAAAAAATCTGTGAGTTTGTGTTTATTTACTGTTTATGGCAGGTACCAGTGTCAGTGTGCAGTGACAGCTGTCCTCCAGGAACTCATAAAGTGCTGCAGAAAGGAAAACCTATCTGCTGTTATGACTGTATACCATGTGCTGAGGGAGAGATCAGCAATGCTACAGGTAAAATATATTGTTTTCTCATATAACTCTAAGACATTATATATAGGAGTGCTAAAATGTCTTTGTATTTTTTTTTTCAGATCTACCAAATTGTTTCCCATGCCCTAATGAATTTTGGCCTAATGCAAGAAGAGACACTTGCTTCCCAAAGCCTGTAGAGTTTCTTTCCTTCCGTGAGGTCCTGGGCATCATACTGGCTGCATTCTCTGTTTGTGGTGCTTTTCTCTCCATTATAATAGCCATTGTATTCTTTCATCACAGAACCTCCCCAATTGTCAGGGCCAACAACTCTGAGCTGAGCTTCCTGCTGCTCTTCTCCTTGACTCTGTGTTTCTTATGTTCATTAACTTTCATTGGAGCACCCTCTGAGTGGTCCTGCATGCTGCGCCACACAGCATTTGGGATCACCTTTGTCCTCTGCATCTCTTGTGTTCTTGGGAAAACTATTGTTGTGTTAATGGCCTTCAAAGCTACACTTCCAGGTAGTAACATCATGAAATGGTTTGGTCCTCTACAGCAAAGAATGACTGTAGTGTCTTTTACATTCATCCAAGTTCTAATATGTACAGTTTGGTTGGTTGTTAGTCCTCCTTTTCCAATGAAAAACCTCACCACATACAAAGATAGAATCATCCTGGAGTGTGCATTAGGTTCACTTATTGGATTCTGGGCTGTGCTTGGGTACATAGGTCTACTGGCTGTGTTTTGCTTTGTGTTAGCTGTTCTAGCCCGAAAACTGCCTGATAATTTTAATGAAGCCAAGTTTATCACCTTCAGCATGTTGATATTCTGTGCAGTCTGGATCACTTTTATCTCAGCTTATGTCAGCTCTCCTGGGAAATTTACTGTAGCGGTGGAGATATTTGCCATTCTGGCCTCTAGTTAGTGGGAGAGCTGTAAGCACAGCTCTCACACTATTGAGATCCTTTTCTTTATTATTATTATTATTATTATTATTATTATAGCTCGTTTTTCGGTCGCTATCTAGTCCTAGACGGTTTGTCGTAGAAACTTCGTTCCACTTCCTAAACGTAGGTCCCTTTTAGGACAGGGGTGGTATTACTTTTCTCATTAATAACTTTTATACTTTTTATTATATTTCACTTTTTATGAACTTTTTTTCCCATAGAAAATGAATGGAAGGCACTTAAAATTTCCCTTCAACTTGCCACTTTTCATCTGCCTCTTGTGTCGTCATACTTTGGAGTAGAAACTTCATTTAAAGTTTATACGGGTCTAGTCCCTTTCAACTTTTTCTGGGTGGATCAGCTTCTTTCTATCTTTTATACTTTTTGAATAATCGCAGTTTTAGTTTTAGGCAACTTTTGGAGCTTTTTCAACTTTTCCATTAGTGTGTATTATGGAATGTTGGAGCAGCTAGAGTGGGTGACATCACACGCACTCTAACTTTTCAGCTTCCACTTTTAGCAACTTTTTTCCTTCTTTTCCTTCTTTCCTTCAGTCAACTTTAATCTTACATAAACAAACTATACATCAGAATGTAGGTATTTTTGTCTTCTTTCAGTAAATGTAACTCTCATAGTGACAGGACTGACGGTTCTTTCTCCAAGTGTCCAGAAGCAGAGAGAGTGCCGTCAAAACTCCCATTGGAGCCCATTATAACAGAGGTTCTAAAATTCTAATCAAATTACAAACGGGGGGCTGTTTTAAAATCGCCACCACGCCTTCATTTTATGGAGTATCTTCAAATAAAGTACATCAGTGTGTTCATTGAAGCCTTTTGTCACTCACAGTTTTTGAATTGTTTCGATAGGACTAATACTTTTTCATATTTTGAGCATTTTGCGAGGCATAGTCTCAGCACTTTTCCAGCCTGCCTTTGCATTTGGCTCACATGACTCAGCAGGCGGGCAGCGGGCAGCAGTCATTGTCATGGTAACGGACACAGCTGCATGACGTCATGTAATCAGCCTCAGAGCTGTGTCCACACACTTTACCTGAGTTTTTCTCCCTCAACAGACACAGTGGAGACACACACAGACACACACCCTCACAGACAGGAAATACCCTTTCAAAATAAAAGCCTTTCATAATATTTTATCCACTTTTTAGCATTTAAATGCTAAAATGACTTTGTGGTGAAGTTTCCTACACACACACCTCACAGATAGGAAACACACTTTCAAAATAAAAGCCTTTCATAATATTTTATCCACTTTTAGCATTTAAATGCTAAAATGACTTTGTGGTGAAGTTTCCTACACACACACCCTCACAGACAGGAAACACACTTTCAAAATAAAAGCCTTTTATCATTCTTATTTTAATTATTTAGCATTTAAATGCTAAAATGAGTTTGTTTTGAAGTCTCCCTACAGTGGACACACAAACTACCACGCAGACACAGACAGGAAACACACTTTCAAATTAAAAGCTCTTTTCAACTTTTTTTTTTTCAACAGTTTTTCAGCATTAAAATGGTTCCTTCATTTCTAAGTAGTTACTTCTAGCTTTTTTCTTTACACTTTAATAGCAACTTTTTTACTTTGCTTCTTTTTTTGTTTCTTTTAACTTTGGGAATATTTACCTTTTCCTTTGTTTCTTACTACTTCTTTCCACTTTTGTTAATCAAGTTGTTGCTTTTTCACTTCTTCCTTTACACTTTTAATAGCAACTTTTTTACTTTGCTTCTTTCTTTGTTTCTTTTAACTTTGGGAATATTTACTTCCTCCATTGTTTCTTACTACTTCTTTCCACTTTTGTTAATCAAGTTGTTGCTTTTTCACTTCTTACTTTTTTCTTTACACTTTCAATAGCAACTTTTTACTTTGCTTCTTTTTCTGTTTCTTTACACTTTAAATATCAACTTTTTACTTATTTACTTCCTCCATTGTTACTTTCTACTTTTTTCTTTTCTGAATTCAACTTTTCCTGGGATTTTGGATTTTTCCTTTTTGTCATCTTCTTCTTTCTCTTTTGTTTGTATTTATCTCTCTTCAGCGTTTGCGGCTTTGAACGTACAAACGCCTCTGCTCTCAGCAGCTTCTGAGCGGTCGGCCTCTACCGGGCGACTTAACAGCTCTCCCACGTAATTTCCTTGGAAATTGCCTTTTTTAGTGGGAGAGCTGTAAGCACAGCTCTCACACTATTGAGATCCTTTTCTTTATTATTATTATTATTATTATTATTATAGCTCGTTTTTCGGTCGCTATCTAGTCCTAGACGGTTTGTCGTAGAAACTTCGTTCCACTTCCTAAACGTAGGTCCCTTTTAGGACAGGGGTGGTATTACTTTTCTCATTAATAACTTTTATACTTTTTATTATATTTCACTTTTTATGAACTTTTTTTCCCATAGAAAATGAATGGAAGGCACTTAAAATTTCCCTTCAACTTGCCACTTTTCATCTGCCTCTTGTGTCGTCATACTTTGGAGTAGAAACTTCATTTAAAGTTTATACGGGTCTAGTCCCTTTCAACTTTTTCTGGGTGGATCAGCTTCTTTCTATCTTTTATACTTTTTGAATAATCGCAGTTTTAGTTTTAGGCAACTTTTGGAGCTTTTTCAACTTTTCCATTAGTGTGTATTATGGAATGTTGGAGCAGCTAGAGTGGGTGACATCACACGCACTCTAACTTTTCAGCTTCCACTTTTAGCAACTTTTTTCCTTCTTTTCCTTCTTTCCTTCAGTCAACTTTAATCTTACATAAACAAACTATACATCAGAATGTAGGTATTTTTGTCTTCTTTCAGTAAATGTAACTCTCATAGTGACAGGACTGACGGTTCTTTCTCCAAGTGTCCAGAAGCAGAGAGAGTGCCGTCAAAACTCCCATTGGAGCCCATTATAACAGAGGTTCTAAAATTCTAATCAAATTACAAACGGGGCTGTTTTAAAATCGCCACCACGCCTTCATTTTATGGAGTATCTTCAAATAAAGTACATCAGTGTGTTCATTGAAGCCTTTTGTCACTCACAGTTTTTGAATTGTTTCGATAGGACTAATACTTTTCATATTTTGAGCATTTTGCGAGGCATAGTCTCAGCACTTTTCCAGCCTGCCTTTGCATTTGGCTCACATGACTCAGCAGGCGGGCAGCGGGCAGCAGTCATTGTCATGGTAACGGACACAGCTGCATGACGTCATGTAATCAGCCTCAGAGCTGTGTCCACACACTTTACCTGAGTTTTTCTCCCTCAACAGACACAGTGGAGACACACACAGACACACACCCTCACAGACAGGAAATACCCTTTCAAAATAAAAGCCTTTCATAATATTTTATCCACTTTTTAGCATTTAAATGCTAAAATGACTTTGTGGTGAAGTTTCCCTACACACACACCTCACAGATAGGAAACACACTTTCAAAATAAAAGCCTTTCATAATATTTTATCCACTTTTAGCATTTAAATGCTAAAATGACTTTGTGGTGAAGTTTCCTACACACACACCCTCACAGACAGGAAACACACTTTCAAAATAAAAGCCTTTTATCATTCTTATTTTAATTATTTAGCATTTAAATGCTAAAATGAGTTTGTTTTGAAGTCTCCTACAGTGGACACACAAACTACCACGCAGACACAGACAGGAAACACACTTTCAAATTAAAAGCTCTTTTCAACTTTTTTTTTTTCAACAGTTTTTCAGCATTAAAATGGTTCCTTCATTTCTAAGTAGTTACTTCTAGCTTTTTTCTTTACACTTTAATAGCAACTTTTTACTTTGCTTCTTTTTGTTTCTTTTAACTTTGGGAATATTTACCTTTTCCTTTGTTTCTTACTACTTCTTTCCACTTTTGTTAATCAAGTTGTTGCTTTTTCACTTCTTCCTTTACACTTTTAATAGCAACTTTTTTACTTTGCTTCTTTCTTTGTTTCTTTTAACTTTGGGAATATTTACTTCCTCCATTGTTTCTTACTACTTCTTTCCACTTTTGTTAATCAAGTTGTTGCTTTTTCACTTCTTACTTTTTTCTTTACACTTTCAATAGCAACTTTTTACTTTGCTTCTTTTTCTGTTTCTTTACACTTTAAATATCAACTTTTTACTTATTTACTTCCTCCATTGTTACTTTCTACTTTTTTTCTTTTCTGAATTCAACTTTTCCTGGGATTTTGGATTTTTTCCTTTTTTTGTCATCTTCTTCTTTCTCTTTTTGTTTGTATTTATCTCTCTTCAGCGTTTGCGGCTTTGAACGTACAAACGCCTCTGCTCTCAGCAGCTTCTGAGCGGTCGGCCTCTACCGGGCGACTTAACAGCTCTCCCACGTAATTTCCTTGGAAATTGCCTTTTCTAGTTTTGGACTAATACTGTGTATATTTGCTCCAAAGTGTTTCATCATATTATTTAAACCAGAGAAGAACACCAAGAAACATTTAATGAACAAAAGTAAAAACTAGGATCTTTGTAAATGGTTAAGGGGGATAAATACAGCTTATGCCGTCTACATATAAATGGTAAACGGCCACTTATATAGCACTTTTATCAAATGCACTCTACAATGTTGATTCCCATTCACACACACCAATGGCGGTGGCTGCCATGCAAGGTGCTCACCTGACCCACCGGGAGCAACTTGGGGTTCAGTGTCTCGCCCAAGGACACTTCAACACGTAGTCGGGATCTGGAGATCGAACCACTGACCCTGGTCAGTGCTTAAAATGTCAAAAAAATTAAGTCTGTCTCAACATTTTCATAAAGTTCCCCGTGAATTCTGAACAACAATTAGGAAAACAATTTTCAATGTAATTTTGAGCCAGTTTTATTGGGATCTGTAATAGTTATATATACAATCTAATTGAAAAGACAAGCTGGTTACATTTCTATTAAATGCATTAAATGCAAGTCTGAAATTTGTCTGAGTCATTTTCGACTTTATGACTGTGCTTGGAGGTTTATTAAGTATTTATTGAATGTACCTCTAGTCTAGTATGTGTTGGACTGTGCTATATTCAATTATCAAAGTTTTTAGTGGACTTGCAATATGCAAAAATCATAAGCAACTCTAAGATGATAACAGGCCACTTCATAATAGGCCAGCGAAATGTGACCATGTATTCTAATGTAAAGATCATTGCTGTGTCTGAAATCATCCCGTACTCACTATATAGTGTGTTTAATTTGCAGCAGTGTCCGAATGTTGATTGAACTCAAAGTATCCCACAATGCAACAATAAAAGTAGCGTACATGACATGTAGGGAATAGGGAATCATTGAGTAGGGGGTGATTTCAGACACAGGACAATCTAGCAAGAATGGACCCTACAGAATCAGATGCCTTTTGTAGGCAGGTTGAGCACCAGGCTGGGGTTTTTGCAGGGATACACCAACTAACTGACCAAACCCAGATAACTCAGCAGTTAGACTTGCACAACTTTTGTTGAACAAATCAAGCTTTAGCTACTGGCCAAGGACTGGTTTCCCCCCCTCACTCTAGTCACTGTGGTCAAAAGCTTCCAGTTGTGAGCCTGATCTTCTTCGCAGCCCAGGCTTTCGCGAGCTGGAAAGAGGCAGTATCACGACTCCAGCACATCTATATAGATTGAGCATCATTGTCTCTCCCTTGGGAATGGCGATTCTTAGATAATTTCTGACTTTATTGCGAGAAACCTGGACATGTGGTTAGCTATTGTCCACTAAAAGGGCTAGCTCAGCAGTGAGTGGGAGGATTCTGGCAAGTCTTGGTTAAAGAAACATAATCCTCACATTGACTGGGTGACAGGGAGTATTTGAGGATAGGGGTTAATGGTTTGTCATACTGTCTTATATCTCCTTCTAAGCAAGTTTCTTGGACCAGACCAGCATTACAAGGTAGACACCTTGGTGTTGATAATCGGACCACATCTAAAAATATGCTCCCTGGACTCTGAAGTTATGGCAAACTTTTGTCCAATCCCCAACCTTGCATTCCTGTCAAATAAAAAAATCAGTTTGAACATTTTCAAATTGGCTTCTGCCCCTCCCACGGCACAGAGACAGCCCTGGTCAGGGTCACCAATGACCCCCCGATGGCTGCTGACCTAGGCTGCCAACAACTCCTAATTCTTATCTCTCATCCAGGATATCACAGCTGTGTTCGATACGATCTACCGCAAACTTCTCCTTCACTGTCTCCAGCATTTGGCTGGATTTTCTGGCACTTCTCTGAAGTACTTTGGGTCCTATCTCACAAATGAAGCTGTGTTTGTAGTCCTGGAGGATGCCAAATTGCAATCCCATTTGGACATCTGTGGTGTCCCACAGGTCCTTGGGTCGACCCTTTTCAGCATTTACATGCTGCCACCGGGCCATGTCTTCAGCAAGCACGAGGTCTCATTCCACTGCTATGCCGATGATACTTAGCTCTAAGTAAGATTGAACCCGACCTTTCCAACACTTTCATCAGCTCTCACCTGCTGCCTGGAGGAGAGCATGGATATCAGAGAACTTCCTTCAATTGAACAGCACCAAACCCTTCTAATTGGTCACCTCAACCAGCTTTATTCCTCCCCCATTAACTGTATTTCCTTTTCTGGCCACACCATTACCCTCTCCTACTCTGTTAACAACTTGGGGGTCAGGTTTGACCCCTACCTGTCATTTGAAAGACATGTCAAACACCTCTGTAAAATTGCATTCTTCCATCTCAGACATAGCAACATAGCCAAACTCTTCCCCTTGCTCTCCCTGTGTGATGCTCAAAGGCTGTTCCATGTCTTTGTCTCCTCCAGGCTAGACTATTGTAATGCACTCCTACACTCCTCATTGGGATCTCTGGCAGGAGCCTTCTAAAGCATTCAAGCATTCGGGAAGGATTGTGCAGACTTGAATGAGTCAGCTGAGGTAAGCGGGAGCTGTTGAGTTAACCACACTGTGAGCAAGAGACAGAGCTTTTAACCTGATACGAGCAGCTACAGGAAGCCAGTGTAGAGATCTAAAGAGTGGTGTGACATGGGTCTTTTTTGGCTGATTAAAATGAGGTGAGCTGCTGTGTTTTGGATCATCTGCAAGGGTTTGATTGTGGATATCGGTAACCCCATCAACAAAGCGTTGCAGTAATCAAGACAATATATGACCAGCGCCTGTACAATGGGTTGGGTTGTATATTCTGTGATGTAGGGTCTGATCTTCCTGATGTTGTAGAGGGCAAATCTGCAAGCCCTAGAGACGGAGGAGATGTGGTCCTTAAAGCTCAGTTGGTTGTCGATGATGTGCCCCAGATTTTTGGCCGACCTAGTGGGGACAATTACTGTAGATCCAATGTTGATGTTGTGTTTTGTCAAAGGTCTGGCTGGGAAGAGAAGGACTTCGGACTTGGAGAGGTTGAGTTGAAGATGTCTCTCACTCATCCAGGCTGAGATGTCTGAGAGACAGGCACAAATGCGTGATGAGACAGTGGAGTCGTTCGGTGGAAAGGACAGGAAAAGCTGTGAGTCATCAGCGTAGCAGTGATAGGAAAGACCATGTGAGTGAATGATGGCACCTAGGGATGCAATATAGATAGAAAAAAGAAGAGGACCAAGTACTGAGCCCTGCGACACAGAGGTAGAGAGGCTATGAGAGTGAGAAAGATGCCCCCGCCAGGACACCTTGAAGGTTCGTCCTGATAGGTAAGAACCAAGACAGTCTAGAGCTGATTCAGAGATGTATAAGTCAGCGTGGACAAGAGGATCTGATGGTTCTCAGTGTCAAAGGCTGGAGATAGATCAAGTAGGATTAAGACAGATGATTGACCTGTGGCTTTTGCAGCTCGAAGATATTCCACGAGTGCTGTTTCTGTGGAATGACTCCTCTTGAAGCCAGACTGGTTGACATCAAGGAAGTGGTTCTTGGAAAGGAAGTATGAGAGTTGGTTGAAGACCGCTCGTTCCATTGTTTTGGCTAGAAAAGGAAGGAGGGAGACAGGTCGGTAGTTCTCCACTACAGAGGGATCAAGAGAAGGCTTCTTGAGCAGTGGGGTAATCAAGGCCTGCTTGAAAGAGGTTGGAAAAGTCCCTGTTTTGAGAGATTTGTTGATGACTTGTGTGATAGCTGGCATTAGAGCGAGTGTAACTGCTTGAAGAAGAGTGGAAGGGATTAGATCCAGAGAGCAGGTGGTCGGAGGGTTAGAGAGGAGGAGGGTGGATACGTCATCCTCAGAATTGCAAATGATGAGAGCAATGCAATGTTGGAGGAGTTAGACGGATGTCATCATCTGGAGGAGAGAACTGTGAGCTGCCACCTTGTTGGTAAAGAAGTTGGCAAAATGGTCAGCAGTGAGAGAGGTAGATGGCGGAGGTGAAGGTGGGAAGATGAGTGATTTGAAAGTGGAGAACAGCTTTCTGGTGTCTGAGGTGTTGCTGAGCGTCTCCTGGTAGTAATCGATCTTTGCCCTGGTGACACTGTCAGAAAAAGGTCCAAGCAGATCCTGATACTCAGCAAGGGCTGATGGAGTCTTGGATTTGCGCCACTTCCTCTCAGCACTCCTGAGCGTGGTGCGTTGTTCACGGATCCAGTCAGTGAGTCATGGATTAGAAGCTGAGGGACAAGCAGCTCTCAAAGACGCCGGACAGAGATAATCCAGACACGATGAAAGTGCATTGCAGAGGCTGTCCCATGACGATGAGAGGAGTGCCAGCTTCTGGAATGTGGGACAGCAATCCAGTTCATCGCAGAAGTTCCCCAGCTGGCCTGGTGGTCGATATATCACAATCACCTGGACTGCAATCGGTGCTGTGATCCTAATGGCATGATATTCCAGAGATGACAGATTGCTGAGGGGTGCTGTCGGGGAAAACTTCCCGGTATCATTAATGAGAACTCCAGTCCCACCCCCCCCGACCTGATGAGCGAGGAGTGTGAGAGAATGAAAAATTGGTGGAAAGTGCAGCTGGGGTGGCCGTGTTTTGTTGCATGCTCCAGATTTCTGTAAGTGCTAGCAGGTGAACAGCTGACTGTGTAGCGAAAGCTGGAATGAAGTCGGCCTTGTTCACTGCAGACTGGCAGTTCCACAGGGCTAGAAAAAAAGAGGCTGGTGTCAAAATGGTCTGGGTGAGAGTGCACAGGTGAGAAACATGTCGTATTCTAGTAGGACGCCATTTCCTGCGTCTGCAGAGGAGAACAGACCTAATGTCCTCGCTCGGTGGACTCGTGCAGGTAGACTTGCTCATCTTTACACCGCCGGTCTTCATACAAGGAGCGCTGGGCTGGAAACACATGGGCGGACGCATTAGCCCAACAGGTGCCTTATATATGGTCTTAATTGGCTACAGCCAAAACCGCCCCCTCGTTGAAACCAAACTAATTTGTGAGCCTTTGTTAGGCCAAAGGTGTGAACGCTCGGTGATTACTAAGCTGAAACTACCACCAATAATAGACCAAATATCCACTTCACCCGAAGAGCAAAATTTTCTACCTACAGTTCTTAACTCTATTAGAAACAGGCTAAATAAACAAACTCAAGAAAAATGACTCAGCTACCTCTGAAACCAACAAACAAATTTCAAACAGTACTTACTTGTTGAGTATATCTCCTGTCCTAGTTTGGTGCTTTTACATCCGTATTGAAACTACAAACTCTGATTGCGTGTTGTTTTTAGCTCAGTGGAGAGGATTTTTGGATTTGTCGCTTTCGTGTGTATCACCTTGGACTGGATTTTTGTTATAGTTGAGCCATTTTCAATGTTCACCTGCTGCCTACCTCACCTCATCATTAACAAGAAGGATTTAAATCTATTGTGCCTTTCAACCGCCTGACAAGCCACTACCTCTACAGTCACTTGCCACCTGGACGACCACATCTCCTCACCTTCCTGCCACATCCCCTTACTCCCCTGCCACCTTGCAAGTCACCCTCTTGTTTCCCCACCACCTATTAGCTGCTATTTACTTCAGCAAACCGCATCCTAAATCAACTCTGTGTAATTTTATCTGTTCTGCATTTGGGACCTAGAATACTATTTGATTAGTTGATTAGTGCCCCAGCTCTGTCGGAAAATTGCAGCCTAGAGTTAAGCTACAATAACATGTAGTTGCTTTTGTAACAATATAATGCCAGTAAGGAATGTTTTCTAAAACTTTGACAAAACTTTGCATTTTAGCATTTCTGGTTCCTTTGTCCCAATGTCTGTTTTTTTTTTTTTTTTGAATGAGAATTTGGAAATAACGTTCGTGGTTAATACAAAGTTATAAATATATATTTTCATATTATACTATACTATACATATATATTTTATTCTTCAGAATAAAACTAAGCAATACATACCCCACTCCTGTTTTTTTTTTTTTTTTTTAACTGTGTTAACGTTTCAGTGAGATATTACTTTTTGTACAAATAAGGTGATATACTTAAATGAACTTCATTACCAACACACATATTTTTTTAAAGATTAGAACGGGGCAGGGCACTCTCATTTTGGTGTATAGTGTACTGACAGCCTACAGTGAGGAGGGAACCTTTGTCTGAAAAGCTATAAAAACCATCACACTTGTGTTCCCATGCCTACACTTGAGGGATGGAGATCTCAGTTCTATTTATTGGTCTGAGATTAACTCTAGGTTTCTTTGAGCTGAACTCAGGTCTTGCATTGAATTATTCTGGGGATGAGCTGAAACAAAGGGCTCTCTGCACAGAGGCCAGGGCTGCTGTTAAAGTTACTACTGAGGATTCATCTGTCATATGTAAACTACAAGGTACAGCTCATCTACCTGCATTCTCAATGGATGGTGACTACATCATTGGTGGTGCTTTCTTCATACACTACAACATGCAGGCACAAGAGCATAACTACACCACAATGCCTGAGCCACTGAGGTGCACAGGAAGGTCAGTATGAAAGAGAGTCTGTGGTGACGAATGTTTGACTCAAATTAACCTGATGTTATAAACTCGTTGCAATGATTTTGTGCATCATTTAATGTTTATGAAATATTAGTTTTTCACTTTAATGATCAAATCAATATTTGCTTTTCTTTTTTCTCCATTTGTTACATTAAGATTAAACAGATACATTGTAAAATGTCGGTGGTTAGGTTTCAATAAAAAAAATTTACAGACGCAGTGCAGCTTTTTGTCCAGAACATAAAAATAATTTTTTCTTGTTTACTGCATGTTTCTATCAAATTGACTGATGATATATACATTTAAATATTCACACATAACAATGTTTTTGTACAGAATTGATTCCCGTGAACTTCGCTTCTCACGAGCTATGATCTTTGCCATAGAGGAGATTAACAACAGTTCAAAGCTGCTTCCAGGCATCAGACTCGGTTATCAGATCCATGACTCATGTGCTGCAGTTCCTATGGCAGTGAAAGTAGCATTCCAGCTTACAAATGGTCTCGACCCTGTGTTTTATACTGGTGACAATTGTTCCCAATCTGGTATGGTGATGGCTGTTGTTGGTGATTCTGGGTCCACGCCATCCATCAGCATGTCACGTATTATTGGGTCCTTTAACATCCCTCAAGTAAATATATTGAAATATTTTGTTTGTTTCGTTTTTAGTGAACTGTGCTAAAATTGTGCATGAGCTGATTTTTGGGTTGTGACAAAGATTGTTAAAGACTTATAATGTTGTTTTTTCTTTAGGTGAGTCACTTTGCCACGTGTGCCTGCTTGTCCAATAAGCAGCAGTATCCCAATTTCTTCAGAACCATCCCCAGTGACCAGTTCCAAGCTATTGCACTGGCCAAGCTGGTCAAACAGTTTGGCTGGACTTGGATAGGTGCAGTCCGGTCAGATTCAGACTATGGAAATAATGGCATGGCATCTTTCCTTAAAGCAGCATACAAAGAGGGAATCTGTGTTGAATACTCTGAATCATTCTATCGTACTCACCCACGTAGCAGGATTCAGAGTGTGGCTGATGTGATCCGAAGGTTTTTACATCACTTATTCTAGTATTTACTTTCTTGAAACTAAGCTCCTACATACAAAATCACTGTCAAAAGGAGAAGAATTATTTCATTTAATGTCAGATTTGATATTCTGACACTTTTTCATAATTTTTGTTGATGCCATATCCAGTAAATATATTCAGTATACTAGTGATTTATATTCAACACCATCATAATCATGTGTGTTTTGTGATTGTTATATTCTTCATCCATATTTTTGTCTATATTAATATAACACTGTATAACATCTGTCCAGGTCAACAGCTATGGTTGTTGTGGCATTTGCTTCGTTCGGAGACATGACATTACTGATGGAGGAGTTGTCTCGTGAGCCTTCCCCACCTCGCCAGTGGATAGGCAGTGAGGGCTGGGTGACTGACCCAGACATGTTGAAGTTCACATTCTGTGTTGGAGCTATTGGATTTGGTATTCCACGATCTGTGATCCCAGGTCTGAGAGACTTCCTGCTGAAGCTCTCTCCCACTGAAGTGGCAGCTTCGCCAATACTTACTGAGTTCTGGGAGGATGCATTCAACTGCAGCCTGGAAAAAAGTGAGACACTTGTATTGAGTCTAAAATACCACTTGAATTATTTGAAATTATGATGCTGTCTTGTAGTGGATTTCTAAGGTACATATATTTATTGTTGGGCCATTGTGGTCGTGTTGTGTAGTTTCTAATCTAATCTAAAACTAATCTATTTGTGTAGACACTATTTGTGTTTTATTTTTATTTGTTGATATAGATGAATGGTGGAATTATGAATAGTTTAACAAATAATCTTATTTGTTATAAAGGTGCTGTAGCAGAGAAGATTTTATGAACCATAAAAATATGAAAATCCCAAAAAATTAAGCCCCAAACATGTACAGAGCATATAGACAGTACTCAGACATTTCTCTTAATATATGCATAGTAATACACAAACAGTCAATGAAAAGGGGATGTGGGTTTGCTGGGCTCAGAACAGGAGATCCAGGTCGTGTGAGTTTAGATAAGGATCCGGCAGGGAGTGACTCTAACAGAGGGTTAAAGTAGACGGGCACAGGTGCAAACAATCATGGTAGATGAGGTGAGTAAAGTGAGCGACGTAACTACCGACCGGAAGGACTATGAAACTACAAAACAAATACCGGGAAACAGGAAGCAAGCCTGGGGAAACTGGGTGAAAAAGGACAGGAGAGTGCGAGGCACAGAAAGAGGGAGAAGTAAGGGCAAAGACTAAGGGAAAGGGAGAAAGAGACCGAGGAGGAGAGGTGGAGAGGGAAAGTGCAAGTCTAGAAACAGACAGTGTGTAGGCTGCATGAGTGGGAAGACTGGTGCAAGGAGGGCTAAAGAGAAAAGGTGGGCAGAGTCCAGGGTCAGGTCTATGGCAATAAATGTAAATAAAACTCTTGTTATATGCAAAATATTGCTTTGAAATGTACATTTTCTTTGGTGTCAAAGCAAAGAAATAAAAAAATGCAGTATTGTCATCTGTGACACACCAATGTGATGGTCAGTGTCGGGCTATTGCTGTCAATCTGCCTTCTCATGGAGGTGTGTTTTGCACCGTCTGCACTAGTGTGACCCCTGTCAGTGGCTTTTTAACTTATTCAGCATCTCAAATTGCATTGGTCCCCTCATTGACAAAGACCACACTGATTAGCTATGAGGTCAGAGAATCGGCGGAAGAGAAGACACCAAAGAATTAACAACGCGACTACAATTTCTAATTTTAATTTGTAACTAATTTGTAACTTGTAAATAATTCATATCCTCAAATCAAAGAAGCTTCAAACCATCTGTGATGAGCAAGTACGGTGAGAAAATTATAAGCCAAGGTGGGTTTCTTTACAGTTTGCATTTCTGATATCCTAGCTCTGTTGTTTTCTCTTCTTCTCATGTAGAGATACTAAATGCTACATATTGATTCTGTTTTCGTTGTGTGTTCAAGTGTTTCTCACTTTGCTGACTGGACAACACAGCACTTCATTCAGCTCTTCATTGCTGCTAGTTTTTGATGTCAGCTTAGTGAGTCATGACCTTTAAAAAGCCTTGTATTTGTTTTATTATATTTATAGGTGATGTCACAGACAAGAGATTGTGTGATGGAAGTGAAGAGATAAAAAAACTCCAGAGTCCGTACACTGACACATCTCAACTCCGAATCACCAACATGGTGTACAAAGCTGTTTATGCAATAGCTCATGCCATTCATAATGCTGTGTGTCAGGAGACAAATTCTACAACTCAGTGTGACAAACTCTCCAGGACAGAGTCCAAACAGGTCAGTTGTAATGAACACTAGGACAGCTACTCAATAGTTTATTATTATACATAAATATATATACATATATACACATACATATACTGCACACTTCTGGACAGAGATGTCAGATGTTGTTCCTGGAATCTGCTGGAGCCACTCTCCCAGTCTTAGGGTCACAGCTCCCAGTGTTCCTAATATCATGGGTACCACTTGTGCCTTCACCTTCCACATCTTTTCTAACTCCTCTTTCAGCCCTTGGTATTTCTCGAGCTTCTCGTGTTCCTCCCTCCTGATGTTGCTATAGCTTGCGATTGCTACATGTACCACCACAGCTTTGTTCTGCTGTCCACAACTACTATGTTGAATTGGTTGACCATTACAAGTTTGTCATTCTGTATCTGGAATTCCCACAGGATATTAGCTCTGTCATTCTCCACCACCTTTGGAGGTGTGTCCCATTTTGACTTTGGGACTTCCAGCCTGTATTCAGGACAGATGTTTCGGTACAATATGCCAACCACTTGGTTATGGCATTCCATGTATGCCCTGCCTGCTAGCATCCTGCACCCCAGTGTGATGCGCTGGATTGTCACAGGGGCATCTTTTCATAGCTTGCACCTGGAGTCCTGCCTGTTAGAGCCTGCTCCTATGCTACTAGTATTAGTGGCTCTGTGCTTTCTTTCAGTCCAGCTTTGTCCAGCCACTGGTATGTTTTTTTGTTTTGTTTTTTTATATCAGCCACTTCTTCTATCTGACAGTGGTACCTACCATGCAGGGGTTTGTTCTTCCATGAGGATTCCTGTTTTTCTTTCCCTTGTTTCTCTGGTTTCTGCTGCCTGAGGAATGCCACTAAGCATGTCATCAGATGTGGCCATCTTCCTGATGTATTCATGGATCTTGGTTGTTTCATCGTGGATAGAGGCTCTGACACTCACTAAGCTTTGGCCTCCTTCCTTTCATTTAGTGTACAGTCTTAGTATGCTGGATTTGGGGTGACACCATCCCTGCATTGTAAGGTTTAGATAGCATCTCAAAGATCACAGTTGCTATGGTGTATCTCAGCTTGTTGGTTACAGTGATGGTCGTAGGTGGGATTATTCGTAGTGCTGTGTTCACATCCTCTAGTAGGCTTTCAGAAGGCACTTTACTTATTTTTGGTAAATGGCTACGGAGGTTCCAAGTGTCTATCTTAGCCATGACCTTCAATCTCATGTCAGCTGCTCTTGCATTAGGTTCTTCTGTTGTTATTGGGGCTTGGATATATTCATATACTGTATATATATGAAATATTATTTTATGACACCACCACCCACTATGTCCTCAATAATTGAGTCGAATTGTCACCTTTCAACTAAAAAAATTTGAAATAATAACATTGTAAAAGTAAAGATACATGGCAGAGCTGCTATATTAGAATCACATTAGATTGTACAGGTTTAGCTAATAAAGAAGCCAGTGAGTGTAAATGCTTTATTTCTGACCCTGACTATTACACAGGTCCTCACTCAGCTGAAGAAAGTACATTTTTCCCAAAATGGTTATCATGTGTCATTTGATGCTAATGGGGATCCTGTGGCCACATATGAGCTGGTTAACTGGCAGAAAAGTAAAAGTGGCAGCCTTGAGTTTGTGACAGTAGGATATTATGATGCGTCACTGCCGGTGGGCCAGGAATTTCATATCAACACAAACATCACCTGGATGGAGGAGAGGACACAGGTAAAGACGGAATCTTTTTCCAAAACTTGATATCTGTGAGTTTGTGTTTATATACTGTTTATGGCAGGTACCAGTGTCAGTGTGCAGTGACAGCTGTCCTCCAGGAACTCATAAAGTGCTGCAGAAAGGAAAACCCATCTGCTGTTATGACTGTATACCATGTGCTGAGGGGGAGATCAGCAATATTACAGGTAAAATATCTTGTTTTCTCACATAACTCTAATACATTATATATAAGACTGCTAATATTTTTTGTAATCTGTTTTCTCAGATTCACCTAATTGTTTCCCTTGCCCCAACGAATTCTGGCCTAATGCTGAAAGAGACACATGTTTCCTGAAGCCCGTAGAGTTTCTTTTCATTGACGAAGTACTAGGAATCATCCTGGCTGCATTCTCAATTGGTGGTGCCTCTCTCTCCATTACTATTGCAATTGTATTCTTTCATCACAGAACCTCCCCGATTGTTAAGGCCAACAACTCTGAGCTGAGCTTCCTGCTGCTCTTCTCCTTGACTCTGTGTTTCTTATGTTCATTAACTTTCATTGGAGCACCCTCTGAGTGGTCCTGCATGCTGCGCCACACAGCATTTGGGATCACCTTTGTCCTCTGCATCTCTTGTGTTCTTGGGAAAACTATGGTTGTGTTAATGGCCTTCAAAGCTACACTTCCAGGTAGTAACATCATGAAATGGTTTGGTCCTCTACAGCAAAGAATGACTGTAGTGTCTTTTACATTTATCCAAGTTCTAATATGTACAATTTGGTTGGTTGTTAGTCCTCCTTTTCCAATGAAAAACCTCACCACATACAAAGATAGAATCATCCTGGAGTGTGCATTAGGTTCAGCTGTTGGATTCTGGGCTGTGCTTGGGTACATAGGTCTACTGGCTGTGTTTTGCTTTGTGTTAGCTGTTCTAGCCCGAAAACTTCCTGATAATTTTAATGAAGCCAAGTTTATCACCTTCAGCATGTTGATATTCTGTGCAGTCTGGATCACCTTTATTCCAGCTTATGTCAGCTCTCCTGGGAAATTCACTGTGGCTGTGGAGATATTTGCCATTCTGGCCTCTAGTTTTGGACTAATACTCTGTATATTTGCTCCAAAGTGTTTTATCATTATATTCACACCAGAGAAGAACACCAAGAAACATTTAATGAACAAAAATCAATACTAGGATTATTGGAAATGGTTGAGAGGATAAATACAGATTTTGTTTTGTGCATATAACAGAAATTACACTTAACACTTTTTGAACATTTAATGTGATTTTAAGAATGTTTTTATTATGTCATCAAATTAATTAAGATATTTTCTATCACGTACTATAAATGTCAAAGATATTAAAGTCAAAATTCCTACCAAAACTATGAGTTCTGTCTCAGCATTTTACGGAAGTTGGTATTCTGATAATAGTAGTTCTCTCATGAATCAACAATTAGCAGAAAAACTTTGAATGGAATTTTAAGGCAGGTTCAATTCAATTCAACTTTATTTACATAGCGCTATTTCACAACAAAGTCATCTCAGGGCACTTTGTGGAATAAAGTCAAGATTCTAAAGATGTATAGAGAGAACCCAACAATTCCCCCTTGAAAAAGTCCTAGGCAACAGTGGAGAGGAAAAACTTCATTTAACGGAAGAAATCTCCAGCAGAACCAGGCTCAAGGTGGACGGCCATCTGCCTTGACCGGTTGGGGTGAGTTGAAAGTGAAGAGAGAAAAGAAAAGAAAAAAAGCAACAACAAAACATCGGGCAGGTTGGTAGGACCAGTAGCTGCACACTGGAAGACACACAGCTTCAAAGCCGGGGACACCTGCAGAAAGGGACAGAGAGAGGGGGACAGAAAAGGACAAAGACAACTACGGGAGAAAACACACAGAGTTAATGACATACAGTGGTGATAATCGTAGTGTGAGAGCAGAGGAGAGAGGGACAAGAGGGGGAAAGGAGCTCAGTGTATCGGGGGGTGGGTCCCCCAGGAGTCTAAGCCTATAGCAGCATAACTATAACTAAATATAAGCTTTATTAAAGAGGAAGGTTTTAAGCCTAGACTTAAAAGTAGAGAGGGTGTCTGCTTCCCGAATCAGAACTGGGAGCTGGTTCCACAGGAAAGGAGCTTGATATATAAAGGCTGTGCCTCCCATTCTACCTTTGGAAATTCTGGGAACCACAAGTAGGCCTGCATTCTGAGATCGAAGTGGTCTACTGGGATGATATGGTACTATGAGGTCTTCTATATATGATGGAGCCTGACCATTCAGAGCTTTATATGTAAGAAGCAGGGTTTTAAATTCTATTCTAGATTTAATGGGATGCCAATGGCGAGAAACTAGTGAAGGTGAATTCCAGTCAGCACTCTTGCTGCAGCATTTTGGATTAATTGCAGGTTCTTTAGGGAGTTACTGGGGCATCCTGAAAGTAGGGAATTACAGTAGTCCAACCTAGAGGTAAATGCATAGACCAGTTTTTCGCCATCACTTTGAGATATGATTCTCGTAATTTTGGCAATGTTCCGTAGGTGGAAGCTGTTCTAGAGATTTGTTTTATATTTGAGGTAAAGAGAGGTTGAGGGGGCTCTGTAATAATTAACTTAATGTGCCAGAAGGCTCATTAAGTATTTATCACATATAATTCCAGACTGGTAACTGCTTCTCTGTGCAATAACCAATTACCAAAATCTTTAGTGGACTTACAAAGCATAGAATTCACAAGCAACTGTTGGATAAATGATGACAGGCCAACATCATAATAGGCCACAAAATATGACCATGCATTGGATTGTAAAGACCAAGGCAACAAGTTACCCAGTGGCTGTTGTGTTTAACATTTTGAAACATAACATTTAATTCCTTTTCTCAATTTGGCATGCATTATTCCCGCTAAATCCCATTGTTATACACACAAACACATGACCCGATGCATATTAATGCACCTACCTTTAAGTGCATAACTACAGTGGCCGGTTATTTCAAATTGCAGGTGACTAACTCTTTGTGTGTTATATCACCTTGATCATATAAAGGTAAAAACATTCAGGATGTAATGTTTTTGTCGTGTGAAGTGTGTATGTCATGATGAGTTGATGCTGCTTGTATCTGCTCAGCTCCATCAGAAAATAGCTGTCTAGAATTTATTCTGCTGTAAAATGTGTAGGTGCTGTTGTAGCAATAGAATGCAAAGTCGTTTTTTTTTTTTTGTATTTGTATTTTTTTAATGGGTATTTGGTTAAATACCTGAAATAACATCTGTAGTCATTTTATTCTCCAGCATAAAATTCATCAACAAATACCCCACTCCTGCTATTTTTGTTGGCCTTTACAGTCACATTCACTTTATAACTGGTGATCACTAGCTGTATCTGGGCACTATAAGAAAAAATATTTTTGTAGAAGAGTGCTAAACCAAATTGCAAATTGCAAGTTTAGTAATAGTAACTCTAAAGTCGTGCAAACGAGTTCTGTTTATGGTCCAACAATAGCTGTTGATTGTATTTAATCTTAAAACAGCATTGAAGTATGATCAGGTTCATTTTAGCCAATACTAATCCGAGGGTCCGACCTAATGTGTAAAGGTTTAAGCAAGATTTTACCTTTTATACAAATAAGGTGACATAAGTAAATAGACTTTATTAAAATATGTTTAAGCAAAAACACACAAGATCCTTTTTTAAGATTAGAAAACTTTATGAAAAAAAAAGGCCACAGGGCAGGGCACTCTCATTTTGGTGTATAGTGTACTGACAGCCTACAGTGAAGAGGGAACCTTTGTCTGAAAAGCTATAAAAACCATCACACTTGTGTTCCCATGCCTACACTTGAGGGATGGAGATCTTAGTTCTATTTATTCGTCTGAGATTAACTCTAGGTTTCTTTGAGCTGAACTCAGGTCTTGCATTGAATTATTCTGGGGATGGGCTGAAACAAAGGGCTCTCTGCACAGAGGCCAGGGCAGCTGTTAAAGTTACTACTGAGGATTCATCTGTCATATGTAAACTACAAGGTACAGCTCATCTACCTGCATTTTCAATGGATGGTGACTACATCATTGGTGGTGCTTTCTTCATACACGACAACATGCAGGCACAAGAGCATAACTACACCACAATGCCTGAGCCACTGAGGTGCACAGGAAGGTCAGTATGAAAAAGAGTTTGTGGTGACAAATGTTTGTCTCAAATTAACCTGATGTTATAAACTCGTTGCAATGAATTTGTGCGACATTTATTGTTTATGAAATATTATTTTTTCACTTTAATTATCAAATCAATATTTGCTTTTCTTTTTTCTCCATTTGTTACATTAAGATTGAACAGATACATTGTAAAATGTTGGTGGTCAGGTTTCAATAAAAAAATTTACAGGCGCAGTGCAGCTTTTTGTCCAGAACATAAAAATAATTTTTTCTCGTTTACTGTATGTTTCTATTGAATTGACTGATGATATATACATTTAAATATTCACACATAACAATGTTTTTGTACAGAATTGATTCCCGTGAACTTCGCTTCTCACGAGCAATGATCTTTGCCATAGAGGAGATTAACAACAGTACAAAGCTGCTTCCAGGCATCAGACTTGGTTATCAGATCCATGACTCATGTGCTGCAGTTCCAATGGCAGTGAAAGTAGCATTCCAGCTTACAAATGGCCTGGACCCTGTGTTTTATATTGGTGACAATTGCTCCCAATCTGGTATGGTGATGGCTGTTGTAGGTGATTCTGGGTCCACGCCATCTATCAGCATGTCACGTATTTTTGGGTCCTTTAACATCCCTCAAGTAAAAATATTGAAATATTTTGTTTGTTTCATTTTTAGTGAACCGTGATAAAAATGTACATGAGGTGTTTTTTGGGTTGTGACAAAGATTGTTAAAGATTTATAGTGTTGTTTTTTCTTTAGGTGAGTCACTTTGCCACTTGTGCCTGCTTGTCCAATAAGCAGCAGTACCCCAATTTCTTCAGAACCATCCCCAGTGACCAGTTCCAGGCTGATGCACTGGCCAAGCTGGTCAAACAATTTGGCTGGACTTGGATAGGTGCAGTCCGGTCTGATTCAGACTATGGAAATAATGGCATGGCATCTTTCCTTAAAGCAGCATACAAAGAGGGAATCTGTGTTGAATACTCTGAATCATTTTATCATACTCACCCACGTAGCAGGATCCAGAGAGTGGCCGATGTGATCCGCAGGTTTTTACATCACTTATTCTAGTATTTACTTTCTTGAAACTAATCTCCTACATACAAAAATACTGTCAAAAGGAGAAGAATTATTTCATTTAGTGTCAGATTGCCCATTCTGATACTGTTTCATCATTTTTGTTGATGTCATATATTCAGTATACTAGTGATATTTATTCAACGTCATCTTAATGATGTGTGTTTGGTGATTGTTATATTCTTTATACCTACCTTTGTCTATATCAATACTGTATAACATCTGTCCAGGTCAACAGCTATGGTTGTTGTGGCATTTGCTTCGTTTGGAGAGATGAGATTACTGATGGAGGAGTTGTCTCTCGAGCCTTCCCCACCTCGCCAGTGGATAGGCAGTGAGGGCTGGTTGACTCACCCAGACATGCTGAAGTTCACCTTCTGTGCTGGAGCCATTGGATTTGGTATTCCACGATCTGTAATTCCAGGTCTGAGAGACTTCCTGCTGGGTCTCTCTCTCAGTGAAGTGGCAGCCTCGCCAATACTTACTGAGTTCTGGGAGGATGCATTCAACTGCAGCCTGGAAAAAAGTGAGACATTTGTATTGAGTCTTAAATACCACTTGAATTACTTGAAATTAAGATGCTGTCTTGTAGTGGATTCTTAATGTACATAAATTTATTGTTGGGCCATTGTTTTTTGTTTTGCAACTAATGCTGAACTGACTCTTTATTTATTTTATTTTTTATATTTTATTTTAAAATACAACATAATTTGAATTGGTAATTTAAGTAAAACATCTATAGAAATGTTACAATTTTAGTTTATATGTATGGACCAATAGTAGCAAGGACAACAAAAAGGAGAGTAAAGACAGAATTTGAGATTTTTATCAGAAACTAAAGTAACTAACAATCAATCCAAAAGGGAGGACAGAATTAACATGAACTCAACGGCTACATTAACTAAAACAAAAACAGAAATTAACCAAATTAAATAATTATACAATCTAAGTGTGACCCATGCAGAATGAACTAGGGCACTAAGCATACACCTCAGTGAAGTGAACTAGAAGGCTAACATACAACAATGGACTAAGCAAAGACTAAACAAACACAGACAAAGAAGAAACTACACATTTTAAGTTTAACTGGGTGAAAGAGGACAGGAGAGTGCGAGCCACAGAAAGAGAGAAAGTGCAAGTCTAGAAACAGACAGGTGGTAGGCTGTGTGAGTGGGAAGACTGGTCCAAGGAGGGCTAAAGAGAGAAGGTGGGCAGAGTCCAGGGTCAGGTCTATGGCAATAAATGTAATTAAAACTCTTGTTATATGCAAAATATTGCTTTGAAATGTACATAGATGTAAAACAAAAACAGAATTTAAAAATTAGGAAACACAAAAAGTAGGATAATTTGCAAAAAGTTGAATTTACTGACCATTTTTTGGTGTCAAAGCAAAGAAATAAAAAAATGCAGTATTGTCATCTGTGACACACCAATGTGATGGTCAGTGTCGGGCTATTGCTGTCAATCTGCCTTCTCATGGAGGTGTGTTTTGCACCGTCTGTACTAGTGTGACCCCTGTCAGTGGCTTTTTAACTTATTCAACATCTCAAATTGCATTGGTCCCCTCATTGACAAAGACCACACTGATTAGCTATGAGCTCAGAGAATTGGTGGAAGAGAAGAGACCAAAGAATTAACAACGCGACTACAATTTCTACTTTTAATTTGTAACTAATTTGTAACTTGTAAATAATTCATATTCTCAAATCAAAGAAGCTTTAAACCATCTGTGATGAGCAAGTATGGTGAGAAATTTATAGGCTATGGCTGGTTTGTTTACAGTTTGCATTTCTTATGTCCCAGCTCTGTTGTTCTCTTCTTCTCATGTAGGCAGAGATCCTAAATATTACATGACGGCTTCTGTTTTCGTTGTGTGTTCAAGTGTTTCTCACTTTGCTGACTGGACAACACAGCAGTTGGTCTTCATTGCTGCTAGTTTTTGATGTCAGCTTAGTGAGTCATGACCTTTAAAAAGCCTTGTATTTGTTTTATTATATTTATAGACGCTGTCACAGAAAGGAAATTGTGTGATGGAAGTGAAGACCTACAAAAGCTCCAGAGTCCGTACACTGACACATCTCAGCTCCGAATCACCAACATGGTGTACAAAGCTGTTTATGCAATAGCTCATGCCATTCATAATGCTGTGTGTCAGGAGACAAATTCTACAACTCAGTGTGACAAACTCTCCAGGATAGAATCCAAACAGGTAATGAATACTAGTACAGCTACTCAATAGTTTAGTATTATACATAAATACATATACATATATAGTCTCAGGGGCATCTTTGCACAGCCTGCACCTGGAGTCCTGCCTGTTATGGTAGACCCCAGCCTCTATTGATCTTGTACTTAGAGCCTGCTCCTGTGCTACTAGTATTAGTGGCTCTGTGCTTTCTTTCAGTCCAGCTTTGTCCAGCCACTGGTATGTTTTTTTTTTTTTTATATCAGCCACTTCTTCTATCTGACAGTGGTACCTACCATGCAGGGGTTTGTTCTTCCATGACGATTCCTGTTTTTCTTTCCCTTGCTCCTCTGGTTTCTGCTGCCTGAGGAATTCACTAAGCATGTCATCAGATGTGGCCATTTTCCTGATGTATTCATGGATCTTGGTTGTTTCATCGTGGACAGAGACTCTGACACTCACTAAGCTTTGGCCTCCTTCCTTTCATTTAGTGTACAGTCTTAATATGCTGGATTTGGGGTGACACCATCCCTGCATTGTAAGGTTTAGGTAGCATCTCAAAGATCACGGTTGCTATGGTGTATCTCAGCTTGTTGGTTACAGTGATGGTCGTAGCTGGGATTATTCGTAGTGCTGTGTTCACATCCTCTAGTAGGCTTTCAGAAGGCACTTTACTTATTTTTGGTAAATGGCTACGGAGGTTCCAAGTGTCTATCTTAGCCATGACCTTCAATCTCATGTCAGCTGCTCTTGCATTAGGTTCTTCTGTTGTTATTGGGGCTTGGAGATATTCATATACTCTATATGTATGAACTATTATTTTATGACACCACCACCCACTATGTCGTCAATAATAGAGTCGAATTGTCACCTTTCAACTAAAAAAATTAGAAACAATAAAAGTGTAAAAATAGAGATACATGGCAGAGCTGCTATTTTAGAATCACATTAGATTGTACAGGTTTAGCTAATAAAGAAGCCAGTGAGTGTAAATGCTTTATTTCTGACCCTGACTATTACACAGGTCCTCACTCAGCTGAAGAAAGTACATTTTTCCCAAAATGGTTATCATGTGTCATTTGATGCTAATGGGGATCCTGTGGCTGCATATGAGCTGGTTAACTGGCAGAAAAGTAAAAGTGGCAGCCTTGAGTTTGTGACAGTAGGATATTATGATGCATCACTGCCAGTGGGACAGGAGTTCCATATCTACACAAACATCACCTGGATGGAGGAGAGGACACAGGTAAAGAAGGAATCTTTTTCCAAAACTTGATATCTGTGAGTTTGTGTTTATATACTGTTTATGGCAGGTACCAGTGTCAGTGTGCAGTGACAGCTGTCCTCCAGGAACTCATAAAGTGCTGCAGAAAGGAAAACCCATCTGCTGTTATGACTGTATACCATGTGCTGAGGGGGAGATCAGCAATATTACAGGTAAAATATCTTGTTTTCTCACATAACTCTAATACATTATATATAAGACTGCTAACATTTTTTTGTGATCTGTTTTCTTAGATTCACCTAATTGTTTCCCTTGCCCCAATGAATTCTGGCCTAATGCTGAAAGAGACACATGTTTCCTGAAGCCTGTAGAGTTTCTTTTCATTGACGAAGTACTAGGAATCATCCTGGCTGCATTCTCAATTGGTGGTGCCTCTCTCTCCATTACAATAGCAATCATATTCTTTCATCACAGAACCTCCCCGATTGTTAAGGCCAACAACTCTGAGCTGAGCTTCCTGCTGCTCTTCTCCTTGACTCTGTGTTTCTTATGTTCATTAACTTTCATTGGAGCACCCTCTGAGTGGTCCTGCATGCTGCGCCACACAGCATTTGGGATCACCTTTGTCCTCTGCATCTCTTGTGTTCTTGGGAAAACTATAGTTGTGTTAATGGCCTTCAAAGCTACACTTCCAGGTAGTAACATCATGAAATGGTTTGGTCCTCTACAGCAAAGACTGACTGTAGTGTCTTTCACGCTCATCCAAGTTCTAATATGTACAGTTTGGTTGGTTGTTAGTCCTCCTTTTCCAATGAAAAACCTCACCACATACAAAGATAGAATCATCCTGGAGTGTGCATTAGGTTCAGCTGTTGGATTCTGGGCTGTGCTTGGGTACATAAGTCTACTGGCTGTGTTTTGCTTTGTGTTAGCTGTTCTAGCCCGAAAACTGCCTGATAATTTTAATGAAGCCAAGTTTATCACCTTCAGCATGTTGATATTCTGTGCAGTCTGGATCACCTTTATTCCAGCTTATGTCAGCTCTCCTGGGAAATTTACTGTAGCTGTGGAGATATTTGCCATTCTGGCCTCTAGTTTTGGACTAATACTCTGTATATTTGCTCCAAAGTGTTTTATCATTATATTCACACCAGAGAAGAACACCAAGAAACATTTAATGAACAAAAATCAATACTAGGATTATTGGAAATGGTTGAGAGGATAAATACAGATTTATGTTTTGTGCATATAACACAAATTACATTTAACATTTTTGAACATTTAATGTGATTTTAAGAATGTTTTTATTATGTCATCAAATTAATTAAGATATTTTCTATCACGTACTATAAATGTCAAAGATATTAAAGTCAAAATTCCTACCAAAACTATGAGTTCTCTCTCAGCATTTTACGGAAGTTGGTATTCTAGTAGTAGTTCGCTCATGAATCGACAATTAGCAAAAAAACTTTGAATAGAATTTCAGGCAGGTTCAGTTCAATTCAACTTTATTTATATAGCGCCAATTCACAACAAAGTCATCTCAGGGCACCTTACAGAATAAAGTCAAGATTCTAAAGATGTATAGAGAGAACCCAACAATTCCCCCTTGAGAAAGTCCTAGGCAACAGTGGAGAGGAAAAACTTCCTTTAACGGAAGAATCCTCCAGCAGAACCAGGCTCAAGGTGGACGGCCATCTGCCTTGACCGGTTGGGGTGAGTGGAAAGTGAAGAGAGAAAAGAAAAGAAAAAAAGCAACAACAAAACATCGGGCAGGTTGGTAGGACCAGTAGCTGCACACTGGAAGACACGCAGCTTCAAAGTCGGGGACACCTGCGGAAAGGGATAGAGAGAGGGAGACAGAACACGACAAAGACAACTACGGGAGAAAACACACAGTTAATGACATACAGCGGTGACATACAGTGGTGACAATCGTGGCGTGAGAGGAGAGGAGAGAGGGTCAAGAGGAGGAAAGGAGCTCAGTGCATCGGGGGGGTGGGCAGCAGTCTAACCCTATAGCAGCATAACTATAATAACCTATATGCTTTATTAAAGAGGAAGGTTTTAAGCCTAGACTTAAAAGTAGAGAGGGTGTCTGCTTCCCGAATCTGAACTGGGAGCTGGTTCCACAGGAAAGGAGCTCAATGGCTAAAGGCTCTGCCTCCCATTCTACCTTTGGAAGTTCTGGGAACCACAAGTAGGCCTGCATTCTGAGATCAAAGTGGTCTACTAGGATGATATGGTACTATGAGGTCTTCTATATATGATGGAGCCTGGCCAATGGAGAGAAGCTAGTGAAGGTGAAATATGATCTTTCTTGCTAGTTCCAGTCAGCACTCTTGCTGCAGCATTTTGGATTAATTGCAGGCTCTTCAGGGAGTTACTGGGGCATCCTGAAAGTAGGGAATTACAGTAGTCCAACCTAGAGGTAACAAATGCATGGACCAGTTTTTCGGCATCACTTTGTGACAGGATGCTCCTAATGTTGGCAATGTTCTGTAGGTGGAAGAAGGCTGTTCTAGAGATTTGTTTTATATGTGAGGTAAAGGACAAATCCTGGTCAAAAATAACTCCAAGGTCCCTTGCAGTAGTACTGGAGGCCAGACTTATGCCATCTAGAGTAACAATATGGTTGGACATCATATTTCTGAGATTTTTGGGCCCAAATACTGACTTCAGTTTTGTCTGAGTTTAGAAGAAAAAAATTGTGGACATCCAGGCCTTTATGTGTTGTAGGTATGCTTGAAGCTTGATCAATTCATTATTTTCATCTGGTTCCATAGATAAATATAGCTGGGTATCATCAGCATAGCAGTGGAAATTTATGGAGTGTTTTCTAATAATGTTGTCTAAAGGAGACATATATAAAGTAAAAAGTATTGGTCCTAACACAGAGCCTTGTGGAACTCCATAGCTAACCTGTGTGCGCATGGAGGATTCATCATTAACATGAACAAATTGAAATCCATCAGACAGATAAGATTTAAACCAACCTAGTGCAGTTCCTTTAATCCCAATTTCATGTTCTAGTCTCTGTAATAAAATGTTGTGATCAATGGTATCAAATGCAGCACTAAGATCTAACAGAACAAGTATAGAGACAAGTCCATTATCTGAGGCCATGAGAAGATCGTAGGTGACTATTACCAGTGCTGTTTCTGTACTATGATGAACTCTAAATCCTGACTGAAAGTCTTCATACAAATTATTCCTATGAAGGTGATCACATAATTGTTTTGCAACTCCTTTTTTAATTATTTTAGAAATAAAGGGGAGATTAGATATTGGCCTGTAATTGGCTAAAACACCTGGGTCAAGCTATCTTATAGGGATGTGGTACATAGCCTGTTTCTAAAGATAGATTGATGATATCCAATACGAACGTATCTATTAAGGGTAAAGCTTCCTTGAGCAATCTAGTTGGAATAGGGTCTAGCAGACAGGTTGTTGGTTTAGATGAGATAATAATTGAAGTTAGAGGTTGAGGGGGCTCTGTAATAATTTATTATATACAGTACATTTATCCCAGTTGAGAACACTTCAGATTTCTTTTTTAGACTTTTATGAACTGTGCTAGAAGGCTACTTAAGTATTTATCACATCTGTGCCATAACCAATTACCAAAATCTTTAGTGGACTTACAAAGCGTAAAATCCATAAGCAACTGTTGGATAGATGATGACAGGCCAACATCATAATAGTCCACCAAAATATGACCATGCATTGGATTGTAAAGACCAAGGCAACAAGTTACCCAGTGGCTGTTTTGTTTAACATTTTGAAACATAACATTTAATTCCTTTTCTCAATTTGGCATGCATTATTCCCGCTAAATCCCATTGTTATACACACAAACACATGACCCGATGCATATTAATACACTTCAGTCCATGCACCTACCTTTAGGTGCATAACTATAGTGGCTGGTTATTTCAAACTGCAGGTGACCTACTCTGTGTGTTATGTCACCTTGAACATATAAAGGTAAAAACATTCAGGATGTAATGTTTTTGTCGTGTGAGGTGTGTATGTGATGATGAGTTGATGCTGCTTGTATCTGCTCAGCTCCATCAGAAAATAGCTGTCTAGAATTTAATCTGCTGTAAAATGTGTAGGTGCTGTTGTAACAATAGAATGCAAAGTCTGTTTTCGTTTTTTTTGTATTTGTATTTTTTTAATGGGTATTTGGTTAAATACCTGAAATAACATCTGTAGTCATTTTATTCTCCAGTATAAAATTCATCAACAAATACCCCACTCCTGCTATTTTTGTTGGCCTTTACAGTACGTGTCTCTTTACAGTCACATTCACTTTATAACTGGTGATCAATAGCTATATCTGGGCACTATACGAAGAAATATTTTTGTAGAAGAGTGCTAAACCAAATTACAAATTGAAAGTTTAGTAATAGTAACGCTGAAGTCGTGCAAACGAGTTCTGTTTATCGCCCAACAATAGCTGTTGATTGTATTTAATCTTCAAACAGCATTGAAGTATGATCAGGTTCATTTTAGCCAATACTAATCCGAGGGTCCGACCTAATGTGTAAAGTTTTAAGCAAAATTTTACCTTTTATACAAATAAGGTGACATAAGTAAATAGACTTCATTAAAATATGTTTAAGCAACAACAAACAAGATCCTTTTTTAAGATTAGAAAACTTTGTGCAACACGTCACTATATTCGCATTAGTTGCAAAAAAAGGCCACAGGGCAGGGCACTTTTATTTTGGTGTATAGTGTACTGACAGCCTACAGTGAGGAGGGAACCTTTGTCTGAAAAGCTATAAAAACCATCACACTTGTGTTCCCATGCCTACACTTGAGGGATGGAGATCTCAGTTCTATTCATTGGTCTGAGATTAACTCTAGGTTTCTTTGAGCTGAACTCAGGTCTTGCATTGAATTATTCTGGGGATGGTCTGAAACAAAGGGCTCTCTGCACAGAGGCCAGGGCTGCTGTTAAAGTTACTACTGAGGATTCATCTGTCATATGTAAACTACAAGGTACAGCTCATGTACCTGCATTCTCAATGGATGGTGACTACATCATTGGTGGTGCTTTCTTCATACACTACAACATGCAGGCACAAGAGCATAACTACACCACAATGCCTGAGCCACTGAGGTGCACAGGAAGGTCAGTATGAAAAAGAGTTTGTGGTGACAAATGTTTGACTCAAATTAACCTGATGTTATAAACTTATTGCAATGATTCTGTGCGACAATTAATGTTCATAAAATATTAGTTTTTCCCTTTGTGAAATGAATATTTGAAACAAGCACTTTTGTGTTACCTAACTAAATTAAAAGATACATTGTAGAATATTAGTGGTCCGGTTTAAGTAGCAGTGCAGCTTTTTGCAGAGATGATAAAAATACAGTTCTTGTTTACTGCATATTTCTATTGAACTTGTTAACTTTCCTGATGATATGCACTTTTAAATATGTACAAGTGTCTTTGTACAGAATTCACTCCCGTGAACTTCGCTTCTCACGAGCAATGATTTTTGCCATAGAGGAGATTAACAACAGTTCAAAGCTGCTTCCAGGCATCAGACTCGGTTATCAGATCCATGACTCAAGAGTTTATGGTGACAAATGTTTGACATGTTGCAATGAATTTGTGTGGCATTTAATGTTTATGAAATATTATTTTTTCACTTTAATGATCAAATCAATTTTACATGTTACATTAAGATTGAACCGATACATTGTAAAACAACACAGGTTTCATTAAAAAAATTTACAGACGCAGTGCAGCTTTTTGTCCAGAACATAAAAATACATTTTTCTTGTTTACTGCATGTTTCTATCGAATTGACTGATGACATATACATTTAAATATTCACACATAACAATGTTTTTGTACAGAATTGATTCCCGTAACCTTCGCTTCTCACGAGCAATGATCTTTGCCATAGAAGAGATTAACAACAGTTCAAAGCTGCTTCCAGGCATCAGACTTGGTTTTCAGATCCATGACTCATGTGCTGCTGTTCCCATGGCAGTGAAAGTAGCATTCCAGCTTACAAATGGCCTGGACCCTGTGTTTTATACTGGTGACAATTGTTCCCAATCTGGTATGGTGATGGCTGTTGTAGGTGATTCTGGGTCCACGCCATCTATCAGCATGTCACGTATTATTGGGTCCTTTAACATCCCTCAAGTAAATATATTGAAATATTTTGTTTGTTTAATTTTTAGTGAACCGTGGTAAAAATGTACAGGAGCTGATTTTTGGGTTGTGACAAAGATTGTTAAAGATTTATAGAGTGTTGTTTTTTCTTTAGGTGAGTCACTTTGCCACTTGTGCCTGCTTGTCCAATAAGCAGCAGTATCCCAATTTCTTCAGAACCATCCCCAGTGACCAGTTCCAGGCTGATGCACTGGCCAAGCTGGTCAAACAATTTGGCTGGACTTGGATAGGTGCAGTCCGGTCCGATTCTGACTATGGAAATAATGGCATGGCATCTTTTTTGAAAGCAGCGTACAAAGAGGGAATCTGTGTTGAATACTCTGAATCATTCTATCGTACTCACCCACGTAGCAGGATCCAGAGAGTGGCTGATGTGATCCGCAGGTTTATACATCACTTATTCTTATATTTCCTGTCTTTATACTACTCTTGTACATACAAAAATACTGTCAAAAGGAGAAGAATTATTTCATTTAGTGTCAGATTTCCCATTCCCATCATTTTTGTTGATGTCATATGCAGTAAATATATTCAGTATACTAGTGATATTTATTCATGACGTTGAATGATGTGTGTTTGGTGATTGATATATTCTTTATACATACCTTTGTCTATATAAATACTGTATAACATCTGTCCAGGTCAACAGCTATGGTTGTTGTGGCATTTGCTTCGTTTGGAGAGATGAGATTACTGATGGAGGAGTTGTCTCTCGAGCCTTCCCCACCTCGCCAGTGGATAGGCAGTGAGGGCTGGTTGACTCACCCAGACATGCTGAAGTTCACCTTTTGTGCTGGAGCCATTGGATTTGGTATTCCACGATCTGTAATTCCAGGTCTGAGAGACTTCCTGCTGGGTCTCTCTCTCAGTGAAGTGGCAGCCTCGCCAATACTTACTGAGTTCTGGGAGGATGCGTTCGACTGCAGGCTGGAAAAAAGTGAGACACTTGTATTGAGTCTTAAATACCACTTGAATTACTTGAAATTAAGATGCTGTCTTGTAGTGGATTCTTAATGTACATAGATTTATTGTTGGGCCATTGTGGTGGGGTTGTGGAGTTTCCTGTGTTTAAAAACGAATCAAGGCCAAACACTATTCGTGTTTTATTTTTAATCTGTTGATATAGGTGAATGATGGAATTATGAATAGTTTAACACTTAGTCTTACTTAATATAAAGATGGTGTAGCAGAGATTTTATGAACCATAAAAATAAGAAAATGCCAAAAAATTAAGCCTAAACACCCACACAGCATATAGACAGTACTCAGACACTCACTACTTTCTTTCTTAATATATGCACAATAATGCTAATAATGCTGAACTGACTCTTTATTTATTTTATTTTTTACATTTTATTTCAAAATACAACATAATTTGAATTGGTAATTTAAGTAAAACATCTATAGAAATGTTACAATTTTAGTTTATATGTATGGACCAATAGTAGCAAGGACAACAAAAAGAAGAGTGAAGACAGAATTTGAGATTTTTATCGGAAACTAAAGTAACTAACAATCAATCCAAAATGGAGGACAGAATTAACATGAACTCAACGGCTACATTAACTAAAACAAAAACAGAGAGAGAAATTAACCAAATTAAATAATTATAAAATCTAAGCGTGACCCATGCAGAATGAACTAGGGCACTAAGCATACACCTCAGTGAAGGCTAACATACAACAACGGACTAAGCAAAGACTAAACAAACACAAAGAAGAAACTACACATAAAGATACTTTAAGAGTCCACGAAAAGGGGACGTGGGATTGCTGGGCTCAGAACAGAAGATCCAGGTCGTGTGAGTTTAGATGAGGATCCGGCAGGGAGTGACTCTAACAGAGGGTAGAGTAGACGGGCACAGGTGCAAACAATCATGGCAGATGAGGTGAGTAAAGGGAGCGACGTAACTACAGACCGGAAGAAGGACTAAGAAACTACAAAACAAATGCTGGGAAACAGGAAGCAGGGCTGGGGAAACAGGGTGAAAGAGGACAGGAGAGTGCGAGCCACAGAAAGAGGGAGAAGTAAGGGCAAAGACTAAGGGAAAGGGAGAAAGAGACCGAGGAGGAGAGGTGGAGAGGGAAAGTGCAAGTCTAGAAACAGACAGTGTGTAGGCTGCATGAGTGGGAAGACTGGTGCAAGGAGGGCTAAAGAGAAAAGGTGGGCAGAGTCCAGGGTCAGGTCTATGGCAATAAATGTAAATAAAACTCTTGTTATATGCAAAATATTGCTTTGAAATGTACATTTTCTTTGGTGTCAAAGCAAAGAAATAAAAAAATGCAGTATTGTCATCTGTGACACACCAATGTGATGGTCAGTGTCGGGCTATTGCTGTCAATCTGCCTTCTCATGGAGGTGTGTTTTGCACCGTCTGCACTAGTGTGACCCCTGTGAGTGGCTTTTTAACTTATTCAGCATCTCAAATTGCATTGGTCCCCTCATTGACAAAGACCACACTGATTAGCTATGAGGTCAGAGAATTGGTGGAAGAGAAGACACCAAAGAATTAACAACGCGACTACAATTTCTAATTTTAATTTGTAACTAATTTGTAACTTGGAACTAATTCATATTCTCAAATCAAAGAAGCTTTAAACCATCTGTGATGAGCAAGTATGGTGAGAAATTTATAGGCTATGGCTGGTTTGTTTACAGTTTGCATTTCTGATGTCCCAGCTCTGTTGTTCTCTTCTTCTCATGTAGGCAGAGATCCTAAATATTACATGACGGCTTCTGTTTTCGTTGTGTGTTCAAGTGTTTCTCACTTTGGTGACTGGACAACACAGCAGTTGGTCTTCATTGCTGCTAGTTTTTGATGTCAGCTTAGTGAGTCATGACCTTTAAAAAGCCTTGTATTTGTTTTATTATATTTATAGGTGCTGTCACAGAAAGGAAATTGTGTGATGGAAGTGAAGACCTACAAAAGCTCCAGAGTCCGTACACTGACACATCTCAGCTCCGAATCACCAACATGGTGTACAAAGCTGTTTATGCAGTAGCTCATGCCATTCATAATGCTGTGTGTCAGGAGACAAATTCTACAACTCAGTGTGACAAACTCTCCAGGACAGAGTCCAAACAGGTCAGTGGTAATGAATACTAGGACAGCTCCTAAATATTTTTAACAATATATATACATACATATATATCTTTGTGCAAATTATATATATAGCCTTTCCTTGGTCGTCTCCAAGGCTTCAGGTATGGACAGTTTGTTGTACTTCTTAGGTAGGTTGTACTTCCTTATCATCATGCCTTTCTGCAATTTCAATAGTTGGCTAGCATCTCCCGTTGTTGCCTTGCTATTAGCCTTAGACCTCAAATTCCATTGAGGATACTGCACCTTATGGCTTATATTGATCTTACAGCCAAGCATCTAAAGGATCACAGTTGCCATAGTGTATATCAGCTTGTTGCTCTCACTGATGGTCGTACTTCGGATTATTCGTACTGCTGTGTTCACATCCTGTAGAAAAACTTTCAGAAAGCACTTTACTTATTCTTGGTAAATGGCTACGGAGGTTCCAGGCGTCCATCTTAGCCATGACCTTCTATCTCATGTCAGCTGCTATATATATATATATATATATATATATATATATATAACATTGTAAATAAGTATAACTTTGTAAAACTAGAGATTCATGGAAGAGCTGCTATATTAGAATCACATTGGATTATACAAGTGTAGCTAATAAAGTGGCCAGTGAGTGAAAATGCTTTATTTCTGTCCCTGACTATAACACAGGTTCTCACTCAGCTGAAGAAAGTAAATTTCTCCCAAAATGGTTATCATGTGTCATTTGATGCTAATGGGGATCCTGTGGCTGCATATGAGCTGGTTAACTGGCAGAAAAGTAAAAGTGGCAGCCTTGAGTTTGTGACAGTAGGATATTATGATGCATCACTGCCAGTGGGACAGGAGTTCCATATCTACAAGGACATGACCTGGATGGAGGAGAGGACACAGGTAAAGAAGGAATCATTTTCCAAAAAATTGATATCTGTGAGTTTGTGTTTATATACTGTTTATGGCAGGTACCAGTGTCAGTGTGCAGTGACAGCTGTCCTCCAGGAACTCATAAAGTGCTGCAGAAAGGAAAACCCATCTGCTGTTATGACTGTATACCATGTGCTGAGGGAGAGATCAGCAATGCTACAGGTAAAATATATTGTCTTCTCACATAACTCTAATACATAAAATATAAGACTGGAAAAAAATGTATTTGTGTTTTTTTTTTCAGATTCACCTAATTGTTTCCCTTGCCCCAATGAATTCTGGCCTAATGCTGAAAGAGACACATGTTTCCTGAAGCCTGTAGAGTTTCTTTTCATTGACGAAGTACTAGGAATCATCCTGGCTGCATTCTCAATTGGTGGTGCCTCTCTCTCCATTACAATAGCAATCATATTCTTTCATCACAGAACCTCCCCGATTGTTAAGGCCAACAACTCTGAGCTGAGCTTCCTGCTGCTCTTCTCCTTGACTCTGTGTTTCTTATGTTCATTAACTTTCATTGGAGCACCCTCTGAGTGGTCCTGCATGCTGCGCCACACAGCATTTGGGATCACCTTTGTCCTCTGCATCTCTTGTGTTCTTGGGAAAACTATAGTTGTGTTAATGGCCTTCAAAGCTACACTTCCAGGTAGTAACATCATGAAATGGTTTGGTCCTCTACAGCAAAGACTGACTGTAGTGTCTTTCACGCTCATCCAAGTTCTAATATGTACAGTTTGGTTGGTTGTTAGTCCTCCTTTTCCAATGAAAAACCTCACCACATACAAAGATAGAATCATCCTGGAGTGTGCATTAGGTTCAGCTGTTGGATTCTGGGCTGTGCTTGGGTACATAGGTCTACTGGCTGTGTTTTGCTTTGTGTTAGCTGTTCTAGCCCGAAAACTGCCTGATAATTTTAATGAAGCCAAGTTTATCACCTTCAGCATGTTGATATTCTGTGCAGTCTGGATCACCTTTATTCCAGCTTATGTCAGCTCTCCTGGGAAATTCACTGTGGCTGTGGAGATATTTGCCATTCTGGCCTCTAGTTTTGGACTAATACTGTGTATATTTGCTCCAAAGTGTTTTATCATCATATTTAAACCAGAAAAGAACACAAAGAAACATTTGATGAACAAAAATCAATACTAGGAGCTGTAGAAACTGTTAAAAAAGCTAAATACAGCTCTTGTTGTGTACATCTAACACGAATGACATTTCTTTATAGTGAATATGTAATGTGATTTTGTGAATGTCCTTTTAAAATGTTTTTAATATTACAAAAATTTCAATCACATGCTAAAATGCAAAACTAAATAAAGCCATAATTCTTACCAAAACTATTAGTTCTGTCTCAGATTTGATGAACTTTATATAACTTTATAATTTTGAAGTGAATTGAGGGACTTTGTAATAATTCAATATATAAAGTTCAATTTGATTAAATTCATAATTCTTTTGTTCATAATTCATAGTTGAGAACATGTCAAGCTTCTTTTTAGACTTGTGTAGGAGGTTCATTAAGTATTTAAAAATATAACTTCAGTCTAGTATCTGTTGCTCTGTGTCATTGGTCAACTATGACAAAGGGCAAGTTTACCAATTTTCAACTTGCTGTCTTTGGGTTTAGTTTAGGTTGTAAATGTACATTAATGCTTTCAAACTTCCCTCTGAATGGCCTATATTAAAATACTTCTCTGCTTCTGGCTAAAATACTCCAGATGACATCACCCAGAGGAGTTTTTCATTATTAGGAGATCAGATGATGTCATTTGGGGGAGCTCTGAAAAATCAAGTTGACCTTGATTACAAACTCTATAGTGTGAGCAACAAGATGACATAATCTGAACTAAAGATTCCTCCAAATGATGTCATCTAGAGGCGTATTTCAGCTAGAAATAGAGAGACATTTTAAAGTAGGAAAATGATGGAACTTTAATGGCATTCATTTACATTCATTTAAGAAGCAAGTTCATTATCAGTGAAGGCATCCTTTAATTGACATTACTTTTAGAGATCTGTTTTGACTTTGGAATTGTATAATTAAAAAAAAGTCAAATAACCAATTTATATTGACAGTGATTCAGTGTTCAAAAGAAATAAAGGAGAAAACCAAGGTGGTGAACCCTCACTCCCAATATTCAAAGAACTGCTGAAAACAGAACCATTCGTTCACTTCCTTCACTCCGAAAAAATAAATACAAGACAGTTTGTGTGTACACCTTATGTCTAAACCCTAAGTCTTAAATCAGGTAGTTACAGAAGTGCAGCACAGACCCAGTATATCAAAATCATAGTGATAGTGAACTTGTCTGGATTAATTTTCTTGACCTGTTGCCACTAAGACCAGGTTGTAAAAGTATATCTAAAAATGGTTGAACATTACATATGGAAAAATAGCCTGAAACCGTCATGCCAAGAAAGGAAAGTATTTTACACTTAAAAAGCAGGTCCCCAATACTTCTACTTGCAAGTATAATTGTATTTCACGTGTTAATTAGCAGATTACTTCTGAATTAAACTAAAACAAACCACTGGTTTAGATTAGACAAGGCCATACTGCCATAATTTCAAACTCCATGACTTTTCTTTGGCTTAACATCCATCTACATTTCATTTGCATTTTCTTTACAAATTCAGTGAACAAAACAAAAATGAATGACTTTATGGGAAGGAAAGACTGGTTATTGGAGGTTATACAGCACAAAGTACTAGAAGATTGAAAATAAACAAAGATAGGTGCATAAGGGCTCCTCCTCTCTGATGTAGGGTAAAGCTAACAAACAGTGAGGGGGAAAGCTGCTATGTGAAGTTATATAAATCAGTGAAAACACACGTAGGTACACATGCTTAGACTTTAGAGATGGAGATCTCAGCTCTCTTTATAGGCCTAAGATTAGCTCTATATTTGTTTAAGATGAACTCAGCTCTTATTTTGAATCGTTCATGCAATGATCTCAAACAAAGGGCTTCATCCACAAAGACTAGTACTTGTGCTGAAGTCATTACTAAGAATTCATCTGTCATATGTAAACTGCAGGGTACCGCTGGTCTACCTGCATTCTCAGAGGATGGTGACTACATCATTGGTGGCGTTTTCTCCATACACTACAACATGGAAATGGTGAAACATAACTACACCACCATGCCTGAGCCCCTAAAGTGCACAGGGAGGTTAGTAAGAAGGAGAAGTAGGGCATGAAAAGATTGTTGGACTGTCTAGGAACAGAAATGTATAACTATTGTGATATTTGTTGCAACATATTTGTGTACTTTGGCATGAAATAATCACTTCTATTAATTAAAACCCAAATTAGCATTTATTTCATACAGTATAACACACTAAAGTAAATACAAAAAAGAAATGTGATCTTTTGATTGTAAAAAAATAAAAATTTTCTTGGTGTTGTTTACCTAACTAATGTAGTTGAGGTTTAGGAGTTTTCTTATTTACTGTTGGCTGACAGATGCGGCTGTTATGTTCAATACCATGTATTGCAGTTCTCCTTTATTGTGTTTTATCCTTTTAACATGTCTGTGTACAGAATTGAACCACGTGAAGTGCACTTGTCACGTGCAATGATCTTTGCCATAGATGAGATTAACAACAGTACAAAGCTGCTTCCAGGCATCAGACTCGGTTATCAGATCCATGATTCATGCGCCTCAGTTCCCATGGCAGTGAAAGTAGCATTCCAGCTTACAAATGATCTGGACCGTGTGTTTTACTCCAGTGACAACTGCTCGCAATCTGGAATAGTGATGGCTGTTGTTGGTGAGTCGGGGTCCACGCCATCCATCAGCATGTCACGCATCATTGGATCCTTTAACATTCCTCAGGTAAATATTTAAAATTTGTGATTTTTAAAATTTACTTAAACTTACTTTTACTGTGCCATGCAGTAATCACAGTGTTATTTGTCTTTAGGTGAGTCACTTTGCCACTTGTGCCTGCTTGTCCAATAAGCAGCAGTACCCCAGTTTCTTCAGAACCATCCCCAGTGACCAGTTCCAGGCTATTGCACTGGCCAAGCTGGTGAAGCAATTTGGCTGGACTTGGATAGGTGCTGTGCGGTCAGATTCAGACTATGGAAATAATGGCATGGCATCTTTCCTCAAAGCAGCGTACAAAGAAGGAATCTGTGTTGAATACTCTGAATCATTCTACCGTACTAACCCACGTAGCAGGATCCAGAGAGTGGCTGAAGTGATCCGCAGGTTTGTACTCATGTTTCCTATGCTGCGTCAAAGACTATGTAAAGAGAAGAAATCAAAGAGAAGATTCAGGACTATTTTACTATTTAAGTGCTGGAATTGTTATTTAAAAGAATTGTTATTGCTCTTATTTAAGAATGGAATTACTCTACCAATGATTGTCATTCTGCACACTAAACTAGGGCTTATATTTATATCTTAATATATAAATGAAATGTAATTGTGTAAAAACTGATATGATTTACATTACAATGTCTCTTCAGGTCAAAAGCTATGGTTGTTGTGGCATTTGCAGCGTACGGAGACATGAGAATACTGATGGAGGAGCTGTCTCATGAACCTTCACCTCCACCTCGCCAGTGGATAGGCAGTGAGGGCTGGGTAACTCACCCAGATATGCTGAAATTCACCTTCTGTGCTGGAGTCATTGGATTTGGTATTCCACGATCTGTCATCCCAGGTCTGAGAGACTTCCTGCTGGATCTCTCTCCCACGAAAGTGGCAGCCTCCCCAATACTTACTGAGTTCTGGGAGGATGCATTCAACTGCAGGCTGGAAAAAAGTGAGACAATTGTGCTAATATTCAGGTTAACATGACGTGACAATATACATACGTGACAATCACAGTAGGGTACACATGATACTGTTTTTGTGTTGACTGCCTGTCCTTAGATATTTAGTAGATTCTACTGATAATGGACAAAGAAATAAGGTGGAAGTAAGGAGAATATTTTTAAATAATTTTACGTGATATGATGCTTTCTGTAGAAGATTGAGCATAAGTTAACATAAAAATTAAAACATGTACTTGGTACAGAAGGCACAGTATATCAGGATTATTATAATTAGATTATTACAGTGAGTGGTTTTAGATAATTTAACACATGTCAGGTTGGTTGGTGATTTACTTAATATTTCTCAACTGGTGTATATGCAAAACTGTGCTTTGAAATGTAAAACATATTTTAGTAATAATTAGAAACAATATCACTACATTAGTTTCTGCAAAGTATATTTGGTGTTTTAAATAAATACAAGAAAAGAGTAACACAAAATATTTTATTTATGATATAGAGTATAATGTACTACTGTATCAAAGAGCTAGAAAAGAAGTGTTTCTGTCTCTGTATATTTTAGGTTCTGTTGCAGAAAAGAGATTGTGTGATGGAAGTGAAGACATACATAAGCTTCAGAGTCCGTACACTGACACATCTGAGCTCCGCATCACCAACATGGTGTACAAAGCTGTTTATGCAATAGCTCATGCCATTCATAATGCTGTGTGTCAGGAGACAAATTCTACAAGTCACTGTGACAAACTCACCAGGATAGAGTCCAGACAGGTCAATCGAAACAAATAAATCAACACTCCAGTGCTTCTCTCAATGTATGATTACATACATAATTTCTTTCTCTTCAATTTCTGACGGTCTCATTTAACTTCACCCTTCCAGGTTCTCACTCAATTGAAGAAAGTTAACTTTTTCCAAAATGGTTATCATGTGTCATTTGATGCTAACGGGGATCCTGTGGCCAAATATGAGCTGGTCAACTGGCAGAAAAGTACAAGTGGCAGCCTTGAGATAGTAACAGTAGGGTATTATGATGCATCACTACCAGTGGGCCAGGAGTTCCATATCAACAAGAACCTCACCTGGATGGAGGGCAGGACACAGGTAAGGAGCAATGTTTCAACATCATAAAAGCTGTATAGTCAATGTGGATTTGTGTGTGGCAGGTACCAGTGTCAGTGTGCAGTGACAGCTGTCCTCCAGGAACTCATAAAGTACTTCAGAAAGGAAAACCCATCTGCTGTTATGACTGCATACCATGTGCTGAGGGAGAGATCAGCAATAGTACAGGTAAAATATGTTTTCTCATGTAAATCTACCGCATTAGTTATATAACAACTAAACATTTTTTGTTATTCACTCTTTCAGATTCCACTGACTGTTTCCCGTGTCCCAAGGAGTTCTGGCCAAATGCAGACAGAGACACTTGTTTTCGAAAGCCTGTAGAATTTCTTTCCTTCACCGAGGTCCTAGGAATCATGTTTGCTGCATTCTCAGTCATTGGTGCCTGTCTGGCCATTATAACAGCAACTATTTTCTTCCATCACAGAACCTCCCCAATTGTCAGGGCCAACAACTCTGAACTGAGCTTCCTGCTGCTCTTCTCCTTGACTCTGTGTTTCTTATGTTCATTAACTTTCATTGGAGCACCCTCTGAGTGGTCCTGCATGCTGCGCCACACAGCATTTGGGATCACCTTTGTCCTCTGCATCTCTTGTGTTCTTGGGAAAACTATAGTTGTGTTAATGGCCTTCAAAGCTACACTTCCAGGTAGTAACATCATGAAATGGTTTGGTCCTCTACAGCAAAGAATGACTGTAGTGTCTTTTACATTCATCCAAGTTTTAATATGTACAGTTTGGTTAGTTGTTAGTCCTCCTTTTCCAATGAAAAACCTCACCACATACAAAGACAGAATCATCCTGGAGTGTGCATTAGGTTCAGCTGTTGGATTCTGGGCTGTGCTTGGGTACATAGGTCTACTGGCTGTGTTTTGCTTTGTGTTAGCTGTTCTAGCCCGAAAACTGCCTGATAATTTTAATGAAGCCAAGTTTATCACCTTCAGCATGTTGATATTCTGTGCAGTGTGGATCACCTTTATCCCAGCTTATGTCAGCTCTCCTGGGAAATTTACTGTGGCTGTAGAGATATTTGCCATTCTGGCCTCTAGTTTTGGACTAATATTGTGTATATTTGCTCCAAAGTGTTTTATTATATTATTTAAACCAGAAAAGAACACCAAGAAACATTTGATGAACAAATTCCAATCCTAAAATAGAATCATTGGATTCAGGGATTCACATTACATATTTTAAGGTCAGTTTTTGAATGTCTCTTTTAACGATACTGTTCAAACATGTGCTTAAAATGTCAAGTGAGGCAAATAAATAAATTCAAAATTATAAAAACATGATGTGTCTCAATATTCTGATAAAACAGAATTGTAGTTGTTTATGAATCAACAATTAACAAAATAGTTTGTGAATTTACTTTAAATACCATCTGAGGACGTTCAAGCATAGTGTGTACTGTAGAGTGTAATCCAATAGAAAGTTGGTTTAATTTCTATTCATTGTATTGTCACAATTTCCAAGGAAACCAAAGATTTGTAGGAATTAGAATGGTTTTATTATTACACTTTCATTATGTATGATGCATTGTAGATTAAACATTAACAAATACTCAGTCTACACTTTGACCTAAGTTTAATATCTAACTACTGTATAACAATCTTTAATGGACTTTAAATGTCAGAAATTCATGAGTAACTGTTGGTTTTACCTTGCACAGAAATTAAATTGATAACATGCTAACATGATGATAGACCTTAAACAAAATGTCTCAAAATGTTTAAAGTATGTTTTAAAAATGTAACCATGCAACCTACAAACCCCAATTTGTTGGGATGTTGTGTAAAACGTAAATAAAAACAGAATACATATTGCTAACAATACTGTGACAAGGGCAACGCAAGAGGTAAAGCTGTTGCATTGAAATGTGCAGCAGTGGGTCAACAACATCCGCCACCCAACCAGAAAGCATCTGTGTATACACCATGGTAGGTGCATGAACCGAAAATAAGACCAGCAGTCTAATGGGAACATGTCCTTTTTTTCTTTTTGTTGCGTGCCAGCGGAGGACTGTGGGACTAACTATTGGGTAAACTAAGTGGTAGGTCAGGACTAATAATATTATTCTAAGGTTTTTTATGCTTGTTTAGTTTTATTTGTCATATTTTTGTTATAATAAACTACTTATTTTTGGCCTTCAACTCGCTTATTCCCCTTTTTGTCATGGCAGTTGAGCTAGGTCGTGACACCTCACAACTATGAAATAATTTACTATGTGGGTTGAAGATTATGGCCTGGCAGACCAAGGGGCAGAGACTATTGTGAATACAATGCTAATTGAAATGTTTAACAGGTTTGCGGCTTCTAAAGCCAACCAAACAAACCATACTGTTGGCATAACTTCACATTATTCCTTTATCTGTGTTTATAAGTGTCACCTGTGTCTTGCCTGGACATTTTACCATAATGCACCCATTTACAATGCCAAGTTCATCAGTTAAAATCCTAAAAATGGGTAAAAACAATTAACTGAGTTTTTGTTAATTTCATACAAAAAAATGAGCTGCTACTTTCATAGTGGAACTCTCTATGAGAATATATGTGTTCATGCAGACTTTTATTTTGGGGGAAGGGATGCTGTGACGGGGTTACAGGCAGAAAGGGAAACAGTAAAGACGGACAGAGAACAGTGAGTGGAAGCTAATAGGCTAATAAGTGAGATGTAAGTGGAAACTGAGGTTGTGTAGTTAAAAGATATAGTGATTTAAGTTATAGGTTGTCGACAAGATAATCTGAACATGGACTTGTGAAAGACTGCTAATTTTTAGCAGAAGTTCTGAGTTTTTACTCCCTAATTAATGCAGTGAGGGGAAAGTAGCAATGTGAATGGACTGAGGCAGCCAACTAACTCAGCTCACCACACTTCTCTTCGACTGTTGCTGACCCGGAGAATGAAGACAGCTTTTTGGATCTGCCCAGCAGCTATGGACAAAAGCAGATGGAGTAAGACTTGTTGGATTCCCCCCCCCCCAGGTGGGATTAAGATAGCTGTTTATTTTGCATGTTGCTCCTCAGGAAGTGAAGCGAAAATTAAGTTTTTGGTCTCAATGGCCCGAGCAGCAAATCAGGCCTGCAGTGATTTTTGTATGGTAAAATAAACATTATCCTCATTCCCAGCTGTGCATTCCTGGACCCAAGCCCAGTATAAATTTGTGAGGGTTGCATCAGAAAGGCCATCCGAAGTAAAAACCGTGCCAAATCAAATTGCAGACTAATGATCCACTGTGGTGACCCTGAATTTACGGATGAGCCGAAAGGACAAAAGAGAAAAAAAAGGGAAAATAGTATTTACTATATCTTAGTGTTCAGTGTCTAAGATGTCAACAAGATGGCGCCAGTGTGTGTAGCTGGCCATCTGTCTCTGCAATCTTTAAATGTGTTTATAGTGTTCTCATCAATTGTCACTGTCAAAGTCAATTCTCTATTGGTGTATGATTTTCAAACACTCCTAAACCTCAGACTCTCCATTGAAAACTTGGCTCAGTTTGGACAGGATGGACAGAGAACTTTCTGCCCACAACCTCTCCCTAGTATACCAGCTTACCTGTACGGTGTCCCGGTTCCACCTTCACACAGAGGGCATAGACCCCAGGGGAAAGCGCAGCGGCAAGCTTGTCTGATTGAAGGGCGGTTTGGCATGTTCTCCTTCCACTTTCCTTGGAGATACTGGTTCATCTTACAGTCGCTTCTGGATCTGATCGGCTCATGTCAAGTTTCCTGTGGTCGGCTCGGATGAGAGAGAACAGATTCACCAGTTGAAATCATTCTTAAATGAGCACAAAATTCTTGAGGTAGTTCAGTCTGGGTTTAAAATCAACACAGTCCTGAGTCAGCACTGTTGAGGGTTTTTAATGATGTTCCTCTAGCCACAGACTCTGGTCACTGTGTTGTGTTGGGACTGTTGGACCTAACGGCTGCCTTTGATACAGTGGACCATCAGATGCTCCTGTCTTGCTTGGAGAACTGCTTAGATTGGTTTAGGTCTTACTTAACAGAGAGAAATTTTTGTGTCCGTGTTGGAACTGCACAGTCCTCCGCAGCACCTCTTACATGTGGAGTACCTCAGGGTTCTTGGGCCTCATCTCTTTTCCATGTATCTACTTCCTCTTGATTTAATTCTTCAAAAACATGGCATCTCATTCCACTTTTATGCTGATGATAGTCAAATTTATCTCCCATTAAAAAATGAAAAGGCTTATTCTACAACACAACTCTTTCCGTGCATTGAAGAAATTATTACCTGGCATGGATGTCAATGAATTTTTTGCTTTAATGATAAAAAGACTGAGGTCATGTTGTTTGGGCCTAGTGATGCCTCCAAAATTCAGTTTGACCTTGTTTTTTTATGTTAATATTTGAAACCTATAGCAACATACCTGGGTTTGGGACTGGACAGGGGTCTCAAACATGATGCACAGATTACTTCAGTGGTCAGGTCCATCTTTTTTCATTTAGGACAACTGGCCAAGGCAGAACTGTTTCTTTCTCGACATCAATTTGATATTTCAATCCATGCTTTTATCACAACTTGCTTAGACTACTGTAACACACTTCATGTTGGGCTTGTTTTTGTGTTAGTTTCTTCTAAATGTCTTATAATTCTTTGTGTGTTTTATTTCTAGTTATGTTTGTGTACAGCACTTTGGCCAACGGTGTTGCTTTATAAATAAACTTGGATTGGATCGGAACAGGATGTTATTTTGTTATAACTGAAGCATTGCACAATACCTCTAAAAAAACTGAAACTGTAACGCTAAAAAAGAAAGTGTAAATGTATTAAATATTTTACAACATCCAGGACAGTTACACTCATGAGTACAATTAGGTTGCCCCTCCACAGTTTTCAGAGCATCTTTTCAGTAGTGTGATTGTATTTCATGTGCTTATGAGCAGAACCATGAAGCAAGAAATTACTATAAAACATTGATGTAGATTAGGCCATAACATACTCTTAAACTGTACAACTTTGACATGGCTTAAATTAATATCCATTAGATTCAGCTGCAATGTATTTTCACTTTCAGCAAAAACAGGTTAAACCAAGATTACGGAGATGTTTTCATTAGTATGTTTCAGGAGGAGAAAAGTAGTAGTATATGCAGTGCATTTAGCCCGCAAAAAATGATTGGGTAATGCCTCTCTGATGTACCATGGGGTAAGCTGACGTACAGTGAGGAGGTAAGCCTCTGTCCTAAATATTATAAAAACCAGTGAAGACACAACTATGTTCACATGCATACATTCGAGGGATGGAGATCTTAGCTCTCTTCATTTGTGTGAGATTAGCTCTGGGTTTGTTTGACATGAAATCAGCTCTTGCTTTGAATGGTTCCTGTGATGATCTAAAACAAAGGGCTAGTTTCACAGAGACTAGTGCTTGTGCAGAAGTCAGAAGTGAGGATTCATCTGTCATATGTAAACTGCAGGGTACAGTTTATCCACCTGAATTCTCCTTGGATGGTGACTACATTATCGGGGGAGTCTTCTCCATACACTACAATATGCAAACAGAGAAATACAACTACACCATCATGCCTGAACCACTAAGGTGCAAAGGGAGGTTAGTACAAAGGAGAAGTTAATATGTTTTTACTATAAACAAATGACATGTATTTTTAAACAGAATATATTTGTGTGTATGTGTGTGTGTGTGTGTGTGTGTTGATGTCTGTGGCAGAGATATGCATTTCTCCCATCACTTATTATGCATTGCTATGTTCTATAGTTCTCTCCCTGTGTTTGTGTGCAGAATTGACTCCCGCGAACTTCGCTTTTCACGTGCAATGATCTTTGCCATAGAGGAGATTAACAACAGTACAAAGCTGCTTCCAGGCATCAGACTTGGTTATCAGATCCATGACTCATGTGCTGCAGTTCCCATGGCTGTAAAAGTAGCATTTCAGCTTATAAATGGTCTGGACCTGTTGTTTCACTCTGGCAACAATTGCTCACAATCTGGTATGGTGATGGCGATTGTTGGTGAGTCTGGATCCACGCCGTCCATCAGCATGTCACCTGTCATTGGGTCCTTTAACATCCCTCAAGTAAATATCTAAAATTTATGGCAAGTGGTGCTTAGCATTTGCTCAGATTTATGTTTATCGTGCCATGAAGCAATCACACAATGTTTTCCTTTCCCTTAGGTGAGTCACTTTGCCACTTGTGCCTGCTTGTCCAATAAGCAGCAGTACCCCAGTTTCTTCAGAACCATCCCAAGTGACCAGTTCCAGGCTGATGCACTGGCCAAGCTGGTGAAACAGTTTGGCTGGACTTGGATAGGTGCTGTCCGGTCAGATTCAGACTATGGAAATAATGGCATGGCTTCTTTCCTTAAAGCAGCATACAAAGAAGGGATCTGTGTTGAATATTCAGAATCTTTTAATCGTTTTCACCCACGTAGCAGGATCCAGAGAGTGGCTGATGTGATCCGCAGGTTTTTAATTCACCCATTGTGCTTGTGTTTTTTTTTTTGTGCTGACACTAAGCATCTCCATTCAAACAAGTGTAAAACAGTTTGTTAAAGACATTGTTAAAAAAGGATCAATGTATTATATTAGTGGCAAATTGGCAAGTTATATGACCATATAGTCAGCGTATCTATACTGTGCATCAGTTTACACTACAAGGTTTACAGGGTTTTTATAGTATAATGTCCCTCCAGGTCAACAGCTGTGGTTGTTGTGGCATTTGCAGCCTTTGGAGACATGAGGTTACTTCTGGAGGAGCTGTCTCTTGTGTCTTCCCCACCTCGCCAGTGGATAGGCAGTGAGGCCTGGGTAACAGACCCAGACATACTTAAGTTCAGCTTTTGTGCTGGAGCCATTGGATTTGGTATTCCACGATCTGTGATCCCAGGTCTGAGAGACTTCCTGCTGGATCTCCCTCCCACTAAAGTGGCAGCCTCCCCAATACTTACTGAGTTCTGGGAGGATGCATTTAACTGCAGCCTGGGAAAAAGTGAGTCCACATAAGTAATACTTAAAGTTGGGTGCTTGTAGTTGTGTTGTGTTGTTTTGTTTTGTTGACTAGTTGTTGAGGTTCCTGTGTTAAAACAAATGTCATAGGTTTAATTTTTTAATTTCTGTTGGCATGAAAAAATGAAACAATGTATGTCCTTGTGAAAGATCTAATTTGATATATAGATGCTCCCTTCATGAAGATTTTGTATAAACCAGGCTGTAGTGATTTAACAGTTTGGGGCAAAATGTATTTATCACCTTTGATTCCGACACAATTAAAGTAATGGGAATATATCCAGCAGCCAAATGTAGGGATTCCATCTTCCCCCAACTTTCCATCAAATTAGTAGTGGTTATTCTTGGCAGTCTATGAGAATATTATTCATTTATTTCAGAACCTTTGTGCCTCATCTCTGTAATTTCTTGCAAACTCCCAATTCTCACTAATAAGGGATTTGCATCTTGTGGTATGGCATCTGCTTTACTTACATGAATTTCCTTTTAAACTGATTTATTACTTTTGGAACAGATACGTTTGAATCATCTAAGATGACAAAAGATACAGTATTTATGTTGTTTTACATATCTAGGTGTGAATACCATAAAACAAAATTCTGGACTCTTGTCTCATGTCTATCTCCTAAAGACTAATTGTCTTTAGTTTATAGCAAACCAAATGTCTTGCTCTTCCAAAACTTCTGGAGGGGGCTGTAAATGCAAAATGATGCTTTAAAATGTAAAATAATCAATAAATTATGACAACTTAAATCCAGGCACATAACCTTCATTACACGACAAACAAAACTGAATATTAAAAACTTACAACAAAAGTAATAATGTTAAATCTTGGTCAGACCTAAAACATCTATGTCTGGATCTGTTTGTTTAGGTGTGACCACAGCTAAGCATTTTTGTGATGGAAGTGAAGACATACAAAAGCTCCAGAGTCCATACACGGACACATCTCAGCTCCGCATCACCAACATGGTGTACAAAGCTGTTTATGCAATAGCTCATGCCATTCATAATGCTGTGTGTCAGGAGACAAATTCTACAACTCAGTGTGACAAACTCTCCAGGATAGAGTCCCAACAGGTAATATGAAGCAAAAAAATGCTTAATTATAAACAGTATCTTTTTAGTGATGGTGTACTATTTTCAAATTATATATATATATATATATATATATATATGTGTGTGTGTGTGTGTGTGTTAATTTTACATTGTCATTATCCTACATAGATTCTTAATCAGCTGAAAAGGGTGAATTTTTCCCAAAATGGTTATCATGTGTCATTTGATGCTAACGGGGATCCTGTGGCCAAATATGAACTGGTTAACTGGCAGAGAAGTAAAAGTGGCAACATTGAGTTGGTGACAGTAGGGTACTATGATGCATCACTGCCACTGGGCCAGGAGTTCCATATCAACAGGAACCTCACCTGGGTGGAGGGCAGGACACAGGTGAGGAACAATATTACATATTTGTTATCATAATAGCTATATGGCAAAACTGCATTTCTCTGTGGGTTTTCTTTGTGTATTCTATATTGCAGGTACCCATGTCAGTGTGCAGTCACAGCTGTCCACCGGGAACACGTAAGGTGCTGCAGAAAGGAAAACCCATCTGCTGTTACAACTGTATAACATGTCCTGAGGGAGAGATCAGCAATGCTACAGGTAAAAGTTGTTTTTTTTCCCCAAGTAAATCTACATAATGGCAACATGGTGCTGAAGTGGCAGGTTCACAGCTAATGTCATGTCTATATAACATGACATATAGACAAAGAGAAATGCAAACATGGATGACACACTATGTAAACAAGGCATTTACACAGAGAGACAAAGAGATCCTTACTTCATATCAACCTCTCAGCTGTGACCTCACTTTGTGTAATTTGTTTCCTCCAGGAGCAGTACTTCGATTTCCTCTCACAGTGCAGAGACATAATGAGGTTTAAAAAGGGTGAATGGTTGCCTGATTCTATGATGTATATGGCCCTGTCATAAAATTGGCATCCTGTCAATTGTGTACCCCGCCTCTTGCCCAATGAAAGCTGGGATTAGCTCCAGCACCCCTGCAAACCCAAACAGCATGGATGATCTACCACATCAAATACATGTGACTGCTAACAATTTTATGTTAATTCTTTCAGATTCAACTAGCTGTTTCACATGCCCTAAGGACTTCTGGCCAAATACACAGAGAGATGCATGTTTCCCGAAACCTGTAGAGTTTCTTTCCTTTGATGAGGTCCTGGGAATCATCCTGGCTGCATTCTCAGTTTGTGGTGCCTGTCTCTCCATCATAACAGCAACTGTTTTCTTCCGTCACAGAACGTCTCCAATTGTCAGGGCCAACAACTCTGAGCTGAGCTTCCTGCTGCTCTTCTCCTTGACTCTGTGTTTCTTATGTTCATTAACTTTCATTGGAGCACCCTCTGAGTGGTCCTGCATGCTGCGCCACACAGCATTTGGGATCACCTTTGTCCTCTGCATCTCTTGTGTTCTTGGGAAAACTATAGTTGTGTTAATGGCCTTCAAAGCTACACTTCCAGGTAGTAACATCATGAAATGGTTTGGTCCTCTACAGCAAAGAATGACTGTAGTGTCTTTTACATTCATCCAAGTTTTAATATGTACAGTTTGGTTGGTTGTTAGTCCTCCTTTTCCAATGAAAAACCTCACCACATACAAAGATAGAATCATCCTGGAGTGTGCATTAGGTTCAGCTCTTGGATTCTGGGCTGTGCTTGGGTACATAGGTCTACTGGCTGTGTTTTGCTTTGTGTTAGCTGTTCTAGCCCGAAAACTGCCTGATAATTTTAATGAAGCCAAGCTCATCACCTTCAGTATGTTGATCTTCTGTGCAGTGTGGATCACCTTTATTCCAGCTTATGTCAGCTCTCCTGGGAAATTTACTGTGGCTGTAGAGATCTTTGCTATTCTGGCCTCTAGTTTTGGACTAATACTGTGTATATTTGCACCAAAGTGTTTTATTATATTGTTTAAACCAGAGAGAAACACCAAGAGACATGTAATGAACAAAAATCAATACTAGGATCATTTCAAATAATTAGGATGGAAGGATACAACATAGTTCGCGTTCTGCATTGAACACAATCAACATTTTGTTAATATTAGTTATAGTTGTTTTGTCTATCAACTGTATTGTACTGTACTGTACTGTCAGTTATTAACTAAAACAAGTCACTTATACAAATCTATATATGACATTTTATTGAGTGTGATAAGATGTAGATGAAATACCTACTGACTGTACATTAATAAAGTAACAAAACATTTCTTCATTCTAGAGTCTTCCTCAGACAATTGTGAGAATCTCTTAAGTTGTATTGATTTAACTGACAGAGAAATTGTTAATGTGACCAATTTTATAACAGGTCAGGAAGAGTTGACCATGTAAACAGCATAGCAATGAGTCTATGGCAAAAAACAAAAACAAAATCATCACCATTGTTTCATCTGGCATGGGTGGATATGGCAGGATTACCCAGTTGAGGCAGGGCATTTAAAAAAATTTGCTCAGTGTTACACGAGAACTACAGCTTCATTACCTGGATTGTATGTCTGAACAAAGTTTTATGGGTCGAAACATTTAATGCAGCTAAAGAAAAACTGTACTTGGCCAAACATGAAAAGACATGAATTTTAATGCGTGTTTGTCAGGTCTATAAAGACTTTATATTCAACTGTGTCATTTCCTTAAGTTTCAGAGGTGTTTGAGTTAAACAGCAGATTGGAAAACATAGGCCTTATTGACCAACCCTCAGGGCTTAATTTTTCTGACTCAGGCACAGAACCAAGCCCAACTCTAAACCCAAGGTGAAGGTGATTTTATTCTTTCAGACCATCAGTGCTAGCATATAAAAGGTACAGTATGGAAGAGAGACTGTAGAAATTAGAGACTTCCTGCTGGATCTCTCTCCCACTAAAGTGACAGCTTCCCCAGTACTTATTGATTTCTGGGAGGATGCATTCAACTGCAAACTGGATAAAAGCGAGGAAGTTGTGCACATAAGTGATAGTTACAATTGGGTCTTTGCAGCTGTGTTGTTTTGATGACTTCCCGAGATGAAATGTCATTAGCTGTTTTAAGACCAAAAACCCAGGTTTTTACTGAAAGTTTTTCATGATCTCACTTGACAACTCTGTTCAAAGTTTCCAGATCTTTTACTTTAAATATTGTTTGCAGAAACAGTTCATGTTAGTAGTTGGTTCAAGAGGTCGAAACCTTTTTTTTTTTTTTATAAATGACAGCTGTTAACCCAACTAATGTGCTAAGTTGATATATATGCAGAACAGTGCTTTAAAATTTAACATAATGTAATTATGTAGGCTATTGAAAATGAAGTAGAACATTACAGATATGTCTTTCTGGCAGGCCCATTTAGTGGCTTAAATTAAAATCAAAACAACAACAAAACAAGCACGTTGTAAGATTATAGAATAAATAATAATATTTCTATAAAGAAATAATATATAATAAATTATGACTAAGCTTAAAAACTCAGCCATGTCTGTTTCTGTATATTTTAGGTGCTGCTACAAACAAAAAAATTGTGTGATGGAAGTGAAGACATACAAAAGCTCCAGAGTCCGTACACTGACACATCTCAGCTCCGAATCACCAACATGGTGTACAAAGCTGTTTATGCAATAGCTCATGCCATTCATAATGCTGTGTGTCAGGAGACAAATTCTACAACTCAGTGCGACAAACTCTCCAGGATAGAGTCCAAACATGTTATAAAATGACTAAAGGAACATTCCAGTGGCTTTCTTTAGCTACTATATACCTTTTCCAATATTGAATAAGCACTTTTTATGCATGCTTTATTTGTGTCTCTCACTATTACGCAAGTTCTCACTCAGCTGAAGAAGCCACATATGAGCTGGTTAACTGGCAGAAAAGTAAAAGTGGCAGGCTTGAGTTTGTGACAGTAGGGTACTATGATGCATCACTTCCAGTGGGCCAAGAGCTCCATTTTAACAAGAACATCAACTGGATAGAGGGCAAGACAAAAGAGAGTAGGAAAATTTTAACATCATAACAGCTGCCCCAACGAATTCTGGCAGAATGCAGAGAGAGACATTTGTTTTCCAAAGCCTGTAGAGTTTCTTTCTTTTAGTGAGGTCCTCGGAATCATCCTAGATGCATTCTCGGTTTGTGGTGCCTGTCTGGCCATTATAATAACGGCTCTTTTCTTCTGTCCCAAAACCTCTTCAATAGTCAGGGCCAACAACTGTGGAGATATTTGCTATTGCTATTCTAGCCTCTAGTTTTGGACTAATAGTGTGTATATTTGCTCCAAAGTGTTTAATCATACTGTTTAGGCCAGATAAGAACACCAAGAAACATTTGATGAAAAAAAGTCAATCCTAGGATAATTACAGTTATAGTTATGGAGATGCTGGAGCATTCACAATAATGATATTATTCTGATTTCCATGTTTTTTGGCACTTACAGTGCATCCAGAAAGTATTCCCAGTGCTAACATCTTTCAACAGGACAATGACCCCAAGCACACAGCCAAGGTAACAAAGGAATGGCTCCTGAACAACTCTGTAAATGTCCTTGAGTGGCCCAGCCAGAGCCCAGACTTGAAACAGATTGAACATCTCTGGAGAGATCTGAAAATGGCTCTGCAACAATGCTCCCCATCCAACCTGATGGAGCTTGAGAGGTACTGCAAAGAAGAATGGGAGAAACTGCTTAAAAATAAATGTAAGGTATTAATTTTTTTTGTGGAAGAAATGATTGGAAACATATTCAATTCAAAAGCTTATGTATATGCTTGTTTTCTCATGTTATATTTTTTGTTATGTATTAATATGGACCTAAAGACACATGTCTTTTAATACATTTCCTAATTATTATGTTAATATATTTTCTTGATTATTTAACTTGTTGACAAACTAAACAGAATTTGTTACACATAATGTCAGTATAATTTAATATATGCATTACATCTCTTGTGGTACATAGGAATAAGCCTGAACATTGTGATATAAATATAACACTTGGAAGTCTTGTCATTTTCAACATTAGCCCTGTTATTGAAATACATTATTCAGATTTATGATTAAGAAAACACCCTGTTACCTTTCTGTGATAATGCTGTATGCAAATTAAACAAATATATTGTGCATACAGAATGCATTTTCTTAAGTGAATTAAAACTATCTATGGGTGAAAAAAAACTACAACTGTCTTCCATTGAACTTAAAGGAAACACTAGTTTAGATTGAATAAGGCCATATTTAGACCATGATTTTAAATTGTAGGACTTTCCTATGGCTTCATTTAACATCCATCACAATCAGTCAGCTATAGCAGTTTTTTTCAAATTCAGAAAAAACAGGTGAGGATAAAATTATGAAGATGCAGTATCTGGTGTTTCCAGTAGTAAACTTACAAGAGGAGAAAATGGGATAGTTGGTGGAAGTCATGCATTACGTGTAGCCCAAATGAAAACAAACACAGATCACGGGGTAAAGGCTGCCTCTCTCTGATTAGCTGATCAGATTAGTTTAGATTAGCTGACGTACAGTAAGAGGGGATGCAGTTTTTTTATGTTATAAAAACCAGTGAAAACACATTCATGCACGAGAAAATAGAATTGAGGGATGGAGATGTTAGCTCTCATTATTAGTCTGACTCTGTTTTTGTTTGAAATTAACTCAACTGTTGTTTCAAATGGTTCATGTGAGAATTTGAAACAAAGGACTGCATCCACACAGACTAGTGTTTGTACTGAAGTAGGTACTGAGGATTCATCTGTCATTTGTAAACTGCAGGGTACTGCTCGTCTACCTGCATTCTCAGAGGATGGTGACTACATCATTGGTGGAGTTTTCTCTATACACTACAACATGGAAATGGTGACTCATAACTACACCACCATGCCTGCACCACTAAAGTGCACAGGGAGGTTAGTAAAGTGGGAATGAAATGAGAAATGTTTGAATTGTACCATTTGATTACAGAGTTGTTGCAAAGTCTCTGTGCAAAAACAATTCAAATAACTCTCATATTAAGGGCAAAATCTTGTATATGACATGTATTATATTCATAGCGATAGTAAAGGGTGACTATAGAATAATAAGACATTTTGGGTGTTTCCAAGTAAATAGATGCTGTAGTTGTGTTGTTGTTGAATGTTGATGGCTGAGAAATTCTTATAGTTTTGGCTTACAGATGCACCGGAGCGTTGTTGTCTATTACCAAGCATTGTGGTTCCTCTTTTTTTTTTTACATTTATATACATGTACATTATACATTTCAACACCCATATGTATCTTGGTGATATGACACATGCATGCGCATACATTTTGTGTGCAGAATTGAACCACGTGAACTGCAATTTTCACGTGCAATGATCTTTGCCATTGAGGAGATCAACAACAGTTTAAATCTGATTCCAAAGGTCAGACTCGGTTATCAGATCCATGACTCATGCGCCTCAGTTCCCATGGCGGTGAAAGTAGGATTCCAGCTTACAAATGACCTGGACCCTGTGTTTTACACCGGTGAAAATTGTTTGAAATCTGGTATGGTGATGGCTGTTGTTGGTACATCTGGGTCCTCACCATCCATCAGCATGTCACGCATCATCGGGTCGTTTAATATTCCTCAAGTAAATATTTGAAATTTTTGGCAAGTGGTGTTTCAAACTTCCTCTGACTTATCTTTAATTGTTCCATAAATTACACATTGTTGTTTCTCCTTTAGGTGAGTCACTTAGCTACCTGTGCCTGCTTGTCCAATAAGCAACAGTATCCCAGTTTCTTCAGAACCATCCCCAGTGACCAGTTCCAGGCTGATGCACTGGCCAAGCTGGTGAAACAGTTTGGCTGGACTTGGATAGGTGCTGTGCGGTCAGATTCAGACTATGGAAATAATGGCATGGCATCTTTTTTGAAAGCAGCGCACAAAGAGGGAATCTGTGTTGAATACTCTGAATCTTTTAATCGTATTCACCCACGTAGCAGAATCCAGAGAGTGGGTGATGTGATCCGCAGGTTTGTAAATTATTCATTGTTCTTGAGTTATTAGTGCTGACACCAACCATATCCACACAAATGAAACATTTTATTATACAGAAGATGAGTAAAACACAATATTTTTCATTAAAAACACAGTTTTTAATTATCTGATATTTAATATAGTCAGTGTACAAGTATTATAAACTCAGCACACCAAGCAAGTATCTTTGTGATTGTATTATAAAACAAAACTTGTGTTTAATGTCTCTACAGCTCAGCAGCTATGGTTGTTGTGGTATTTGCAGGCTTAGGAGAAATGAGATTACTCATGGAGGAGCTGTCTCGTGAGCCTTCTCCACCTCGCCAGTGGATAGGCAGTGAGGCCTGGGTGACTCACCCAGATATGCTGAAGTTCACCTTCTGTGCTGGAGCCATTGGATTTGGTATTCCTCAATCTGTAATACCAGGTCTGAGAGACTTCCTGCTGGATCTCTCTCCCACTAAAGTGGCAGCCTCCCCAATACTTACTGAGTTCTGGGAGGATGCATTCAACTGCAGCCTGGGAAAAAGTGAGACATTTATGCTGTTTTTTTTAAATCACTTGAGCTGCTCATAATTAAGATTCTGTCTTGTAGAATATTCTGTTTGTACCAGGCAAACCATGTATTGGTAAAAAGTCAGCACTGAAGTCGTGAACACAAGTGCACAGTATATAGACAGTCTACAGTCTGTATTGTCTTGTCTAGAGAAATCTAGACATATGGCCAGAGGCTGCAAACCACCAACACCACAGTTGACATGCAGCCACTTTACCAACTGAGCAACTGCAACCCTCACAGTAGATTAGTTAGAGTCTTGATTCAACATAATTCTTCCTACGCTGAGTTGGTTCAGATCATTATTATTTATTTTAAACACTATAAAATATGTCAGCTTAGAGTTAGACAGGTAAAGAGTTGTGAACTGTTTTTAAAAATTGTTTTTTTTTTTAAATATATATTTTGATAATGTTGTTTTGTATTCCTACTCAACACTGCTTTTAAATATAAATTAAAATAAGATTTAAAAAAATATGTTTATATAAAAATAAATTTGTTTTTGCTGGTTATATAAAATTAAAGAAGTAATGAAAAAGAGTAACTAACACAAAGTAAGGAATGATATTATTTAATTTATTTCATATATGATATACTACTATATATTTAAGCTCCAAAAGAAGTGTTTCTGTTTTTGTATATTTTAGGTGCTGTTACAGACAAGAGAGTGTGTAATGGAAGTGAAGACATACAAAAGCTGCAGACCCTGTACACTGACACATCTGACCTTCGAATCACTAACATGGTGTACAAAGCTGTTTATGCAATAGCTCATGCCATTCATAATGCTGTGTGTCAGGAGACAAATTCTACAAGTCAGTGTGACAAACTCTCCAGGATAGAGTCCAAACAGGTCAGTTTAAACAAACAATCTTAATCTGTGATTACATACGTTGTACTTCTTTCTCTCACTGTCTCATTTAACTTCATTCTTCTAGATTCTTGCTCATCTGAAAAAAGTCAATTTTTCCCAAAATGGTTATCATGTGTCATTTGATGCTAATGGGGATCCTGTGGCCAAATATGAGCTGGTTAACTGGCAGAAAAGCAACAAAGGCAACCTTGAGATAGTGACAGTAGGATACTATGATGCATCACTGCCAGTGGGCCAGGAGTTCCATATCAACAAGAACATTACTTGGATGGAGGGTAGTACTCATGTAAGGAGTAATGTTATAAGATCAAAAAGCTCAATAGCAAGCAACATGTATATAAGGAGGGTTGTGCCTTAAATTACAACATATATATTGCAACATTGTTTACATTATTTAACATTATTTAATTGTTATGTATTTGATTATGAGCCATTCATGTGGACACCTTACCTCAGCCTACAAAAAATAAGAATAAGCTAGTGTCTCATTAACTGATTGGTTAAGCAAAAGAAACAAGTGGTCATAAGAGACTGCCACAAGTTTAAAATCCTGATTTGTATGAAAAGTGGTAGAGTGGGGTCTAAGTCCTACCAGCAGTGCAGGACATACTACAAAAACTAGGATGACAGACGCTCATCAGTGACCCGATATTGACAGCCAGCTATCTGCCTGGTGTGTCACACCCCTTATTCTGCAAATAGAAAAACACAAATTTGAACACCACTGATATATCAAGGCAAATGTAAAGTCAGTGACAAATTACTTTAGTTCAGAAGAGTTTGTCAGCATCTTTAAGGAACAAATAATAACTTGATTGAGATGATTGTTTTTTATTTACTGAACACTATATATACATTTGTCTGAATATACGTTATGTTTATGGCAGGTACCAGTGTCAGTGTGCAGTGACAGCTGTCCTCCAGGAACTCATAAAGTGCTGCAGAAAGGAAAACCCATCTGCTGTTATGACTGTATACCATGTGCTGAGGGAGAGATCAGCAATGCTTCAGGTACTATAGCATGTTCTTGTGTAAATCTACCATAATAAACAAATAGGTACATGTTTTGATTGATTCTTTCAGATTCCACTGACTGTTTCCTTTGCCCCAAGGAGTTCTGGCCAAATGCAAAAAGAGACACTTGTTTCCCCAAACCTGTAGAGTTTCTGTCCTTCAGTGAGGTCCTAGGAATCATCCTGGCTGTATTCTCTGTTTGTGGTGCCTGTCTGGCCGTTATAATAGCAGTTGTTTTCTTCCGTCACAGAACCTCCCCAATTGTCAGGGCCAACAACTCTGAGCTGAGCTTCCTGCTGCTCTTCTCCTTGACTCTGTGTTTCTTATGTTCATTAACTTTCATTGGAGCACCCTCTGAGTGGTCCTGCATGCTGCGCCACACAGCATTTGGGATCACCTTTGTCCTCTGCATCTCTTGTGTTCTTGGGAAAACTATAGTTGTGTTAATGGCCTTCAAAGCTACACTTCCAGGTAGTAACATCATGAAATGGTTTGGTCCGCTACAGCAAAGAATGACTGTAGTGTCTTTTACATTCATCCAAGTTCTAATATGTACAGTTTGGTTGGTTGTTAGTCCTCCTTTTCCAATGAAAAACCTCACCACATACAAAGATAGAATCATCCTGGAGTGTGCATTAGGTTCAGCTGTTGGATTCTGGGCTGTGCTTGGGTACATAGGTCTACTGGCTGTGTTTTGCTTTGTGTTAGCTGTTCTAGCCCGAAAACTGCCTGATAATTTTAATGAAGCCAAGTTTATCACCTTCAGCATGTTGATATTCTGTGCAGTCTGGATCACCTTTATCCCAGCTTATGTCAGCTCTCCTGGGAAATTTACTGTAGCTGTGGAGATATTTGCCATTCTGGCCTCTAGTTTTGGACTAATACTGTGTATATTTGCTCCAAAGTGTTTTATCATCTTATTTAAGCCAGAGAAGAACACCAAGAAACATTTAATGAACAAAAAGGAATAGGACCTTTTTAAATAATTAAGGTGGCATAAAATATACAACCCCAATTCCAAAAAGGTTGGAAAGATGTGAAACCGTAAATAAAAACAGAATGAGATGATTTTCAAATCTCATCAATTAATATTTTATTCATAATAGAACATAAACAACATATCAGATGTTGAAACTGAGAAATTTTAACATTTCATGAAAAATATTTTATGTTCTAGTGTGAATAAAATATGGGTTCATGAGATTTGCAAATCATTGCATTCTGTTTTAATTTACGTTTTACACATCTTCTTTGTAATTGGGGTTGTACAATATATAGCTTACACTGTGTCAAAACATTCAAGAAAGACTTTACACACAATTTTTAATGCAATTCTTTGCATTTCCTACTCATTTTGTAAATAATATGCCTATACAACTGTCAAATAAAATTTAAAAAACACATTGGTGTTGTTGAGTTCTATCAACTGTTCAGTAAAGTGCTGTGAATTTCTAAACAGTACCACTTACAAACCGCTGACTTAGATATTTGTACCTGGTTTGGACACAAATATTAAGATGACAGGGAAGATTTTCTTTCTTGTTAATAAATTGTATTCTGCACTTCCTGTCCCCGTGTTGGCTCTTGTGCCTGAATTCCCATGTGTGTTGGAACCTCACAGTACACAGTAGCCAAACCACGATCTCAGCAGAGGCAGGACGGGTGCAGGGAACATAGCAGTCACAGGAGGCTCAATTGAGTCAAACACAGACGCGAGTAGAGTAAAATTCTCGTAGGTTAGATTTATTGTGCGGGCAATTTGAGGAGGCGCTTAGCCTGTGTAGTTGTGTTTCTTCCCCCGAGCTTAGGATGGCACCACTGGAACGCTTTTTCGGCAATGCCAGCAAATGTCCCCCCATATACCATCCGCCTACTTTAGGGAATGCCTGGGAGCGTACACTGGAAACGGCGGAATGGGAGAACAGGTCCGTGTGTTGTCAGTCTTTTGAGGCATTCAATAACAAACTAACCTTTGTATTCAAACCATCAGCGCCTCTCAGAGTGGCAGCGTCCAGTCTGTTTAAGCTCATGCGTCTCTTTTAGTAACTGACTACACTGTGGAGTTTCTTACGCTCGCCGCCTCTACCAATTGGCGTGAGGAGAAACTGCATGATAAATACTATGAGGAATTAGCTGGCCGCTTAAACGATGAGCTGGCTCCCCTCCTCGATGCATGCAGTTTGGGAGGTCAAGGTTGACTGCAATCGAACAACAAAGATGCCTTATCAATGGGTTGTGTCTTTATTGTGGGGAGTCCGGGGAGTGAATGACATTACGGTTAAGACTAATTATTTCCTTCCCCTTATGTCATCGGCTTTTGAGTTGCTGCAGGGTGCTGCATTTTTACCAAGCTTGACTTACGCAACACTTACCATCTTGTTCGTATTAGGGAGGGGGATGAGTGGAAACTGCTTTTAACACCCCCAATGGTGATTATGAAAACCTAGTTGGTCTCACTAATGCCCCTGCTGTCTTTCAGGCATTAGTTAATGATGTCCTCCGGGACATGATTACTAAATAAAAAATAAAAAAAAAAGTTTTTGTGTATCTGGATGATATTTTCATATACTCTCGTAATTTGGAGGAACACAGACAACGTTAGAAATTACGCCTCCTGTAAAATCAATTATTTGTTAAGGCTGAGAAGTGTGAGTTCCACACTACTCTGACCACCTTTCTAGGGCTTGTCATTGCCCCAGGTTCCCACAAAACGGAAATAGTTACAAAGGTTCTTAGGCTTTGCAAACTTCTACTGAGGCTTCATTAGGGGTTACAGTAAGGTAGCAGCCCCCTTACATGCCCTTACCTCCACCAAGGCCTCCTTCGTGTGGTGAGGAGAGGCAGAGAGAGCCTTCAACTGCCTCAGTTGAAGTGTTCACCACTTCTCCTATCCTCACACTTCCGCACACCAAGAGGCAGTTCATTGTAGAAGTCGATGCCTCCGGCACTGAAGTAGGAGCAGTGTTGTCTGCTACTGTGGCGCAGGAAGGTAGAGCTGTTGTCCACCAATCTCGCAGTTGGTGGTTCAGTCCTCTGGTCACATGTCGAAGTGTCCTTGAGCAAGACACTGAACCCCAACTTAGTTGCTCCTGGTGAGTGTTGGCCAGCTGCATAGTAGCTCCCCCATCGGTGTGTGTGTGATTGAGAGTGTGAATGGGTGAATAAGAAGCAGTGTAAAGTGCTTTGAGTGCCAATAGGTAGAAAAGCACTATATAAGTGCAGACCATTTACCATTACTCTCACCTCTGCATCATTCACTCCATATGTGATTGCAACAGAAGACTCTTGTTTTGGCTGCATATGAAAGGTAAACACTGCAACCTGTCATTTGAAACACATGTCCAACACCTCTGTAAAATGGCATTTTTGCATCTCAGAAACATAGCCAAGCTCTTCCCCTCGCTCTCCCTCTGTGATGCTGAAAGGCTGGTCCACGCCTTTGTCTCCTCCAGGCTGGACTACTGCAATGCACTCCTCATTGGGATCTCTGGTAGGTGCCTTCAAAAGCTCCAATACATTTAAAACAGTGCTGTCAGGATCGTTATGAGGGTGCAGAAATTTGAGCACATCACTCCTGGTCTCTGGACCCTTCACTGGGTCACCTTCGGATTGAATACAAACTCTGTCTACTTACCCACCAGTGCATCCATGGAAATGCCCTACAATAGCTTAAAGAACTCCTCACACCACAATCTACATCAAGACACCTTTGCTTCACAAATACTTATTGTCTCTACCCATCCAGAACCAAACTCCACACAATGGGGGATCGAGCTTTCTCAGCAGCTGCTCCAAGACTCTGGGACACTCTGCCTGAGAACCTGAGGGCACCACAGACTGTGGAATGTTTCAAAAAACAGTTACAAACTTACAAATTCATTTTAATTATAAAGCACTTTACATTTGTCAATGTTACACAAGCAGATTAAAAGCAATAATAAAACATAAAAACAAAACATGTAAAGCATAGAAACATATAAAACATAAAATAACATAAAAAAGGTAATGATCACATTAATATGCTTTTCTGAACAGAAAAGTCTTATTATTATTATTATAAAAAAACCTGGTGAGTTCTGTGGTGGGGACACAGTCATACATGGTTACCATAGTAAAGAAGTACATGTGTGCCGTTGTCACCGTTTGTAGCATTTTGTTTTTCTGTAATTTGTCTTCTAATTTAACCTTACTCTGAAGTTTTGGGGCTAACCCTAGCCAATGATGACTCTTAACCTAACCTTACCCTGAAGTTTATTTTCCCTATCCCTAATGCTGTTTTTGTGTATGTATAAAGTTGTAGCCGTAGCGTCAAATGGTGCCAATCCTGGAGTGTCTAGTTGTAACGGCAAATTGTACCTGTTAAGTCAATAAGCCAAATGACGTAAAAATGCGGCACAACTTGACACCTTAGGAAGCATCATTATCTGACACCGTGGGATGAGAATGTGTTGTCTTTTATGACAGTGTCTATCATCCATTTTAGGATCTCCTGGGTACAACCTGAGTTCCTAATAAGGAATCACAATGTGATCTTGTAAGGGAGTGTTAATAATTTACACTAGAGTTACGTTAAAGGTCAGTTTGTTGCCTTGGGCAGGAGTCTGTCTCTGCTTGTATGTGTGTGCTACAAAGACATGCAATACATGTACAAATAAAGACAAACACAGATCACTGTGTATGGGCTGCCTCTCTCTGATGTAAGAAAGGCTGACGTACAGTAAGGGGGGATGGAGTTTGTTTTTTTAAGTTATATAAATCAGTGAATAGACATTCATGCATGAGAGCATGCACTTGAGGGATGGAGATCTTAGCTCTCATTATTGGTCTGACTCTGTGTTTGTTTGAAATTACCTCAGCTGTTGTTTTAAATGGTTCATGTGAGGATTTGGAACAAAGGTCTGCATCCACACGGACCAGTGATTGTGCCATATGTAAATTGCAGGGTACCGCTCGTTTACCTGTGTTCTCGGAGGATGGTGACTACATCATTGGTGGAGTTTTCTCCATACAATACAACATGGAAATGGTGACACATAACTACACCACCATGCCTGAGCCACTAAGGTGCACAGGGAGGTTAGTAAAGTGGGAATGAAATGAGAAATTTTTGAATTTTCCATTTGATTACAGTCTTTGTTGCAAAGTCATTGTGCATAAACTATTTAAATAACTCTCATGTTAAAGGCATAATTATTTATATCACAAACATTATTTTCACATCAGTGGTACAGTGTGACTATAGAATAATAAAGCCTTATGTTTCCAAGTAAATAGATGTTGTAGTTGAACTTTGGTGGTTGAACAAACCAATTTGTCATAGTTTGGGCTTACAGATGCAGTGCAGCTTTTTCTTTTCATTATCATGCAGGTGCGTTCCTCTTTACCTTTTTTTTTTTTTCTTTTTTTCTTTGGATTAACATTGTGAACTGTCCGTATTATACATTTTAACACAGACATATGTATCTGGGTGATATGACATATTCATTAATATTTTGTGTGCAGAATTGATCCACGTGAACTGCAATTCTCACGTGCAATGATCTTTGCCTCTGAGGAGATCAACAACAGTTCAAAGCTGCTTCCAGGCATCAGGCTCGGTTATCAGATCCATGATTCATGTGCCTCAGTTCCAATGGCAGTGAAAGTAGGATTCCAGCTTACAAATGGCCTGGAACCCATGTTTTACACTGGTGACAATTGCTCGCAATCTGGTATGGTGATGGCTGTTGTTGGTACATCTGGGTCCTCACCATCCATCAGCATGTCACGCATCATCGGGTCATTTAATATTCCTCAAGTAAATATTTGAAATTTTTGGCAAGTGGTGTTTCAAATTTACTCAGACATATCTTTAATTGTTGCATAAATCACAAATCAGTGTTGTTTTTCCTTTAGGTGAGTCACTTTGCCACTTGTGCCTGCTTGTCCAATAAGCAGCAGTACCCAACTTTCTTCAGAACCATCCCCAGTGACCAGTTCCAGGCTGATGCACTGGCAAAGCTGGTGAAAAAATTTGGCTGGACTTGGATAGGTGCAGTCCGGTCAGATTCAGACTATGGAAATAGTGGTATGGCATCATTCCTGGATGCAGCGTACAAAGAGGGAATCTGTGTTGAATACTCTGAATCTTTTAATCGTTTTCACCCACGTAGCAGGATCCAGAGAGTGGCTGGTGTGATCCGCAGGTTTGTACATAACTGCTTGAACTTGTTTTCCCTTTGCTGACACCGTCTGCACCTACTTGTAAAACCACAGAGATATTTAGTTAAACAGTGATCGTTTTATTATATTAGTTGGAAATGGGCATTTTACCCTTCATATTTATCTTATTAATATTTTTAAACAAATTCAACACAATTAAAAGAGAAAGTTCCTTTAATGTTAGTTACATAATTGATACTTATTTCAACTCCAGTTGTTTTTATATTGATTTGATGTAAAATTTAAAGATATTATCTTTCTCCAGGTCAACAGCTGTGGTTGTTGTGGCATTTGTTGCCTCTGGAGACATGAGGTTACTTCTGGAGGAGCTGTCTCGTGAGCCTTTTCCACCTCACCAGTGGATAGGCAGTGAGAGTTGGGTAACTCACCCAGACATGCTAAGGTTCACTGTCTGTGATGGCGCCATTGGATTTGGTATTCCAAAATCTGCCATTCCGCGTCTAAGAGACTTCCTACTGGATCTCTCTCCTACTAAAATGGCAGCCTCCCCAATACTTACGGCATTCTGGGAGGATGTATTTAACTGCAGACTGGAAAAAAGTGAGACAATTGTGCTGATTTTTTAATCACTTGAACCACTTAAGGTGAAGCTGTCTTGTAGTAGACTCTGTATGTACCAGGCTGTATTGGTTTCAACAGGCCAACACTGAAGTCCTAAACACAAGTGCACAGTATGTTGATAAACTACAGCCAATACAGATAAATAGGGATTAAATAGTAATATGTACTTACAATAGTAAGTAGTGTTGCAGTAGTTAGTGTCTTTTCTTTCTCTGGTTATACCATCAGCTTAGCGTTGTATTATGTGGCCACTCAATGATTCGACACATATTTTTCTCCAGATGGCCATCTTAACTTAGACCTCTGCCATTCTCTACTGGTCTTTGGACCGGTGGTCTAATGTGTGTTGGCTTGTGCAACTTCAACAATTTGGGCAGTTTAGGGGTGTATTATCTTGTCCAGGTACACTTTATTGACATATGGCCAATGGCTGCAAACCACCAACACAATGGTTACTATGTGGCCACTCTGCCAACTGAGCCAGTGTAACCCTCACAGTATATTACTTAGAGTATTTCAACAACTTAAATATTCTTACACCAAGTATGTTCCTGATCATATACGTGTTACTTATTGTCCGAACAATAATTTGTGATTTAGTACATTTACATTTACATTTAGTCATTTAGCAGACGCTTTTATCCAAAGCTACTTACGAGTGAGGTAAAAGGCAGCAAAAATTTAAGTCAAGGAGAAAATATCAAAGCAAAGTCCTATCAGAAAAGTGTTCACATTTCACGAGATGCAAATGCGAGAAAGAACAAAAAGGAAGTGGGTTTTTTTTGTTTTTTTTAAATAGATTTAAGTGCATAGGAAGATGCGGAAGAGTTTTGTTTTCAGCAGTTTTTTAGTATTCACACACACAACACTGCTTTTAAATCTAATGTAAAATAATATTTCAAAAAGAACAATATAGGTACGTGAGTTTCTGCTAAATATACATTTGGTGATATAAAATTATAGAACTACTGAAAAAGAGTAAGTAACACAAAGTAAGGAATAATATTTTTATTGTTTCATATATGATATACTACTAAGTGTTTCTGTCTCTGTATATTTTAGGTTCTGTTACAGACAAGAGATTGTGTGATGGAAGTGAAGACATAACAAAGCTCCAGAGTCCGTACACTGACACATCTGACCTTCGAATCACCAACATGGTCTACAAAGCTGTTTATGCAATAGCTCATGCCATTCATAATGCTGTGTGTCAGGAGACAAATTCTACAACTCAGTGTGACAAACTCTCCAGGATAGAGTCCAAACAGGTCAATTTAAACAAACAATCTTTATCTGTGAATACATACTTTGTACTTCTTTCTCTCACTGTCTCATTTAACTTCATTCTGCCAGGTTCTTGCTCAGCTGAAAAAAGTAAATTTTTCCCAAAATGGTTATCATGTGTCATTTGATGCTAATGGGGATCCAGTGGCAAAATATGAGCTGGTTAACTGGCAGAAAAGTAAAAGTGGCAGCCTTGAGTTTGTGACAGTAGGATACTATGATGCATCACTGCCGGTGGGACAGGAATTCCACATCAACATGAACATCACCTGGATGGAGGGTAGAAAACAGGTAAGGAGCAATGTTTTATAATCATAAAAGCTCTATTGCAAACAATATGTATGTATGTATAGGTAGGGCTGTGCCTTATCATATCATTAAATTGTATAACGAAAATATTGTCAGTACTTCCAACACAAAATAAATATTTGTTATATTGCAATATTGATTATATAGGCACGTGGTCATGTATTTGCATGTGTGCCATTCATGTGGACACCTTACCCAAGCCTTCAAAATTAAACTACCTTTTAGAAGATCAAGCACACAAGCTGAAAGAATTTAAAAAGCAGTTTGGGTAGAGACACACCAAACGGACAACTAAAACTGGCAGTGATAAAGCACATCCTGTGCTCATGTGAAAGTAAAGGAAAACGTAAGACAAATGGCAAATATACAATTTGTAAATAATGCAACATTTGCTTACAATTTTCACATTTACTTGTTCACCAAAGACTAGCTATTTTTAATCAGGAATATGTCTAATAAGTTATAACGCTGGCATTGTTAATATCATGCCTTTTTCTAATGGACGGATTTGTTAAGCAGAAGAGACAATCAGAGTGGTCTCAGGGAACTGCAGTGATTTTGAAATGCTTAGCCAAAAGTGAGGTGCAATAATTTAACTTCATAACAGCTGTGTAGCAAAGTGGCATATCTGTGAGTTTGTCTATATACTGTTTATGGCAGGTACCAGTGTCAGTGTGCAGTGACAGCTGTCCTCCAGGAACTCATAAAGTGCTGCAGAAAGGAAAACCCATCTGCTGTTATGACTGTATACCATGTGCTGAGGGAGAGATCAGCAATGAAACAGGTAATATCATGTTTTCTTATGTAACCCTACCTCATAAAATACATGTCTTTTAAATGTTCTTTGTGATTTATTTTTTTCAGATTCCACTGACTGTTTTCATTGCCTCAAGGAGTTCTGGCCAAATGCAGAGAGAGACACTTGTTTCCCAAAGTCAGTAGAGTTTCTTTCCTTCAGTGAGGTCCTAGGAATCATCCTGGCTGTATTATCCATTTGTGGTGCCTGTCTGGCCGTTATAATAATGGCTGTTTTCTTCTGTCACAGAACCTCCCCGATTGTTAAGGCCAATAACTCTGAGCTGAGCTTCCTGCTGCTCTTCTCCTTGACTCTGTGTTTCTTATGTTCATTAACTTTCATTGGAGCACCCTCTGAGTGGTCCTGCATGCTGCGCCACACAGCATTTGGGATCACCTTTGTCCTCTGCATCTCTTGTGTTCTTGGGAAAACTATAGTTGTGTTAATGGCCTTCAAAGCTACACTTCCAGGTAGTAACATCATGAAATGGTTTGGTCCTCTACAGCAAAGACTGACTGTAGTGTCTTTCACGCTCATCCAAGTTCTAATATGTACAGTTTGGTTGGTTGTTAGTCCTCCTTTTCCAATGAAAAACCTCACCACATACAAAGATAGAATCATCCTGGAGTGTGCATTAGGTTCAGCTGTTGGATTCTGGGCTGTGCTTGGGTACATAGGTCTACTGGCTGTGTTTTGCTTTGTGTTAGCTGTTCTAGCCCGAAAACTGCCTGATAATTTTAATGAAGCAAAGCTTATCACTTTCAGCATGTTGATATTCTGTGCAGTCTGGATCACATTTATTCCAGCTTATGTCAGCTCTCCTGGGAAATTTACTGTAGCTGTAGAGATATTTGCCATTCTGGCCTCTAGTTTTGGACTAATACTGTGTATATTTGCTCCAAAGTGTTTTATCATATTATTTAAACCACAGAAGAACACCAAGAAACACCTAATGAACAAAAAAGAATAGGACCTTTTTAAATAAGGTTGTAAAAACATATAGAATATATATCTTATGCTGTGCACAGTCAAAACAGTCAGCAAAGCTTTTACATTTGTAATGCAGTTATGTGCCTTTCCTATTGTTCTCTCATTTCAATAAAATATCATGTCTATACAACTGTTAAATAAAATAAAAACTTTTTAAAGTTGTGTTGTATCAACAGTTTAATAAAGTGCAGTGCAATAAATGTTTCCATCTGAACAAAAACAGAGGAAAGTGATAAATGGAAGATACAGAGGGTGGAATTTGTGGCAAATGCCTGTAAAGAGAAATTACTCTTAAATTTACTCTGAAAGTCAGTCAGATTAGGAGCAGATGCAATATCCAGTGGTAAATTACACTATAGGAGTATGTTCATTTACACAAATCTAGTAGCAACTGGCTGGAGGACATAAGAGATATGTCTCTTACAAGTTTGTTCTTTAATTCTCAGTTCCACCCTTTGTCATTGTGATCGTTCATGGAGAAGAATGTCCAAAAACCTTTACAGCTAAACTCGGAAACCTCCACAAACCAACGAGGAAGCTTATAGAATTGGGAATAGACTCCTGTACAGGCAGGTTAGAAATTCCCTTAGAGAGGGGATTAAAGTGACAGGAACCTGTTTAAAAAGTAAAAAACAGCTTTGCAGGACGATGCAAATTGGAAGAAGCCTACCCCACCTGCTGAGGAACTTGCAGAGAGACTAAGCACATTTTGCAGCAGGTTTGACACAATTTAAGACACAACTCCACACCCCTCACCTGCACTAGTTTACTGAGCACCACCATCACCGCACCCGTACCACCTCCATAAATCCACCTAAAGTGTGCACTTCCTCTCCCACCTCACCCTCCAGACACCAGGACTTGGTACACCCACTTTATGCCTTCCCTACAAACACCCTGGATACCTTCAGAATATGCAAAGGGGAGGTGAGCTGATTCTTTCACAGAAAACAAGGAAGTCCAAAGGCCCAGATAAAATCAGCCCCTCCTGTCTGAAAGCCTGTGCAGACCTACTGGCCTCAGTCTTCACCCAAATCTTCAACAGAATACTGGAGCTGGAGCAGGACTAGATGATTACAAGCCAATTGCCCTGAGGTCATGAAATCTTGAACTGTTGAATGACCTAAAGAAATCATAGGGCCCCTGCTAGACCTCCTGCAGTTTGCCTACAGGGCAAACAGGTCGGTAGATGAACTGACTGGGGGTTGGTTAGATAGTTCTGTGGTGCAGTCAAAACAACCTGGAGCTGAACATGCTGTGGAGATAACAGCAAATTTCAGGAGGAGCTCACCAACACTGCATCCCCTTATCAAATCCTCGAGCCATGTGTTGGGAAACCTTTAAATCTATTTGGATCTGGGGAAAGACAGAAGCCCTGCATTCCACACTGAGGAGGAGATCAGATGAAGGAGCATTTTCATTTTAGATTTTGTATGTCATCAGAAATACCTTAATGTCTAATCTAACACACCTGGTGGGGTGGGACAGCTATCAAGAGTTATTGTTTAACTTGATGCAGGACTTCAAATTAAGTAATCTGAGAAGGATAATCTGCCTTTACAGGGAGGTGCAACTGGACTATGGAAATTAATTCCATGACTACGTATGATTTGGTCAATAGATGAATTGCAAAATGAGAAGAGAGGCCAAGAACAAAGTCCTGAGGTATTCTATGCACATCAGAAAATGCTGATGTGATAATTTTATAAGAAACACACAATCATTAGGTTAGATAATGATTCATGAGATATAGCACCACCAGTTTGCTCACTATTTTTCTGTCTGATGACATAGAGAAGAAGAATATTACAAGACCAAAATATATATTTTGCGATGTTTTTGTATTTTATATATAAAATGTATATGTATTTCCCCACAATTACTTAAACTTTATCTCCTGGTAACTTCTAAATTAGACAGAAGTCTGGAATCCCAGGCTCCTGGGCCACATGTGGCTCTTTAGCCCACTTTATGTGTCCCTTTTTATGTGGACTGAACAATGAGAGGGAAGCCAGAGCAGAGAGGGAGAAATGTCCAATGTCTACATATACACTACTTTACACACTACTCCAAATTATTCCACAGTGTACAAAGGATATAGGGAAATATCTGGTGTTTAGAATAGTTACAGTACTTTACAAAAAGAGTAAAAAGTTCACCTAGTGGAGATGATAGAGTACATGCCACACAAAGAACTAAGAGTAAACAGACCACTACGTAGTAGCTTAATCTCTATGATGTATGTCCAGTAGAAGGAGGGGAGTTCTTGTCTGAAAAGCTATATAAACTAAAACACACTCAAGAACACATTCAGACAGTTGAATGATGGAGATCTCAGCTCTCTTAATTGGTCTAAGATTAGCTGTATGTTTGTTGGATATAAACGCAGCTCTTACAAAGTATGATTCAGGAAATGATCAGAAACAAAAGGTTGGATATCCACAAGCTAGGGCCGGTGCTGGGGTCAGTTCTGAAGAATCATCTCTGGAATGTAAGTTCCAGGGTACAGCTCATCTACCTGCATTCTCAGTGGATGGTGATTACATTGTTGGGGGTGTTTTCTCCATACACAACTACATGGACACATTGAAGCATAACTACACCATCATACCTGAGCGACTGAGGTGCACAGGAAGGTGGGTATTAATGTGAATAGGGGAATGGGGATGTTAAACTTGTATGGGGAAAAATAATTGAAATTTATTTAATGTGAATACAGTATGTTTTTATATGGTCTCTAAAGCCTCAAAAAAGCTTCTCTTTTGGACATTTTTTGCCCTGGTATTTGCTTAATGTTCATATAATGTCAAGAATAGCAGGAGGTGGCTATATGAAAGGAAACAGTTTTGTTTTTCCTAAAGAAAATATAGTTCTTTTGTTTAATTTTATTGGTCAAGACAATCTGACATACTGCATTTTTGGCTTACTAATTTATTATTTGTATCAATAAAATAATAGTTTTCTTTTAGTATGTTTTAATAGAAATTGGACACTGTCTATATCATATAATAACACATCCATCATAAGTTTCAAAACTGATGTGTGTCTGTGCAGACTTGACTCCCGTGAATTACGCTTTTCACGAGCAATGATCTTTGCCATAGAGGAGATTAACAACAATTCAAAGCTGCTTCCAGGCATCAGACTCGGTTATCAGATCCATGATTCATGTGGCTCAGTTCCAATGGCAGTGAAAGTAGCGTTCCAGCTTACAAATGGCTTGGACCCAATGTTTTACACTGGCTACAATTGCTCACAATCTGGTATGGTGATGGCGATTGTTGGTGAGTCAGGGTCCACCCCTTCCATCAGCATGTCACGCATTATTGGACCTTACAAAATACCTTTGGTAAGTAACTTAAAACTTTTACTGTTCTAATAGACTATAAAAATGCTACTTTAAAAAATAAGAACAAAATTATTACAAGGTGTTTTTATCTTGTAATAAATAAAACAATCTGCTAATAAAACAAGTGAAAATTCACTTGGTAAGATTTCTTAAAATAAAATGTTACAATTAGTAAAAGCTAATCTTAAAATTACCTGGAAAAACTCGTTTTAAGCTACTTTGATCAGGATTTGGATGTGGTGTGTTTCAGAATAAGAAAACAATGCTCAAAATTAATATTTTTTTAAATTAAGAATTGACAATATCTTCATTGAGGATGCATTTAACTTATTCTAAGCTTTACAAGAACAAGTCTGTTCTAGAATTATGACCGCCTTGGTGTTGAAATAAAATGTCTTTTCAGTGAGCTGAAAAATACTCACATTTAGCATTTGTTAGTAAGTGTATAATTTTCTAATTACTTATTGTAAGCTCCACAGTGCTGATAATGATCTACATAAGACATCATCCACTTCAAATAAAAATGATTTTATTTTCATTAGCAAACTTTGACAACCCAGTACATCAGATGGACAATACACAGCAGGTTTCCTGTATCTATGAGATATTAAAGCTTGGACCTGAACATCTGGTCAATAAATACCTCTTAAGATCAATGTTGACTAACATACCTTACCTTGTAATCAAGAATCAATAGTGGATGGTAGCAAATAAGATCATTCTAAATGTTGTCTCTTCTACTGGACAACAAAAGCTTCCACACTATACAGATATAACACTGTTAAAAACTAAAATAATTTATTAACAATAACAGATGAGAAAGAATAAAGGGGGTATTACACAATGTCCTAATGTCCAAAGTGATCCTAACAGATGGAACCATCATTGCCTACTTTTTTTCATTTATACTGGGTGTTACAGCTGTTGGTCAACAAAAACTTTCCAATCATCCAGGCCCTTCTTATAAGAGGGTGTGAGGTCTTTCTCATGGATTGCATCCAAGAGGACCTCTGATTGTATGACTAAAAGCAGACTGGGGTATGTAAGATGTAGAGCATTATAGTATGCCATTGGGTACAGAGCACCATCTGTAACCTCATCTTTTGGAAAGTAGTTACTGGCACATCTCCTACAGCCAGGAGGCAGTTGGATGAACTCACAATTAGGACTGGACAGGACAGGACAAATAATTGAATAACCATGACATAATTAAATAACCATGTCACCATGTCATAACCACATCACTTACAAAGTGGATATATAAATAATTGTTCTGTGTGGTAACACTTTTTTAATGTTTCATGTTTGCTTTTTGTTCATATGTCAAGTATTGTTGTGTTTTATGCTAGAATTTCTTCCTGACCACTCAGATGTGAGCTGGTGATTTTCCAATAAAAATATATTTAGTCAAATCAAGTATATATTAAGTATATTTTTAAAAACAAAATATTTTATATTTTACAAATGGCAGAGCAACTAAAATATCTTTAAAAGTGCCTTGTTTCATCAAAGATTAAAATTAAAAACAATATATTTACAAGAGTCTTTTATTTAACAAAATATTTAACATACGTTGTCTTAAAACAAGTCCTTCTGTCTTACTGAAATGTTACTTGTTAAGTGATTGTGTAATTGTGTAATTCATTTCATGTGTAATGAGATAATGTGACTAGAAATTAGACAAATATACTTTTTAAGTTAATTTGAAGCTATTTTAAGTTTTTGCAGTGTATTGCACTGTTTTTGGAGACACTAAACATTTATAGAGTGTTGTTTTCAATTAGGTGAGTCACTTTGCCACTTGTGCCTGCTTGTCCAATAAGCAGCAGTACCCCAGTTTCTTCAGAACCATCCCCAGTGACCAATTCCAGGCTGAAGCACTGGCCAAGCTGGTAAAACAGTTTGGCTGGACTTGGATAGGTGCTGTCCGGTCAGATTCAGACTATGGAAATAATGGCATGGCATCTTTCCTGGATGCGGCATACAAAGAGGGGATCTGTGTTGAATACTCTGAATCATTCTATCGTACCCATCCACGTAGCAGGATAAAGAAAGTGGCTGATGTGATCCGCAGGTTTTTACATAACTACCTCAGTTTGCTTTTTCTTTGTTGACACTGTTGCACCTTCTTTTAAAATCACAAAGATATTTTATCAAAGTCATCCAAAAAGACTGTTTGTGTAATATCTTTCTTTTTATCATGTTTATCTCATATTTTTAAACAAATTGGCAGTGTGGGCAGCACTCTACATTGAACACACCTTAAAGATAAAATGCTTTTCCAAAGTTGTTGGTTACAACTTTAATACCTATTTCAACTCCAGTTGTGTTTATATTGATTTGATGTAACATTTCAAGCTATTACCTTTCTCCAGGTCAACAGCTATGGTTGTTGTGGCATTTGTGGCCTCTGGAGACATGAGGCTACTTCTGGAGGAGCTGTCTCGTGAGCCTTTTCTACCTCGCCAGTGGATAGGCAGTGAGGGCTGGGTGACTCACCCAGACATGCTAAGGTTCACTGTCTGTGATGGAGCGATTGGATTTGGTATTCCAAAATCAGTAATCCCAGGGCTGAGAGACTTCCTGCTGGATCTCTCTCCCACTAAAGTGGCAGCCTTCCCAATACTTACTGAATTCTGGGAGGATGCATTCAACTGCAGCCTGGAAAAAAGTGAGAAAGCTGTGCACATAAATAATAGTTACAGCTGGGTTTGTGGGGCTGTGTATTTTGATGAAGGCCTGTTTTAAAAAGTCATTAGCTGTTTTGAGACCAAACTCCCAGGTTTTTATTAAAATCTATATTTCTTTATCTTAATCACACTTGATGCCTTAGTGACAAAGATTCCAGATCTTTTATTTTCTCTTTGCAGACACCGGTCATGTTAGTAGTTAACAAAGAGATTTAAACATGTTTCTTATAAATTAATCCAAAACAGTGCTTTAAAATGTTATGTAATGTAAGTATGTAAGCTATTACAAATGAAGCAGAACATTACATATATGTGTATTCAGTGGGTTACATCAAATTAAAAACAAAACAATAAACATGTTGTAAGCTTATGGTAAAAAACTATCCTTAAATAAATAAACAATACATAATAAATTATGATTAACCTTAAAAATTCAGCCATCTCTGTCTCTGTATATTTTAGGTGCTGCTAAAGACAAAAAATTGTGTAATGGAAGTGAAGACATACAAAATCTCCAGAGTCCGTACACTGACACATCTCAGCTCCGCATCACTAACATGGTGTACAAAGCTGTTTATGCAATAGCTCATGCCATTCATAATGCTGTATGTCAGGAGACAAATTCTACAACTCAGTGTGACAAACTCTCCAGGATAGAGTCAAAACAGGTCAGTTGATACAAATAAATAATTTACTACCTTTCTATAGGTGCTATATATCTTTTACAAAATAAATATTCATTTTATAATCACGGTTTATTTCTGTCTTTCATTATAACACAGGTTCTCACTCAGTTGAAGAAAGTAAATTTTTCCCAAAATGGTTATCATGTGTCATTTGATGCTAACGGGGATCCTGTGGCCACATATGAGCTGGTTAACTGGCAGAAAAGTAAAAGTGGCAGCCTTGAGTTTGTGACAGTAGGGTACTATGATGCATCACTGCCGGTGGGCCAGGAGTTTCATATCAAAACGAACATCACCTGGATGGAGGGCAGAAAACAGGTAAGGAGGATTGGAACTGCCGACATTTTAAAATGCTAAGCCAAAAGTGAGCAGCAATAATTTAACATCTCAACAGCTGTGTTTGTATGTATATACTGTTTATGGCAGGTACCAGTGTCAGTGTGCAGTGACAGTTGTCCTCCAGGAACTCATAAAGTGCTGCAGAAAGGAAAACCCATCTGCTGTTATGACTGTATACCATGTGCTGAGGGGGAGATCAGCAACGAAACAGGTAATATCATGTTTTCTTATGTAACTCTACCTCATAAAATACATGTCTTTTAAATGTTCTTTGTGATTTATATTTTTCAGATTCCACTGACTGTTTTCATTGCCTCAAGGAGTTCTGGCCAAATGCAGAGAGAGACACTTGTTTCCCAAAGTCAGTAGAGTTTCTTTCCTTCAGTGAGGTCCTAGGAATCATCCTGGCTGCATTCTCCGTTTCTGGTGCCTGTCTGGCCGTTATAATAACAGTTGTTTTCTTCCATCACAGAACCTCCCCAATAGTCAGGGCCAACAACTCTGAACTGAGCTTCCTGCTGCTCTTCTCCTTGACTCTGTGTTTCTTATGTTCATTAACTTTCATTGGAGCACCCTCTGAGTGGTCCTGCATGCTGCGCCACACAGCATTTGGGATCACCTTTGTCCTCTGCATCTCTTGTGTTCTTGGGAAAACTATCGTTGTGTTAATGGCCTTCAAAGCTACACTTCCAGGTAGTAACATCATGAAATGGTTTGGTCCTCTACAGCAAAGACTGACTGTAGTGTCTTTTACACTCATTCAAGTTCTAATATGTACAGTTTGGTTGGTTGTTAGTCCTCCTTTTCCAATGAAAAACCTCACCACATACAAAGATAGAATCATCCTGGAGTGTGCATTAGGTGCAGCTCTTGGATTCTGGGCTGTTCTTGGGTACATAGGTCTACTGGCTGTGTTTTGCTTTGTGTTAGCTGTTCTAGCCCGAAAACTGCCCGATAATTTTAATGAAGCCAAGTTTATCACCTTCAGCATGTTGATATTCTGTGCAGTCTGGATCACCTTTATCCCAGCTTATGTCAGCTCTCCTGGGAAATTTACTGTGGCTGTGGAGATATTTGCCATTCTGGCCTCTAGTTTTGGACTAATACTGTGTATATTTGCTCCAAAGTGTTTCATTATATTATTTAAACCAGAGAAGAACACCAAGAAACATTTAATGAACAAAAAGGAATAGTAGGAGCTTCTCAAATAATTAAAATTCACATAATATCGCCTATGACTTGCACAGCTATAATCTTTCATGTATAATTTTTAAAGGTATTCTGTGCATATCCATGCATTTCTGTATAATGTCTGTAGCACCCAATAAAACTCTTAATGCTAAAACTAGCTGTTCATTTTTGTTACTATTATCCATGTTGCAACTTCTTGGAATTTCCAGAGTTGCACCAACTCAATATTTATATGTTTGTAAGTGGTTTTAGGCACTAATGTGAAACAAAACAGAATGGCTTCTTCACTTTGTTCAGTAGTGCAATTGTTAAACAGTGATAATTTATATCTTTTTTACTTATCTTATCTTATCTTATCTGTGAAAAAGTGGCAAGGTTTTAATAGTTCATGAGCTGTGTTATCAGGGTTAACAGGTCTCTATTACAGGTAAATAGTTTGAAGGTGAGAGACTTATTGAAGTTTGTGAAAGAGCTACTTCACAGAACAGAGAAACCTGTATACTATCCTAGAGTCAGGGAACCAGGGAAAGGAAATTGCTTGTTAGCATTTAATCAGTAATCCAGCTAAAAGAGAAAAGACCCATCATTTCTATAGAACTGTTTTGCTGTTTGGGAAGCAGGTGAAGAATCAAGCCTTGCTGTTTTGGCTTTAGATTAAACACTGGATGTGAGGTAGCACTAGGAGGATTTCCACAAACAGGTTGGTAGGCATAGCACTGCCTTTTGGAGTGCTCTTATTTTCTAGAGTTCCCATGGTGAAAGATGTTGAATAGTCTGGATACATATTAAAAGTTTCACAAATATTGGGACAAAAGCATTGTTGTTGTTCTTGTTGTTCTGTTGCAGCCTGATAGTATAGTTGTTTAAATTCATTTTTTCAGATTAATCTGCACTTCGCATCTTATATTGACAGAGTAAAAATAGAATTGTAGAAATGTTTGTGAATTTATTAAAAATAAAAAAAGACATATCACAAGTATATATGTATCCAGACCCTTTGCTAACTACTATGTTGAAGCACCTTTGACAACAATTACAAACTTGAGGCTTTGTGGGTATGATGCAAAACAGCTTCTTTGCATATCCTCTCAAGCTCAGTCAGGTTGGATGGGAAGCCATTTTCAAGTCTCTTCAGAGATGTTCAATAGGGTTCAATTTAGGGCTCTGGCTGGGCGATTCTGGGACATTTACAGAGTTGTCCCTAAGCCACTCCTGTGTTGTCTTGGCTGTATGCTTAGGATTGTTGTCATGTAGGAAGGTGAACCGTTGACACAGTCTGAGGTCCTGAGCATTGTGGAACAGGTTTTCATTTAGGGTATCTCTACTTTTCACCATTCATCTTTTCAACACTGACCAGTCTCCCAGTTCCTTCTGCTGATAAACACCCCCACAGCATGATGCTGCCACAACCATGCTTCACTGCATGGATGGTACTGGACAGGTGACAAAGGGTGCCTAGTTTTCTCCAGACATAATGTTTAGAATTAGCCAAACAGTTCAATCCAGTTGTCATCAGAACAGAGAATGTTGTTCCTAACAATCTGAGAGTCCTTCAGGTGCCTCGTTGCAAATTACAACCAAACCTTTTGTGTGTTTAGCACTGAGGAGAGGCTTCAGTCTAGCCACTTTGCCATAAAGCCCAGAAGGGCTGCAATAATAGTTGTTCTTCAGGAACTTTGTCTCATTTCCACACAGGATCTCTGGAGCTAAGTCAGAGTGACCATCAGGTTCTTAGTCAGCTCTCTCACTAAAGCCCTTCTCCCATGATCGGTTAGCAGTTTTTTTTTTTGTAGCCTTCCTCACATCTGTGCCTTGCAATAATCTTGTTTCTGTGCTCTGCAAACATCCTTAGTTTTTTTTTGTTTTTTTTTTTGTTATTAGCCCCCACTGTTTCCTGCCTTGGAGGGAACGGCCAGTGTCCCCTTTGTTCAGTCCTTTGTGTGGCACTGTCGGTGGACTTGGATTTGAGACCGGAGGGTCCCGCTGACAAATTACCTGACTTGACCGTCCAGTACCACCAATAATTGATGTAACCAAGCATCACATCAGAAGGCTGGACAGAGAGTTTGGCTATCCACAAGTGAGCTCCCGCTCAAAGTTGAGTCTAGGGAGCTTGCTTTAATGGCACATTTCCAGTGCTAAGGTGGTGAATCCTGTAGCAGTCATACTCAGATTTCCTGAGCCACAATACATTCCTCCAACATTTCATGTTTCCAAAATCAAAACTGTGAGAACCAGAGGTCTCCTGCCAGCTCCATTCCCTCTGCCACTCCCTGCTCAACTTTTCCTCATCCTTAGTGTTGCCGGGTCTCCTCATTACAGTTCTCCCTGCCTTGGTAACTGTGAAGGTTGACATGTTTATTTTAGAAGAATGCGTCTGCTAAATCAAGTTGGTGACTGTCTTTTGTTTTGCCTTATTCAACCTTTTGTTATTGTGGCATATCATGATTTTTGTAGGAGGACTGTTTTTGTAGCCTTGATTTTGTGGATTCTAACTCTCCCCAGAGACATCATTAGTTTGTGGTTTTACTTGAATTACATTAGGCCTTCTCTACTCTTTGTTCCTCTTTGCCTAAAAGAAAAATTGTAAATTTCTGTTTATCTGCATATCAGACTTTCTTTCTTTATTCTGTAGTCCTTTATTAATAAACTACCAATTCCGAGAGGCTCCTGTGTTATGTGATTTATCTGACAAAAAAGATAAGCTGAGAAGAATTCATGGCTATACTGATGCTGATTTATATTGAAATAAACTTCTCTTGTTATGTAATTTGGTTAATTGATTGTTAATAATCATACTGTTAAGTATAGCCTCTCATACTGTAGACTAATGCATACCAGACCATGATCTTAAACTGTAGGACTTTTCCATGGCCTTACTTCATAACCTGCAACAGTTTTTTTTTAAATACAGGAAAATTACTGGGATATCTGGTGTTTCCAGTAGTAAATTAATAAGCGGACAAAGAAAGGGACACTGAGTGGAGGTTAATACAACACATGTAAAACTAATTAAGACAAACACAGATGACTGGGTAGATGCTCCCTCTCTCTGATGTTAGATTAGCTGACGTACAATAAGGAGGGATGCAGTTTTCTTCAAAGTTATATAAACCAGTGTATAGACACCTATACACAAGAGCATACATTTGAGGGATGGAGATCTTAGCTCTCATTATTGGTCTGAGATTAACTCTGTGTTTGTTAGAGATAAACTCATCTCTTGCTTTGAATGGTTCATGCGATAATTTGGAACAGCAGGCTGTATCCACACAGTCTAGTGCTTGTTCTGAAGTTAGTACTGAGGATTCATCTGTCATATGTAAACTGCAGGGTACTGCTCATCTACCTGCATTCTCAGAGGGTGGTGACTACATCATCGGTGGAGTTTTCTCCACACACTACAACATGGAAATTGTGAAACATAACTACACCACCATGCCTGCACTACTAAAGTGCACAGGGAGGTTAGTACGAAGGAGAAGTGGGGGATGAAAATTCCAAAGTATCAGTGATTGTAAACTATATGTATATCTGTGTGTATAAACAATTCACCTTTTCATATTAAAGGCTCAATCAGAATTTGTCCATATAATTATTGTAATTTATACACAGCAATGGTAGAATGTGACTATAGGACAGCATTTTGAGTCTTTCTAGTGAAGATATATTGTAGTTAAGTTGTTAAATTTTGGTGTTTGAAAAATCTATATTTGGTTTACACATGCAGTTCTGCTATTATATTCATAACCATGCACTTAGGGTCCTCTTCATCAAATTGTTTTGGGGGGGGGTTCGTTTACTTGATAATATTGTGAAAGGTCTGTATTATTTATTTTAACACTGATGATGTCTGTGTGATTTCACACATACACACCATCAAACATTTTAACACTGTTGTGTGTCTGTGTCAGAATTGAACCACGTGAACTGCACTTCTTGCGGACAATGATCTTTGCCATAGAGGAGATCAACAACAGTTCAAAGCTGCTTCCAGGTATCAGACTTGGTTATCACATCCATGACTCATGCGCTTCAGTTCCAATGGCAGTGAAAGTAGCATTCCAGCTTACAAATGGTCTCGACCCTGTGTTTTACACTGGTAATAATTGCTCACAATCTGGTATGGTGATGGCTGTTGTTGGTGATTCTGCATCCACGTCATCTATCAGCATTTCTCGCATCATCGGGTCCTTTAATATTCCTCAAGTAAATATCTGAAATATTTTGGCATGGCATGAAGTGGTGTTTCAAATTTCCTCAGAGCTATCTGAGCATGGCACTTAACTGAAAGAATCACATTCTTTTCCTCAGGTGAGTCACTTTGCCACTTGTGCCTGCTTGTCCAATAAGCAGCAGTACCCCAGTTTCTTCAGAACCATCCCCAGTGACCAGTTCCAGGCTAATGCACTGGCCAAGCTGGTGAAACAGTTTGGCTGGACTTGGATAGGTGCTGTCCGGTCCGATTCAGACTATGGAAATAATGGCATGGCATCTTTCCTGAAAGCAGCGTACAAAGAGGGAATCTGTGTTGAATACTCTGAATCTTTTAATCGTGTTCACCCACGTAGCAGGATCCAGAAAGTGGCTGATGTGATCCGCAGGTTTGTAAATTACTAAATCAGAATTAAACACATAATATACATAACATAAATATATTTTGCACCAAAATTTTAAGTAAAACTTTATTTTTCATTGTTTTTAATTCTCTGATATTTAATATATTAAGTGTTCCAGTATTATTTGATCAGCACACCAAGCTATAAGACAAACCTAATTGTGTCTCTACAGGTCAAAAGCTATGGTTGTTGTGGCATTTGCAGGCTTAGGAGAAATGATGTTATGATTTTGAAATCTCATTGCAACGACTTGAAACTTGAGATTCTGTATAAAAATGAAAATATTGGCTTCAAAATGTCAACATGGAAGTCCTGGTTACAAGGTCACAGCACATAAATAGTCTACAAGCAGCCAAGATAAATACTTATTTAATTTTGTACTCACTATACTAAGTGCAGTGTATTAGTTTCTACAATGTGATCAGGTTATTACACTAAGTGCATTTATCATTTAATCATGTATCTATTTATAATATAAAAATGTGTCAATTTAGGGTTAGAAGGGTTAAAAGATATATATTGCTAAAAGTTAGATAATAAAAGTTATACAAAGCTATATAATCAAGCTACAAAGCAACTGTTTCTGTTTATGTATATTATAGGTTCTGCTACAGACAAAAAATTGTGTAATGGAAGTGAAGACATACAAAAGCTCCAGAGTCCGTACACTGACACATCTGAGCTCCGCATCACCAACATGGTCTACAAAGCTGTTTATGCAATAGCTCATGCCATTCATAATGCTGTGTGTCAGGAGACAAATTCTACAACTCAGTGTGACAAACTCTCCAGGACAGAGTCCAAACAGGTCAATCGAAACAAAAGAAAAACAATCCATCTCTCCAGCTATGATTATATACGTTCTTTCCCTTCTCTCCCGCACTGTCTTACCTAACTTCATCCTTCCAGGTTCTTACTCAGCTGAAAAAAGTAAACTTTTCCCAAAATGGTTATCATGTGTCATTTGATGCTAACGGGGATCCTGTTGCCAAATATGAGCTTGTTAACTGGCAAAAAAGTATGAGTGGAAGCCTTGAGTTTGTGACAGTAGGATACTATGATGCATCACTACCAGTTGGAAAGGAGTTCCATATCTACAAAGACATCACCTGGATGGAGGGCAGGACACAGGTAAGGTGGAATGTTTGAACATCAGAAAAGCTGTGTGGCAAAGACACATTTATACTGCAAAGCTCTAATGAAAAGCAATAAAATTGAGGAAATGTTACTTTGAATAAGCAAAATTACTTCCAGACAACAAATATGTCCTAAATCATGTAGGATGATGTTCTTAAACTTAGCAAATATCTATGCTATAATCTTTAAATTAAGCAATGTTTGGAACTTTCCCTTAAAACTACTACTTCTGCACTAAAATCACACATTTATCTATATACATATAAGAAATAACACACAAAAAAAGACTTGTTTATCTCACTATGTAGGAAAATGTAAAAATTGTGCATCCACTGCTGTGCAGCTGTCATGAAATAAGGGTATGTGCCATAGTATTTACATAGAAAAAGAATTTAAGAAAAAGAATATTTTAATGAGTAATGATGACTAAGATAAACATAATGGAGATTAGTTTGCTTCAAGAAAGAGTAAAACCGATAGTAATGGTCCCAAAGTCCAAAGGTCAAAAATAAAATCAACTACCCCGTTCAGCTAGAGTTTTATAACCACACCTCTCCTCCTAAGTATTTATAAATTGATTTATTTATTTATTTATTTATTTATATATATATATATATTGCCTTGATTGAAGGTATTTTATCTCACTTAGATTCCACTTCTTGCAATGTATGTAATAAGAATGGCTGTGCCTTTTTGAATTTTTATATAACATACATATTTTTGGTTCTTTCTGCTTATAATGCCACAGCAGGCAGATCTTTTGCCCACCTATTGATTTTGCACAGTTTTTATGCCGGATGCCCTTCTTGATTTTTCTCACCCAGGGACACAACATCTAGTCGGGAGGAGCGGGGCGTGAGCCTCCAACCGAATGGTCGGTAGGAGGCCAGTCTACCAACTGAGCCATTGTGGCCCCTGCTATGTTGTATAACATTAATACCATCAGTAATTCCTTCAAAAAATAAAAAAAAGTCATATTGCGATTATTGGTTATATAGTTGACTGGTAATGAATTTGCCTATGTGCCATTTATTTAAAAAGTTGAGGAGGAGTTAGAGCAGAGCATAAATCAAGTTGACAACTAGCAGCAACAAAGACCATCTGCTGTGTTGCCTCACATCACCTTAATCTACTGCAAAAAGTAGCACTTGAGCACATCATAGTCACTTAAATCAAAGTCCAGCACAGATGTACATCCTACACACTGCAGACATACAATTTGTAACCAAAGATGCATTTGATTAACAATTTCACATCCTTCTCATTTACCACTGATTAGCTACTTCTAATCATAAATATGTTTGAAATTATAAAGGACACTAACAATTTTATTACTGATTCTGACTTGTGCTAATGGTTTACTGCAAAAACTATATGGAAATGTATCTGTATATACCTTATGTGGCAGGTACCAGTGTCAGTGTGCAGTGAGAGCTGTCCTCCAGGAACTCATAAAGTGCTGCAGAAAGGAAAACCCATCTGCTGTTATGACTGTATACCATGTGCTGAGGGAGAGATCAGCAATGCTACAGGTAAAATATGTTTTCTCATGTAAATGTATCACACTAAATACATGTAGGCTACATTTTCTTTTTGATTGATTCTTTCAGATTCCACTGACTGTTTCCCATGCCCCAAGGAGTTCTGGCCAAATGCAGATAGAGACACTTGTTTCCCGAAGCCTGTAGAGTTTCTTTCCTTTAGCGAGGTCCTCGGAATCATCCTGGCTTCATTCTCAGTTTGTGGTGCCTGTCTGGCCGTTATAATAACGGCTGTTTTCTTCCATCACAGAACCTCCCCAATAGTCAGGGCCAACAACTCTGAGCTTAGCTTCCTGCTGCTCTTCTCCTTGACTCTGTGTTTCTTATGTTCATTAACTTTCATTGGAGCACCCTCTGAGTGGTCCTGCATGCTGCGCCACACAGCATTTGGGATCACCTTTGTCCTCTGCATCTCTTGTGTTCTTGGGAAAACTATAGTTGTGTTAATGGCCTTCAAAGCTACACTTCCAGGTAGTAACATCATGAAATGGTTTGGTCCTCTACAGCAAAGAATGACTGTAGTGTCTTTTACATTCATCCAAGTTCTAATATGTACAGTTTGGTTGGTTGTTAGTCCTCCTTTTCCAATGAAAAACCTCACCACATACAAAGATAGAATCATCCTGGAGTGTGCATTAGGTTCACTTATTGGATTCTGGGCTGTGCTTGGGTACATAGGTCTACTGGCTGTGTTTTGCTTTGTGTTAGCTGTTCTAGCCCGAAAACTGCCTGATAATTTTAATGAAGCCAAGTTTATCACCTTCAGCATGTTGATATTCTGTGCAGTGTGGATCACCTTTATCCCAGCTTATGTCAGCTCTCCTGGGAAATTCACTGTGGCTGTGGAGATATTTGCCATTCTGGCCTCTAGTTTTGGACTAATACTGTGTATATTTGCTCCAAAGTGTTTCATTATATTATTTAAACCAGAGAAAAACACCAAGAAACATTTGATGAGCAAAAAGGAATAGTACTTTTTTAAAGCTGGTAAAAACAAACAAACTCATAAAATACATACTTTATGCTGTGCACATTTAACAAAGTTCCAGACATGTGAAGGTTAAACATATTTTAATAAATAAATCATAATCCCCAAAGACTCCTCAAAGTAGCTTTTTTAGCTGCTGGTAAAGGAAGAACCATGCTGTGTTGCTTTAGATTATCCGATTAGATTAGATTGCCTTTGTAGTTTACCTGTTAAGGTAGTTGTCCAGTTGAAACAATGCATAACAATTGTTTTTGTTACAAGAAAGTTACGTTCAGCTAAGCTCAGCTCAGCTATTGAAAGGAACAGACGTGGACTACAAGAGACACATTAGCGGGAGCAAAGAAACTGACTACAAGGTAGTGAGGACGCAACAAGGTAGAAGTGAAAGTTTCAGTGTGTAGCTGTGGAGGCACACGGTTTCTTACCGAGTTCTGTGCATTCAGCCATATTTTGAGAAATGTGTTCTGTGGATTAAGTCATACTTTGAGAAACTTGTTTGATGAAACTGTTTGTGAATGTGTTTGTGAAATTACTGTTCGTAAACTTGAAGTGAAGAATTAGTCCTTTATCGGCTAAAATTGAGAAACAAATACAATAAATGTACAATGTTCATCATAAAACGATCTCTGGAGTGGAACAATTGTTGGACAATCATAAGTAAAATCACCTCTACACTAGCCATGTAAACCACAGTTAATCATACCATGAGACAAAACATTGTTAAAAATCAAACTAACATCATCAATTAAATAGCACATTCCTCAGTCTCCACCAGTATCAAATGCTTCTGAGAAGATGTAGAGAGCTTAGCTCTGCCACCTCACAGCCAGAAGGTTGTGGTTTCGCATTCTGGCCAGCGGTAGCCTTTCTCTGTGGAGTTTGCATGTTGTCCCTGTGCTTGCGTGGGTTTCCTCTGGGTACTCCGGTTTCCTCCCACAGTTCCAAAAACATGCATGTTAGGTTAATTGGTAAATCGTAGGTGTAAATGTAAATGGTTGTGTGTATGTCTCTCTGCGGCCCTCAGATGACCTGTCCAAGGTGTACCCCACCTCTCGTACATATCACCCCAAGATATGTGGTGACAGATAATGGATGGATGGATGACTGAGGGACAGGAGCAGATCTTATGTGCAATAATAACTTGTATTTACAGTATAATAGTTGTCACTGAAAACGTTCAGTCACTCCAATCGAACCCAAATACATCAAGTAGCAACTGACTGGAGGCCAGTTAAGAGATTTTCCTAGTGTGTGACCAAGCAGACTTGGTCAAACAAAATGTATCGAGTCTTATTCATGATCTTAAAATTCCTTTTATCTTCATTGTACAAACCAATAGCTACTTCTATAATTAGAGATTATTTAGTGATTGTGTTTATTTTGAAATTCTATTATTAAAATTTCAACACATCCATTTCTCAACAAATCTGACTTTTATGTATTCTGTTGTCTTATATTAATAAACTATTAACAGATTTTGTGTTGTGTTATTTCTCTGAGAAAAAGCCAAAAAGAATTGATATTTTCTCTGACAATGATTTTTTTGAATAAACTTATCTTATTATTTTATTGTTGACAAGGATTAATAAAACTGATTTTAAAATATTAACATTTATTAATTCAACAATTGTTTTCATTTATTCATGTCTTAGGTTAACATCCAACAGACTCTGTCAGCTAGTTTTATTTTAATTCAGCAGAAAAGTACAGAGCAAGATTAGAAAGATATTTGGTGTTTCCACTTCTACATCTAAAGGAGGAGAAAAGAAAGGGACATTTAGTGGATGTCATACAGTACATGTAGACCAAATGAAGGTAAACACAGATGGCTGGGTAGGGGCTCCCTCTCTCTGATGTAAGATTAGCTGACGTACCCCGTAAGGAGGGTTGCAGCTTTCAAAAACATTATATAAACCAGTGAAGAGACACCTTTGCTTGAGTACATCCACTTGAGGGATGGAGATCTTAGCTTTTATTATTAGACTGAAATTAACTTTGTATATGTTTAAGATAAACTCAGCTGTTGCTGACTTGTGCAATGATTTGCAGCCACTGGCTGTATCCACACAGCTTAGATCTTGTGCTGAAGTCAGTACTGTAGATTCATCTGTCATATGTAAACTGTGGGGTACTGCTCATCTACCTGCATTCTCAGAGGATGGTGACTACATCATTGGTGGAGTTTTTTTCATACACTACAACATGGAAATGGTGAAACATAACTACACCACCAAGCCTGAGCCACTAAGGTGCACAGGGAGGTTAGTAAGAAGGAGAATTGAGGATTGGAAATACTGGAGAAATGTTTGATTTGTATCATTTCATTCTAGTTCTGTTACAAATTCTTTGTAGGTAAACAATTTATATAGCTCATACTAATTCAATCATTCAATCAAATCAGTATTTGTTCTACATGACATGTAGTATATTCACAGCAATAGTAGAGTGTGACTATAGGAAAATAAAGTCTTTTGAGTGTTTTCAAGTGAAAATATACTGTAGTTGTCCTACTGAATTTTGGTAGTTTAGAAATTTTCATATAGTTTTGGTTTAAAGATGTAGTAAAGCTATTGTGTCTATAATCACACATTATTGTTCCTCTATATCAGATTTGGATTGTTTTTTCTTTTTTGTTAACATTGTGAACAGTCTGTATTATAGATTTCAACATTTACATATGTGTTTATGTGTTATCACTTATGCAAGTTTCATACATTTCAACACTGACATGTGTCTCTGTCAGAATTGAGCCACTTGACCTGCAATTCTCACTCGCAATGATTTTTGCCATTGAGGAGATCAACAACAGTTCAAAGCTGCTTCCAGGAATCAGACTCGGTTATCAGATTCATGACTCATGTGCTGCAGTTCCCATGGCAGTGAAAGTAGCATTTCAGCTTACAAATGGTCTGGACCCTGTGTTTTATACTGGTGACAATTGTTTGCAATCTGGTATGGTGATGGCTGTTGTTGGTGATTCTGGGTCCACGCCATCCATCAGCATTTCACGCATCATTGGCTCTTTTAATATTCCTCAAGTAAGTAAATATTTTGGCAAATGGTGTTTGCTCAAACTTTTCCTTAAATGTTCAATGAAACAATCACACTGTGCTCGTTTTCTTTAGGTGAGTCACTTAGCTACCTGTGCCTGCTTGTCCAATAAGGAGCAGTACCCAAGTTTCTTCAGAACCATCCCCAGTGACCAGTTCCAGGCTGATGCACTGGCCAAGCTGGTGAAACAGTTTGGCTGGACTTGGATAGGTGCTGTCCGCTCAGATTCAGATTATGGAAATAATGGCATGGCATCTTTTCTAGCCACTGCACACAAAGAGGGGATCTGTGTTGAATACTCTGAATCTTTTAACCGTTTCCACCCACGGAGCAGGATCCAGAGAGTGGCTGATGTGATTCGCAGGTTTGTATATCACTCACTATACTTGTGTTATACAGTAAGTGTGGAGCATTAATGCTTAATGCTCTCATTTTTATTTTGTTCAGTGCACCAGTATTAAGCATTCTAAGTAAGTATCTTTGTGATTATACTATAACACAAAATTTCTGTTTAACATCTCTACAGGTCAACATCAGTGGTTGTTGTGGCATTTGCAGACTTAGGAGAAATTAGGTTATTGATGGAGGAGCTGTCTCGTGAGCCTTCCCCACCCCGCCAGTGGATAGGCAGCGAGGCCTGGGTGACTCACCCAGACATGTTGAAGTTCACTCTATGTGCTGGAGCCATTGGATTTGGTATTCCTCAGTCTGAAATACCAGGTCTGAGAGACTTCCTGCTGGATCTCTCTCACACTAAAGTGGCAGCCTCCCCAATACTTACTGAGTTCTGGGAGGATGCATTTAACTGCAGGCTGAAAAAAAGTGAGAATCCTGTGCTAATTTTAAAATCCTACTTGAATGACTTGAAATTTAGATGTTGTCCTGTGGAATATTCGGTATTAACCAGGCAATATTGTTCTCAAAATGCCAATACTGAAATCCTGTGCACAGTATTTAACATAAGGACTAAAAATTAAAGACTTTTTTCCTTAATAAAGGCCACTCATTGTAAGTTGCAGATTTATGTGTGTTAATATGATTAACTGTTTCTACACAACACTGTTTTGGGATTTGTAATGTAATATACATAATACACAATATTGATACATTAAATTCTGCAAAGTACATATCATAATTTTAAAATAATAAAAGGATATGGACTTTCACTAATGCATGAAGTAATAATAATAATAATTTTATCAATTACTTTCTATTTAATTACTACTATATCATCAAACTACAAAATTACTGTTTCTGTTTCTGTATATTTTAGATGCTGCTACAGACGAGAAATTGTGTGACGGAAGTGAAGACATAAAAAAGCTCCAGAGTCCGTACACTGACACATCGGAGCTCCGCTTCACCAACATGGTTTACAAAGCTGTTTATGCAATAGCTCATGCCATTCATAATGCTGTGTGTCAGGAGACAAATTCTAGAAGTCAGTGTGACAAACTCTCCAGGACAGAGTCCAAACAGGTCAGTTGTAATGAATAAATAAACACTCCACTGACTTTCTTTAGCTACTATATACCTTTTATGATATACAGAAGCACTTTTTGTATACACTGTTTTTCTATCCCTGATTATTACGCAGGTTCTTACTCAGCTGAAAAAAGTAAATTTTTCCCAAAATGGTTATCATGTGTCATTTGATGCTAATGGGGATCCAGTAACCACATATGAGCTGATTAACTGGCAGAAAAGTAAAAGTGGCAGCCTTGAATTTGTGACAGTAGGGTACTATGATGCATCACTACCGGGGGGCCAAGAGCTCAATATCAACAAGAACCTCACCTGGATGCAGGGCAGGACACATGTAAGGAGAATTTATTTAACACCATGAGAGCAGAATAGTAAAGAATATATATCATTGTGTTGTATATCATAAATATATTGAGTAACTGTTGCACGAAAACTAAAAATACATCATATTTCAATATTGGTTATATAGAGTCATGGCCATGTCTTTGAAAACACTGCATTGCTAAAGTCAGTGAACAAAAGACATACATCTAATTTCTTCACAAGGATAGGAAAGCAGAAGACCTAGCACTGCATATACACAATTTATATACAAAGCAGCATTTGCTTACCATTGTTATATGATTTTCATTAATCACAGACTAGCTACTTCTAATCTAATATAATCTAAGAATATCTCTAATATTATAAATAGGAAGGCCATTGTTAATACTATTGGGATAATTATAATTGAAAAAATTTGATTTTTTGAAAATTTTCACTGAGCCCTATATGCACATTTATCTGCATATACTGTGTGTGGCAGGTTCCAGTGTCAGTGTGCAGTGACAGCTGTCCTCCAGGAACTCATAAAGTGCTGCAGAAAGGAAAACCCATCTGCTGTTATGACTGTATACCATGTCCTGAGGGAGAAATCAGCAATGCTACTGGTAAAAAATGTTTTCTCATGTAAATCTATCCCATTAATTCACGACATGAATGCATGACTGCTGCAGGTTCTTTTGATCCTTTCAGATTCCACTGACTGTTTCCCATGCCCCAAAGAGTTGTGGCCAAATGCAGAAAGAGACACTTGTTTTCCAAAGCCCGTAGAGTTTCTTTCCTTCACCGAGGTCCTTGGAATCATCCTGGCTGCATTCTCAGTCATTGGTGCCTGTCTGGCCATTATAACAGCAACTGTTTTCTTCCGTCACAGAACCTCCCCAATAGTCAGGGCCAACAACTCTGAACTGAGCTTCCTGCTGCTCTTCTCCTTGACTCTGTGTTTCTTATGTTCATTAACTTTCATTGGAGCACCCTCTGAGTGGTCCTGCATGCTGCGCCACACAGCATTTGGGATCACCTTTGTCCTCTGCATCTCTTGTGTTCTTGGGAAAACTATAGTTGTGTTAATGGCCTTCAAAGCTACACTTCCAGGTAGTAACATCATGAAATGGTTTGGTCCTCTACAGCAAAGAATGACTGTAGTGTCTTTTACATTCATCCAAGTTCTAATATGTACAGTTTGGTTGGTTGTTAGTCCTCCTTTTCCAATGAAAAACCTCACCACATACAAAGATAGAATCATCCTGGAGTGTGCATTAGGTTCACTTATTGGATTCTGGGCTGTGCTTGGGTACATAGGTCTACTGGCTGTGTTTTGCTTTGTGTTAGCTGTTTTAGCCCGAAAACTGCCTGATAATTTTAATGAAGCCAAGTTTATCACCTTCAGTATGTTGATATTCTGTGCAGTCTGGATCACCTTTATCCCAGCTTATGTCAGCTCTCCTGGGAAATTTACTGTAGCTGTGGAGATATTTGCCATTCTGGCCTCTAGTTTTGGACTAATACTGTGTATATTTGCTCCAAAGTGTTTTATCATATTATTTGAACCTGAGAAGAACACCAAGAAACATTTAATGAACAAAAAGGAATAGTAGGAGCTTCTCAAATAATTAAAACTCACATAATATAGCTTATGACTTGCACAGCCATAATCTTTCACATATAATTTTAAAACTAACATTTTAATTTTTGTTACTGTAATCCATGTTGCAACTTCTTGGAATTTCCAGAGTTGCACCAACTCAATATTTTTATATTTGAGTGGTTTAAGTGGTTTTGGGCACTCACGCAAAAGATAACAGAATGGCTTCTTCGCTTTGTTCAATAGTGCAATTGTTATAGAGTGATAATTTAAAAATTCTATAAAAAAATATTAATAAAAACCAAAGAGCAGGAGAATACAAAGACATTTGCAACAACAGCATTGCTGTTTTTACTTAAAGTCTATTTTATTTTGTTCTTTTTCTAGTCTTAGCAATTCATTGAGTTGACCCATCCATCCATGTTTGAGAAAGGTAGACCTCAACCACCAACCTACATTAAGGAGAATTCTTATCTTAATGTGAAAAGGAGGCAATGTTTTAATAGTCCATGAGCTGTGTTATTAGGTTTAACAGGTTTATATTACAGGTAAATTGTTTGAAGGTGAGAGACATATTGAAGTTTCTGAAAGAGCTACTTCACAGAACAGAGAAACATCTATACTATCCTAGAGTCAGGGAACCAGGGAAAGGAAATTGCTTGTTAGCATCTAATCGGTAATGCAGCTAAAAGAGAAAAGGCCCATCACTCATAAAAACATTTCTATAGAACTGTTTTGCTGTTTGGGAAGCAGGTGAAGAAGCAAGCCTTGCTGTTTTGGCTTCAGATTCCAAAACTGGATGTGAGGTAGCACTAGGGGGGAGTGCAACAAAGTGGTTGGTAGGCATAGCACTGCCTCTGGAGTGCTCTAATTTTCTAGAGTTCCCATGGTGAAAGATGCTGAATAGGTGTGTGGATACATGTTAAAGTTTTCACAAATATTGGGACAAAAGCCAATATATATATATCTGAATTTCTACCTGAACTATGTGGCAAAGCAATGTTTATTTACAGTGCAGTCAGAAAGCCTGATAGTAAAGTTGTTTAAATTGCTTTTTTTCTTTTATTAATCTGCATTCCACACCTTATATTGAGTAAAACTAGATTTTTTTTTAAATTTATTAAAAATAAAAAAGACTGAACTATCACATGTATATATGTATTCAAACCCTTTGCTAACTACTATGTTGATGCACCTTTGACAACAATTAAACCCTTGAGGCTTTGTCGGTATGTGGCAAAAAGCTTTGCACACCTGGGGGATTTTCTGTCATTCTTCTGTGCATATCCTCTCAAACCACTCTTCACAGAGTTGTCTCTAAGCCACTCCTGTGTTGTCTTGGCTGTGTGCTTAGAATTATTTTCATGTAGGAATGTGAGCCTTTGACACCAGTCTTTGACAGGTCCTGAGCATTGTGGAACAGGTTTTTATTTAGGGTATCTCTACTTTTCACCATTCAGCTTTTCAACGCTGACCAGTCTCCCAGTTCCTTCTGCTGATAAACACCCCCACAGCATGATGCTGAGTGGAGGTCATACAACAGATGTAGACCAAATTAAGTCAAACACAGATGACTGGGTAGATGCTCCCTCTCTCTGATGTTAGATTGGCTGACGTAGAGTAAGGAGGGATGCAGTTTTCTTCAAAGTTATATAAACCAGTGTATAGACACTTATACACAAGAGCATACATTTGAGGGATGGAGATCTTAGCTCTCATTATTGGTCTGAGATTAACTCTGTGTTTGTTAGAGATAAACTCATCTCTTGCTTTGAATGGTTCATGTGTTAATTTGGAACAGCAGGCTGTATCCACACAGTCTAGTGCTTGTTCTGAAGTTAGTACTGAGGATTCATCTGTCATATGTAAACTGCAGGGTACTTCTCATCTACCTGCATTCTCAATGGATGGTGACTATATCATTGGTGGAGTTTTCTCCACATACAACATGGAAATGGTGACACATAACTACACAACTATGCCTGCACCACTAAAGTGCACAGGGAGGTTAGTAAGAAGATAAGATAATTAAGAAGAAAATTTGATCAGTCTTGTTCCAAAGTATCAGTGATTGTAAACTATATGTATATCTGTGTGTATAAACAATTCACCTTTTCATATTAAAGGCCCAATCAGAATTTGTCCATATAATTATTGTAATTTATACACACCAATGGTAGAATGTGACTATAGGACAACATTTTGATTCTTTCTAGTGAAGATATATTGTAGTTGTGTTGTTAAATTTTGGTGTTTGAAAAATTTATATTTGGTTTACACATGCAGTTCTGCTATTATATTCATAACCATGCACTTAGGGTCCTCTTCATCAAATTGTTTTGGGGGGTTTGTTTTCTCGATAACATTGTCAAAGGTCTGTATTCATAATTTAACACTGAGGATGTCTGTGTGATTTCACACATACACACCAGCAAACATTTTAACACTGTTGTGTGTCTGTGTGCAGAATTGAACCACGTGAACTGCACTTCTTGCGGACAATGATCTTTGCCATAGAGGAGATCAACAACAGTTCAAAGCTGCTTCCAGGTATTAGACTTGGTTATCACATCCATGACTCATGCGCTTCAGTTCCAATGGCAGTGAAAGTAGCATTCCAGCTTACAAATGGTCTGGACCCTGTGTTTTACACTGGTAACAATTGCTCACAATCTGGTATGGTGATGGCTGTTGTTGGTGATTCTGCATCCACGTCATCCATCAGCATTTCTCGCATCATCGGGTCCTTTAATATTCCTCAAGTAAATATCTGAAATATTTTGGCATGGCATGAAGTGGTGTTTCAAATTTCCTCAGAGCTATCTGAGCATGGCACTTAACTGAAAGAATCACATTCTTTTCCTCAGGTGAGTCACTTTGCCACTTGTGCCTGCTTGTCCAATAAGCAGCAGTACCCAAGTTTTTTCAGAACCATCCCCAGTGACCAGTTCCAGGCTGATGCACTGGCCAAGCTGGTGAAGCAATTTGGCTGGACTTGGATAGGTGCTGTCCGGTCCGATTCAGATTATGGAAATAATGGCATGGCATCTTTCCTGAAAGCAGCGTACAAAGAGGGAATCTGTGTTGAATATTCTGAATCTTTTAATCGTGTTCACCCACGTAGCAGGATCCAGAAAGTGGCTGATGTGATCCGTAGGTTTGTAAATTACTAACTCAGAATTAAACACAAGGTTAGCAAAACATAAATATATTTTGGGCCAAATTTTCAAGTCACCTTTATTTTTCATTGTTTTTAATGCGCTGATATTTAATATGTTCAGTGTTCCAGTATTATTTGATCAGCACACCAAGCTATGCCAGGCAAGTATCTTTTTCATTGTATTATAAGACAAACCTACTTGTGTCTCTACAGGTCAAAAGCTATGGTTGTTGTGGCATTTGCAGGCTTAGGAGAAATGATGTTATTGCTGGAGGAGCTGTCTCGTGAGCCTTCCCCACCTCGCCAGTGGATAGGCAGTGAGGGCTGGGTGACTCACCCAGACATGCTGAAGTTCACCTTTTGTGCTGGAGCCATTGGATTTGGTATTCCACGATCTGTCATCCCAGGTCTGAGAGACTTCCTGCTGGATCTCTCTCCCACTAAAGTGGCAGCCTCTTCAATACTAACTGATTTCTGGGAGGATGCATTCAACTGCAGGCTGGAAAAAAGTGAGAATCTTGTGCCAATTCTGAAATCTCATTTGAACAACTTGAGGCTTGAGATTATCTATAAACATGAAAATATTGGTTTCAAAATGTCAACACGGTCACAAGGGTGCAGTACATAAACAGTCTACAAGCAGCCCAAATAAATCATTTATTAATTTTATTTTGTACTCACTGTACTAAGTGCAGTGTATTAGTATGATCAGGTTATTACACTAAGTGGGTTTATCATTTGACCATTTATCTATTTATAACATAAAAATCTGTCAATTTAGGGTTAGAAAGGTTAAAAGCTATATATCACTAAAAGTTAGATAATAAAAGTTATACAATGCTATATAATCGAGCTACAAATCAACTGTTTCTGTCCCTGTATATTTTAGGTGCTGCTACAGACAAAAAATTGTGTAATGGAAGTGAAGACATACAAAAGCTCCAGAGTCCGTACACTGACACATCTGAGCTCCGCATCACCAACATGGTTTACAAAGCTGTTTATGCAATAGCTCATGCCATTCATAATGCTGTGTGTCAGGAGACAAATTCTACAACTCAGTGTGACAAACTCTCCAGGACAGAGTCCAAACAGGTCAATCGAAACAAAAGAAAAACAATCCATCTCTCCAGCTATGATTATATATGTTCTTTCCCTTCTCTCCCGCACTGTCTTACCTAACTTCATCCTTCCAGGTTCTTACTCAGCTGAAAAAAGTAAACTTTTCCCAAAATGGTTATCATGTGTCATTTGATGCTAACGGGGATCCTGTTGCCAAATATGAGCTTGTTAACTGGCAAAAAAGTATAAGTGGAAGCCTTGAGTTTGTGACAGTAGGATACTATGATGCATCACTACCAGTTGGAAAGGAGTTCCATATCTACAAAGACATCACCTGGATGGAGGACAGGACACAGGTAAGGTGGAATGTTTGAACATCAGAAAAGCTGTGTGGCAAAGACACATTTATACTGCAAAGCTCTAATGAAAAGCAATAAAATCGAGGAAATATTACTTTGAATAAGCAAAATTACTTCCAGACAACAAATATGTCCTAAATCATGTAGGATGATGTTCTTAAACTTAGCAAATATTTATGCTATAATCTTTAAATTAAGCAATGTTTGGAACTTTGCCGTAAGGCTTGTTTTTCTCACTATGTAGGAAAATGTAGAAATTTTGCATCAACTGCTGTGCAACTGTGATGAAATATGGGTATGTGCCATAGAATTGACAGAGAAAAAGGAATATTGTAACAAGTAATGGTGACTAAGATGAACATAATGGAGATTAGTTCACTTCAAGACACAGTAAAATTGATCGTAATGGTTCCAAAGTCCAAAGGACAAAGATATAATCCACTACCCTTTTTAGCTGGAGTTTCTTAACCACAGCCCTAAGTATTTACTGTATAAATGAATACGAAACAGCTTTTGTCATTTTCTGATCCAGACATGGTAAAAGATGAATTGGGACGTTTCGCTTGAAATAAGAATTAAAAGTTTATAATTCTTGTAAACCTAGATTTAAGCTTTATGTTATTTTAATTCAGTAAAAAAATCTTAATAAAAATTTTGATAAATGATGGTAAATTAACAAGTAAAATGGACTAATGTAGAAACTGTCAGGCAACTATCTTGTCAGACAAAAAAAAGCATATATTGCTTTGATTGAACATATTTTATCTCACTTAGATTCCACTTTTTGCAATGTATGTCATAATATTGTACATTTATACCATCAGTAATTCCTCCCAAAAAAAAAAAAAAAGTCATATTGCGATTATTGATTATATAGTTGCATGGTCTTAAATTTGCACTCGTGCCATTCATCTGGTCACCATACGTGAGCTAAGTACAAAAAGTTGAGGAGGAGTAAGAGCAGAGACAAATCAAGCTGACAACTAGCAGCAACAAAGACCATCTGCTGTGTTGCCTCACATCACCTTAATCTATTGCAAAAAGTAGCACTTGAGCACATCATAGTCCCTTAAATGAAAGTCCAGCACAGATGTACATCCTACACACTGCAGACATACAATTTGTAACCAAAGATGCATTTGATTAACAATTTCACATCCTCGTTTACCACTGATTAGCTACTTCTAATCAAAAATATGTTATTATAAATGACACTAACAATTTTATTACTGATTCTGACTTGTGCTAATGGTTTACTGCAAAAACTATATGGAAATGTATCTTTATTTACCTTATGTGGCAGGTACCAGTGTCAGTGTGCAGTGAGAGCTGTCCTCCAGGAACTCATAAAGTGCTGCAGAAAGGAAAACCCATCTGCTGTTATGACTGTATACCATGTGCTGAGGGAGAGATCAGCAATGCTACAGGTAAAATATGTTTTCTCATGTAAATGTATCACACTAAATACATGTAGGCTACATTTTCTTTTTGATTGATTCTTTCAGATTCCACTGACTGTTTCCCATGCCCCAAGGAGTTCTGGCCAAATGCAGATAGAGACACTTGTTTCCCGAAGCCTGTAGAGTTTCTTTCCTTCAGCGAGGTCCTCGGAATCATCCTGGCTTCATTCTCAGTTTGTGGTGCCTGTCTGGCCGTTATAATAACGGCTGTTTTCTTCCATCACAGAACCTCCCCAATAGTCAGGGCCAACAACTCTGAGCTGAGCTTCCTGCTGCTCTTCTCCTTGACTCTGTGTTTCTTATGTTCATTAACTTTCATTGGAGCACCCTCTGAGTGGTCCTGCATGCTGCGCCACACAGCATTTGGGATCACCTTTGTCCTCTGCATCTCTTGTGTTCTTGGGAAAACTATAGTTGTGTTAATGGCCTTCAAAGCTACACTTCCAGGTAGTAACATCATGAAATGGTTTGGTCCTCTACAGCAAAGACTGACTGTAGTGTCTTTTACATTCATCCAAGTTTTAATATGTACAGTTTGGTTGGTTGTTAGTCCTCCTTTTCCAATGAAAAACCTCACCACATACAAAGATAGAATCATCCTGGAGTGTGCATTAGGTTCAGCTGTTGGATTCTGGGCTGTGCTTGGGTACATAGGTCTACTGGCTGTGTTTTGCTTTATGTTAGCTGTTCTAGCCCGAAAACTGCCTGATAATTTTAATGAAGCCAAGTTTATCACCTTCAGTATGTTGATATTCTGTGCAGTGTGGATCATATTTATTCCAGCTTATGTCAGCTCTCCTGGGAAATTCACTGTAGCTGTGGAGATATTTGCCATTCTGGCCTCTAGTTTTGGACTAATACTGTGTATATTTGCTCCAAAGTGTTTTATCATATTATTTAAACCAGAGAAAAACACCAAGAAACATTTGATTAAAAAAAAAGGAAATATAACTTTTTAAAGTTGGTAAAAACAAAATAAAACCTAATAAAAACATAAGCTCCTAGTAGATCAGCACTGTGTTGAAAGTTTATCTAATATTGGGACAAAAACAGAGATTTTATTTGCTTTATGTAGCAAAGCAAAGTTTATTTATACAGCACAAAAGCAGATTACAAGGTGATTAACAATAAAATCAGAGCAAAACAAACACATTTATTGAAACCACACTAAAACATTATTAACATCATAAACTTGTATTGTAGAGTTAGTCCTTTATCGGCTAAGTTGAGAAACGAATACAATAAATATTCAATGTTCGTCATACAATGATTTCTGGAGTGGAATAATTGTTGGACCATCAGAAGTAAGATTGCCTCTACACTAACCATATACAACCACAGTAAATCATACAATGAGACAAAAACATTGTCAATAATCAAACTAACATTATCAAATAAACAGCACATTTCTCATGTTCTCCCTGTGCTTGCGTTGGCTTCCTCTGGGTACTCGGGTTTCCTCCCACAGTCCAAAAACATTCATGTTAGGTTAATTGGTGAATGTAAAATTGCTCGTAGGTGTAAATGTAAATGGTTGTGTGTCTGTGTATGTCTCTCTGCGGCCCTGAGATAGACTGGCGACCTGTCCAAGGTGTACCCCACTTCTCCTCTGATAACAGCTGGAATAGACTCCAGCCCTTCCATGGCCTACATAAAATATATTTATTAACAGCATATTATTCATCATTAATAGAAGAAAACAAGAACAACCCCGGTTTCTGTTCAGCAAGAGTCATACTTCTGTTGAGCCTAGTTTTCCCTTAACTCTTAGCAGCAATGACTTAATGACTTTCTTTATGAATAAAATTGTGTCTATTAGAAAAATAATTCTCCAGATCCTCCCCCCACATATTAAAGATAGATTTTCACGTACAACAGTGCTAGAATCATTGGTAAGCCCCCAATCCCTCGTAGACTGCTTTTTACCCATAGATCTCTCTGAGCTATCTTCAATTATTACATCATCTTAACTAACAACCTGTCTGCTAGACCCTATTCCAACTAAGCTGCTCAAGGAAGCTTTACCCTTAATAGATACGTTCGTATTAGATATCATCAATCTATCTTTAGAAACAGGCTATTGTGGCTGTAATTAAACCACTACTTAAAAAACCCTGTCTTGACCCAGGTGTTTTAGCCAATTACAGACCAATATCTAATCTCCCCTTTGTTTCTAAAATAATTGAAAAGTAGTTGTAAAACATTTATGTGACCAACTTTACAGGAATAATTTATATGAAGACTTTCAGTCAGGATTTAGAGTTCATCATAGTACAGAAACAGCACTGGTAAAAGTCACCAACGATCTTCTCATGGCCTCAGATAATGGACTCATCTCTATACTTGTTCTGTTAGATCTTAGTGCTGCATTCGATACCATTGATCACAACATTTTATTACAGAGACTGGAACATGACATTGGGATTAAAGGAACTGCACTAGGTGGGTTTAAAGCTTATCTAGCTGATGGATTTCAATTTGTTCATGTTAATGATGAATCCTCCATGGGCACACAGGTTAGCTATGGAGTTCCACAAGGCTCTGTGTTAGGACCAATACTTTTTACTTTATATATGTTTCCTTTAGGCAACATTATTAGAAAACACTCCATAAATTTCCACTGCTATGCGGATGATACCCAGCTATATTTATCTTTGGAACCAGATGAAAATAATCAATTAATCAAGCTTCAAGCATGCCTACAAGACATAAAGGCCTGGATTTCCTACAATTTTTTACTTCTAAACTCAGACAAAACTGAAGTCATAGTATTTGGGCCCAAAAATCTCAGAAATATGATGTCCAACCATATTGTTACTCTAGATGGCATAAGTCTGGCCTCCAGTACTACTGCAAGGAACCTTGGAGTTATTTTTGACCAGGATTTGTCCTTTATCTCACATATAAAACAAATCTCTAGAACAGCCTTCTTCCACCTACAGAACATTGCCAAAATTAGGAGCATCCTGTCTCAAAGTGATGCCGAAAAACTGGTCCATGCATTTGTTAGGTTGGACTACTGTAATTCCCTACTTTCAGGATGCCCCAGTAACACCCTAAAGAGCCTGCAATTAATCCAAAATGCTGCAGCAAGAGTGCTGACTGGAACTAGAAAGAGAGATCATATTTCACCTTCACTAACTTCTCTCCATTGGCTTCCCATTAAATCTAGAATAGATTTTAAAACCCCGCTTCTTACACATAAAGCTCTGAATGGTCAGGCCCCATCATATATAGAAGACCTCATAGCACCACATTGTCCCAGTAGACCACTTCGATCTCAGAATGCAGGCCTACTTGTGGTTCCCAGAATTTCCAAAGGTAGAATGGGAGGCAGAGCCTTTAGCTATCAAGCTCCTCTCCTGTGGAACCAGCTCCCAGTTCTGATTCAGGAAGCAGACACCCTCTCTACTTTTAAGTCTAAGCTTAAAACCTTCCTCTTTAATAAAGCATATAGTTAGTTATAGTTATGCTGCTATAGGCTTAGACTGCTGGGGACCCACCCCCTGATGCACTGAGCTCCTTTCCTCCTCTTGACCCTCTCTCCTCTCCTCTCACCCCGCAATTGTCACCACTGTATGTCATTAACTCTGTGTGTTTTCTCCCGTAGATGTCTTTGTCCTTCTCTGTCTCCCTCTCTCTGTCCCTTTCTGCAGGTGTCCCCGGCTTTGAAGCTGTGTGTCTTCCAGTGTGCAGCTACTGGTCCTACCAACCTGCCCGATGTTTTGTTGTTGCTTTTTGTTGTTCTGTTTTTTTCTCTCTTCACTTTCCACTCACCCCAACCGGTCAAGGCAGATGGCCGTCCACCGGTTGGGGTGGTTCTGCTGGAGGTTTCTTCCCTTAAAGGGAGTTTTTCCTCTCCACTGTTGCCTATGGCTTGCTCCAGGGGGGATTGTTGTGTTCTCTCTATACATTTTTATAATCTTGACTTTATTCTGTAAAGTGCCCTGAGATGACTTTGTTGTGAATTGGCGCTATATAAATAAAGTTGAAATTGAATTGAATATGCGGTGACTGATAATGAATGGATGGATGACTGAGGGACAGGAGCAGATCTTATATGCAATAGTAACATGTATTTACAGTATAATAGTTGTCACTGAAAATGTCCAGTCACTCCAATCGAACCCAAGTACATCAAGTAGCAACTGGCTGGAGGCCAGTTTAGAGATTTTCGTAGTGTGTGACCAAGCAGACATCATATGGCTTTGATGATTGCCTTTATAAGTTTGTTGTCCTTTTGTCAATGAAAAAATGCATACAATACAAGAGAGTTCAGTTCAGCTCAGCTCAGCTATTGAAAGGAACAGTTGTGGACAACAAGGATATGTTAGCTGGAGCAAAGAAACTGATTACAAGGTAGTGAGGACGGCAACAAGGTAGAAGTGAAAGTTTCAGTGTTTAGCTGTGGAGGCAGACGTTTTCTTACCAAGTTATGTGGATTCAGCCACACTTTGAGAAATTTGTTTGATGAAACTGTGAACCTGTGAAGTTACTCTTCATAAACTTGTATTGTAGGATTAGTCTATCCGCTAAGTTGAGAAACTAATAAAATAAATATTCAATGTTCATCATACAATGATCTCTTGAGTGGAAGAATTGTTGGACCAGATACGAGTAAGATCACCTCTACACTAGCTATGTACAACCACAGTAAATCACTCAATGAGACAAAAACATTGTCAAAAATCACAGTGGTCACACACAAAATGTATCAAGTCTTATTCATAATCTTTAAATTCTTTTCATCTTCATTGTTCAAAACCATTAGCTAATTATATAAGTAGAGATTTTTTAGTGATTGTGTTCATTTTGAAATTCTATTATTAAAATTTCAACATTTATCCATTTATCAACAAATCTGACTTTTATGTATTCTGTTCATTTATTCATGTCTTAGGTTAACATCCAACACACTCTGTCAGCTACATTAGTTTTCACATCTAAAGGAGGAGAAAAGAAAGGGACATTTAGTGGATGTCATACAGTACATGTAGACCAAATGAAGGCAAACACAGATGGCTGGGTAGGGGCTCCCTCTCTCTGATGTAAGATTAGCTGACGTACCCCGTAAGGAGGGTTGCAACTTTCATTAACATTATATAAACCAGTGAAGAGACACCTTTGCATGAGTACATCCACTTGAGGGATGGAGATCTTAGCTTTTATTATTAGACTGAAATTAACTTTGTATATGTTTAAGATGAACTCAGCTGTTGCTGACTTGTGCAATGATTTGCAACCACTGGCTGTATCCACACAGCTTAGATCTTGTGCTGAAGTCAGTACTGTAGATTCATCGGTCATATGTAAACTGTGGGGTACTGCTCATCTACCTGCATTCTCAGAGGATGGTGACTACATCATTGGTGGAGTTTTTTTCATACACTACAACATGGAAATGGTGAAACATAACTACACCACCAAGCCTGAGCCATTAAGGTGCACAGGGAGGTTAGTAAGAAGGAGAATTGAGGATTGGAAATACTGGAGAAATGTTTGATTTGTATCATTTCATTCTAGTTCTGTTGCAAATTCTTTGTTTATTCTTTGTCAATTTATATAACTCATTAATTCAATCATTCAATCAAATCAGTATTTGTTGTACATGACATGTAGTATATTCACAGCAATAGTAAATTGTGACTTATAGGAAAATAAAGTGTTTTCAAGTGAAAATATACTGTAGTTGTCCTATTGAACTTTGGTAGTTTAGAAATTTTCATATAGTTTTGGTTTAAAGATGTAGTAAAGCCATTTTGTCCATAATCACACATTATTGTTCCTCAATATCAGATTTTGATTGTTTTTTCTTTTTTGTTAACATTGTGAACAGTCTGTATTGTAGATTTCAACATCGACATATATGTTTATCTGTTATCACTTATGCAAGTTTCATACATTTCAACACTGACATGTGTCTGTGTGTAGAATTGAGCCACTTGACCTGCAATTCTCACTCGCAATGATTTTTGCTATTGAGGAGATAAACAACAGTTCAAAGCTGCTTCCAGGAATCAGACTTGGTTATCAGATCCATGACTCATGTGCTGCAGTTCCCATGGCAGTAAAAGTAGCTTTTCAGCTTACAAATGGTCTGGACCCTGTGTTTTATACTGGTGACAATTGTTTGCAATCTGGTATGGTGATGGCTGTTGTTGGTGATTCTGGGTCCACGCCATCCATCAGCATTTCACGCATCATTGGCTCCTTTAATATTCCTCAAGTAAGTATTTAAATATTTTGGCAAATGGTGTTTCAAATTTGCTCAAACTTTTCCTTAAATGTTCCATGAAACAATCACACTGTGCTCGTTTTCTTTAGGTGAGTCACTTAGCTACCTTAGCCTGCTTGTCCAATAAGGAGCAGTACCCAACTTTCTTCAGAACCATCCCCAGTGACCAGTTCCAGGCTGATGCACTGGCAAAGCTGGTGAAACAATTTGGCTGGACTTGGATAGGTGCTGTCCGGTCAGATTCAGACTATGGAAATAATGGCATGGCATCTTTTCTGAAAGCGGCGTACAAAGAGGGGATCTGTGTTGAATACTCAGAATCTTTTAATCGTTTTCACCCACGTAGCAGGATCCAGAGAGTGGCTGATGTGATCCGCAGGTGGACATCTCCACACCTGTTCCTGAATGATTAATGCTTTCATATTTAATATGTTCAGTACATTCCAAGTAAATAACTTTGTGGTTGTATTATAACACAACACATGTGTTAACATATCTACAGGTCTACAGCTTTAGTTGTTGTGGCATTTGTAGCATTAGGAGAAATAAAGTTACTCATGGAGGAACTGTCTCGCGAGCCTTTCCCACCTCGCCAGTGGATAGGCGGTGAGGGCTGGGTGACTCACCCAGACATGCTGAAGTTCACCTTTTGTGCTGGAGCCATTGGATTTGGTATTCCACGATCTGTGATCCCAGGTCTGAGAGACTTCCTGCTGCATCTCTCTCCCACTGAAGTGGCAGCCTCCCCAATACTTACTGAGTTCTGGGAGGATGCATTTAACTGCAGGCTGGAAAAAAGTGAGAATCTTGTGCAAAATTTGAAATATCATTGCAATGACTTGAAATTAAGTCTTGTAGAAGATTCTGAATGAAGCAGGTAATATTGGTACACACAGTATATAGCAGCAGTCTACAGACAACCAAGATAAATAATGGTCTGCCAAAATATGACTTACAATAGTAGTTATGGTATTTCTTTAATTCAAATTAAAATAGTTAATTAAAATAATTATTCTATCACACTAAGTGGGTTCTGAACATTTATTTATTCTAAACACAAAAAGATCTCAGCTTAGAATTAGAAGTTAATAGTTGATCCACTTTTTTCTTTAATAAATGTTATTTATTGTATGAAGAATTATTTGTTTTAATATTATTATTTATACATACTTTTAAATTTTGAACTATTGAGTTTCAATAAATTAACACATAAACTAAGATAAAAAAAGATATATTTGATATTTATGAATATATATATTTGCATACTACTAACATACTACTACATCATCAAGCTACAAAACAACTGTTTCTCTGTATATTTTAGGTTCTGCTACAGACAAGAGATTGTGTAATGGAAGTGAAGACCTACAAAAGCTCCAGAGCCCATACACTGACACATCTGATCTTCGAATAACGAACATGGTGTACAAAGCTGTTTATGCAATAGCTCATGCCATTCATAATGCTGTGTGTCAGGAGAAAAATTCTACAACTCAGTGTGACAAACTTTCCAGGATAGAGTCCAAACAGGTCAGTCAAAACAGATGAATCAAGACTCCAGTGCCTCTCTTCAGCTATAATTACATACTTTCTTCCTTTTCTCTCTCTCTCTCGGTCTCACTTAACTTCATCCTCCTTCCAGGTTCTTACTCAGCTGAAAAAAGTACGTTTTTCCCAAAATGGTTATCATGTGTCATTTGATGCTAACGGGGATCCTGTGGCCAAATATGAACTGGTAAACTGGCAGAAAAGTACGAGTGGCAGCCTTGAGATAGTGACAGTAGGATATTATGATGCATCACTACCAGTGGGCCAGGAGTTCCATATCAACAAGAACCTCACCTGGATGGAGGGAAGGGCACAGGTGAGAAGCATTGTTTGAACATCATAAAAGCTGTATAGCAAACAATATGAATGTTGGTAGGCCTGTGCCTAATTCTTCCACAAAATAAGAATTTGTCATAATGCAATATTGATTGTTTAGTTGCCTGGACACGCATATGCTGATGTGCCATTCTTGTGGACACCCATCCCTTTGTCATTCCTGAAGCATCAAAAAGCACTGCCTTGTACAGTCCCCGTGTTACATGCCAACGCTTAGAGTACCCGTTCGCATTGCTGATCGACGCTCAAGCAATGGCGTAGAACAGGGGCAGTCAATTAGGATTTGAAAATGTCGGGATAAGTAAAAAGAGATAGAGAGATAGAGAAAATTTCCTCATGTACAGGTCTAGAGCAGTTGCAGCAGTTGCATTCTAATTGAGTTATAAATTATAATTAATTTCTATATGTTGAAGTACCATTGTCATTGTATCATCATCTGCACTGTGTGAAGTCAACGAATCAAATCAAATGAAGAAAACTATAATTCAGTACCTTTTCAACTAATTGGCTCTAGTTGGCTACAAGATCGTTTATTTTCTGCAGCCGAATTGCAGAATATAGTTGGTAATTTTTTTCAAATCTAATTTTGTGCTGTGTTTCATATTGGCGTTTCACATTCCCACTTTTAACCACTGCCAACGTCTTATGGCAGATGAGACGCAGTAGTTTCGAGCTTCCTACTGAAGGGATGAACATGTACGCTCAGTCCATTCCGGAATAAAAGCCCGGTTTTCTGTTTCAAACTTCCACCATTTAGCACTAGAAATGACACACTGACATATTCACCGCTTCATAGGTCAAAATGTTATATCCACCAAAACTTAATGATATGTCAGTTCCAGATCTGGGTTGGGACAGTGTCTGGGTCCGGACCATGGCCCACGTATAACTGGATGAAATTATAACCTGGATAATGATCATTTCTGGTAACGATCTGAATATATTGTGATGATGATGACTGATCACTATATGCACATTTATCTGTATATACCATATGTGGCAGGTACCAGTGTCAGTGTGCAGTGACAGCTGTCCTCCAGGAACTCATAAAGTGCTGCAGAAAGGAAAACCCATCTGCTGTTATGACTGTATACCATGTCCTGAGGGAGAGATCAGCAATGCAACAGGTAAAATATGTTTTCCGATGTAAATCTATCACATTAAATACATGAGTACTACAAGTTCTTTTTGATTCATTCTTTCAGATTCCACTGACTGTTTCCTTTGCCCCAAGGAGTTCTGGCCAAATGCAAAAAGAGACACTTGTTTCCCCAAACCTGTAGAGTTTCTGTCCTTCAGTGAGGTCCTAGGAATCATCCTGGCTGCACTCTCAGTTTGTGGTGCCTGTCTGGCCGTTATAGTAACTGTTGTTTTCTTCTGTCACAGAACGTCTCCAATTGTCAGGGCCAACAACTCTGAGCTGAGCTTCCTGCTGCTCTTCTCCTTGACTCTGTGTTTCTTATGTTCATTAACTTTCATTGGAGCACCCTCTGAGTGGTCCTGCATGTTGCGCCACACAGCATTTGGGATCACCTTTGTCCTCTGCATCTCTTGTGTTCTTGGGAAAACTATAGTTGTGTTAATGGCCTTCAAAGCTACACTTCCAGGTAGTAACATCATGAAATGGTTTGGTCCTCTACAGCAAAGAATGACTGTAGTGTCTTTCACACTCATCCAAGTTCTAATATGTACAGTTTGGTTGGTTGTTAGTCCTCCTTTTCCAATGAAAAACCTCACCACATACAAAGATAGAATCATCCTGGAGTGTGCATTAGGTTCAGCTGTTGGATTCTGGGCTGTGCTTGGGTACATAGGTCTACTGGCTGTGTTTTGCTTTGTGTTAGCTGTTCTAGCTCGAAAACTGCCTGATAATTTTAATGAAGCCAAGCTCATCACTTTCAGCATGTTGATATTCTGTGCAGTCTGGATCACCTTTATCCCAGCTTATGTCAGCTCTCCTGGGAAATTCACTGTGGCTGTGGAGATATTTGCCATTCTGGCCTCTAGTTTTGGACTAATACTGTGTATATTTGCTCCAAAGTGTTTTATCATATTATTTAAACCAGAGAATAACACCAAGAAACATGTAATGAAAAAAAAGGAATATTAGGAAATTTTCAAATAATTAAGGCTGCAACAAAGAAATTCCATGTGTAGCCTAAGTTGACACATTCAAAAAAGGTTTTTACAATTTTGAAATGGAATTTCTTTTTATTCTGTTCTTTTTATTCTGTTTATTTTAAAACAATTTGCCAATAAAAAAAAAATTAAATAAAGTAAATTAAACAAGATACTCTCTTTCTACTTCAATACTCTGGCATTGGAGTTGTGGATGTCACATCAGCCTTGAACCTGGAAATCATTCGCAATGGTTCTTTGATTAGAGATAGGAGTTATGAATTTAAATCGAGAGCAGTAAGGAAAATGGTGGAAGATGCAGTGGAGTGCAGAAATTTCCATAAATGTCACATAAATTCTAAAGTCGACTTTTTCTAACTTTTTGTGAGTAGTTTATAAAGTCAATACCTACAAATCAATTCCGAAAGAAAAAAAAAAACTCAAGAGATGCCTGGTTCTGGTTTGGTCAGGGGAGTCCACTGTTTTTTCTGGAATTTATACCACAATGCCTGCTCTGACTTGAATGAATTAACAGACAGCAAACGTAACTTTCTGTGAAAAATTAATAATACTAAGGAAACTGATTTATATAGTCACTAATAATATATCATGGCTGTCTAAATCTCTCAAGAATATTAGCAATCAGAGGGATATTAGTTTCATACAATGAAACATTATTTGAAGCAAGTTAAGAGGGAAGTTAAATGTGCTAAAATTAATTAAAAAGACAAATTGTAATCCATGTTATTTACTAGAAATATTACATTGTGCATTGAATGGCATACAATGTATAAAGGGCAAGCATTTAAAGATTCACCCAGTTTCTTCAAGTTGGACAGTCTAAGAATATTTTAAATATTTAATATCACTTTGATATTTATGATTTTAGTGAGGAATTGTCTGTTTATAGAAATTAGTCAACTGAAATAGAGACACATACATAGATACTCATTGAGGACTTGTTAAACTCTTTAAGGAACAAAAGAGAGGAAAAGCACTGGCCCACAAACTTCTTAAAAAATGTGTAAAACCAATGGCTCAGATTTTTTTCATTTCCAGTTCTTCACCTTTGGAAGTATTCTGTTGTTGTACCAGTGCCCAAGAATAAGGTACCAAAATCCATTCAATCTTTAGCACTCACTTATCTGGTTAGAAAAGCATTTAAAATGATTAAAAAGGGTGAGATTTAAGGTAGATTCCAGGGACAATTTGCTTACAGGGGAGATGAAGGTGTTGAGGATGCAGTAGGCACTTTATTTCACTTGGTCCAAAATCACACAGTTGGTGTAAACAGTTTATACACTTGCTTTTTTATGCTTTTATTAACATTTCAATGACGAGATGGTTCTATGTTGTGTTATTTCTTTGAAAGGAAAGTTAAAAGGTCTTTAAGTTGAAAAGAACTCAATAATTATCTATTGTTTAGTAAGATTCTATTATTTCATTTTGTTTATATTTTGTTATTAAATACATACTAATATATAACTCTTTTACAATAGTTTTCATCATTCACGCCTTAGTATAACATCCATCAGATTGCATGAGCCACTGTATTTTGTTCATATTCAGCAGAAACAGGCCAGATCAAAATTACAAAGATATGGGATGATTCCTGTAAACTTACAAGAGATAAAAAGAAAGGGACACTTGGTGGAGATTATACAGTTGCACATTACATGTAGCCCAGTGAAGATACAGACAAATCACTGGGTAAATGCGTTCTCTCTCTCTGATGTAAGGTAAGGTGACGTAGAGTAAGGAGGGATGTAGTTTTCTGCAAAGTTATATAAACTAGTGAAAAGACATTTATCCCTGAGCATTTAAACTTGAGGGATGGAGATATTAGCTCGCTTTATTCTTCTAAGATTAACTCTGTGTTTGTTTGAGATTAATTCAGCTATTGCTTTGAGTGTTTCATGCAATGATCTCAAACAAAGGGCTGTATCCACACAGTATAGTTCTAGTGCTGAAGTCAGTACTGTGGATTCATCTGTCATATGTAAACTGCAGGGTACTGCTCGTCTGCCTGCATTCTCAGAGGATGGTGACTACATCATCGGTGCAGTTTTCTCCATACACTACAACATGGAAATGGTGAAACACAACTACACCACCATGCCTGAGCCACTAAAGTGCACAGGGAGGTTAGTAAGGAGAGGAAGTGGAAATTTGATCACAGTCTGATTGCAAAATATCTGTGATTATAAATCATATAAATATATGTCTGTTAAATAAATGTATATATCTGGCCATAACCATGCAATGTGTTTCCTCTTGATCAGATTTTTTGATTGTTTTTTTTGTTACCATTGTGTTAACTGTATGTATTATACATCTCAACATTGAAGTTTTTCTCTGTGATGACACCCACACAATAACACTTGAACACTAACATGTGCTTGTGTACAGAATTGAACCACGTGAACTGCACTTCTCACTCGCGATGATTTTTGCTATTGAGGAGATCAACAACAGTTCAAAACTGCTTCCAGGCATCAGACTCGGTTATCAGATCCATGACTCATGTGCCTCAGTTCCCATGGCAGTGAAAGTAGCATTCCAGCTTACAAATGGTCTGGACCCTGTGTTTTACACTGGTGACAGTTGCTCACAATTTAACATGATGATGGCTGTTGTTGGTGATTCTGGGTCCACAGCATCAATCAGCATGTCACGTATCATTGGGTCCTTTAACATACCTCAAGTAAATCTCTAAAATTTATGGCAAGTGGTGTTTAGAATTTGCTCAGATTTATGTTTATTATGCCATGAAGGAATCACACAATCTTTTTGTTCCTCAGGTGAGTCACTTTGCCACTTGTGCCTGCTTGTCCAATAAGCAGCAGTACCCTGGTTTCTTCAGAACCATCCCCAGTGACCAGTTCCAGGCTGAAGCACTTGCCAAAATGGTAAAACAATTTGGCTGGACTTGGATAGGTGCTGTCCGGTCAGATTCAGATTATGGAAATAATGGCATGGCATCTTTCCTGGATGCAGCACACAAAGAGGGGATCTGTGTTGAATACTCTGAATCTTTTAATCGTATTCATCCAAGGAGCAGAATCCAGAGAGTGGCTGATGTGATCCGCAGGTTTCTAAATCTCATTGTACTTGTTTTGTCAGTGGTGACACCAACCATTTCCACACAAGTGTCAAACAGAATTAATAAAACACAAGATTGGTGAAGCATAAACATATTTTTGCAAAATCATCTTTATTTTTTTTTTTTTTTTAATGTTCTGATATTTAATATGTTCAAAGTACCAGTACTATTCGTTTACCAGATCAAGTTATACCAACAGGTAATCCTTGTGGTTGTATTATAACAAAAACCTACTTGTGTTTAATTTATTTACAGGTCAACAGCTATAGTTGTTGTGGCATTTGTAGGGTTAGGAGAAATGAGGTTACTTATGGAGGAGCTGTCTCGTGAGCCTTCCCCACCTCGCCAGTGGATAGGCAGTGAGGGCTGGGTGACTCACCCAGACATGCTAAAGTTCACCTTTTGTGCTGGAGCCATTGGATTTGGTATTCTGCGATCTGTGATCCCAGGTCTGAGAGACTTCTTGCTGGATCTCCCTCCAACTAAAGTGGCAGCCTCCCCAATACTTACTGAGTTCTGGGAGGATGCATTCAACTGCAGGCTGGAAAAAAGTGAGACACTGCTGATTTCATTTGATATTAAGATAATTGTAAAAGACTCTGTCTGAACCAAGAATAATGACTAAAAAAATGCACTGAAGTCCTGAACACAATTGAACTGTATAGTCAGTCTACAGGCAACCCAGATAAATACTGATTTAAAATCTGATCCAACATTTGACTAACAATAGCAAATACAATGTATTTTTCTATTACGCTATTACATTAAGTGGGTCCCGATCAGTTATATATCATAAACACATAAGAATGTGTCAGCTTAGAATATGAGGGGTTATAAGTTAATATTTTCTTATTGTATTAATAATTATGAAAATGTAACAATATTTATACATACGTTTCTTTAAAATGTATGTGGTGATTTAAAGTTTAAACTTAGTAAAAAGCGTAACTACATACATAAGCATGAAATAACAATATTTAATTTATGATTTTCTAATCAATTTACTCTGTTACCAGTGAGCTACAAAAAAACGGTTTCTTTCTCTGTATATTTTAGGTTCTGTTACAGACAAGAGATTGTGTAATGGAAGTGAAGACATACAAAAGCTCCAGAGTCCGTACACTGACACATCTGAGCTCCGCATCACCAACATGGTTTACAAAGCTGTTTATGCAATAGCTCATGCCATTCATAATGCTGTGTGTCAGGAGACAAATTCTACAACTCAGTGTGACAAACTCTCCAGGATAGAGTCTAAACAGGTCAATGGAAGCAAATAAATTAAGACTTTGGTGCTTCTCTCAATCAATGATTACATAAAGACTTTATTTCTCTTCTCTTTCTTACTGTCTGATTTGACCTCATCCTTCCAGGTTCTCACTCAATTGAAGAAAGTTAACTTTTTCCAAAATGGTTATCATGTGTCATTTGATGCTAACGGGGATCCTGTGGCCAAATATGAGCTGGTTAACTGGCAGAAAAGTACGAGTGGCAGCCTTGAAATAGTGACAGTAGGATATTATGATGCATCACTACCAGTGGGCCAGGAGTTTCATATCAACAAGCACATCACCTGGATGGAGGGCAGGACACAGGTAAGGAGCAATGTAACATTATATTGTATATCATAAATATTATCAGTAATTTTTTCCACAAAATAAAAAAATAGCCATATTGATTATGTATTTGTTAATGCGCCAATTGCGCTAACACCTACATAGGCCTACAAAAAAAACAAAAAAAAAAAACTAGTAAGTTTGATAAACAAGCTCCCACTTTAAAAAGAGTTTTGAATAGTTTTAGGGCAGAGATGCACTAAGTTGACAACTAGAATTAGCAGCAAAAAAGACCAACTGCTAATTTATTTCTCATCGCCTTCGTCTGCTATAAAACAATGCAGTGAACACACCACAGTGACTACCGTCAACGGCCAGCAAGGATGTGCATCCTATATCTACATGAAAGGAAGGGAAACCTCAAGGCCTAGTACCATAGATATACAATTTGTGAAAAAAAAAGCATTCCATTTCCATTTTCATGTCATTCTCAATTACCACAGACTATCTACTTCTAATCAAGAATATTTCCCATACATTTCACTGACATTGTTAATACCTTGATCTCCAAGCAGAACAGCTAATCAAAGTGGCCTTACTCACAGGACTTCTGTAAAATTGAACATGCTGAATAGGATTAAGAGTGGAAGAGTGGGGTCTTACCAGTACATGACGAACTGGAAAAACTAGGGCAACACTAGAGTGAAACTAGGCCAACTCGCTAGTGGTTTGGACTTGGTGTGTCAATTCTAAAAAAGGAGCTTCTGTCATATGTACATAGTTCAGTAAAACATCAGATCTTAATAAAACAGCTGCCATTTAACAGTTGTTTTTGAATCCTGTGTCAAGAAGGGGTGGAAACATGTTAAATATGTTCAAGAACACATCTTGGCAGATAAGTAACAAACTACATAAGTTCAGAAGATAATAACTTCAATTATAATAATTGCTGATATTGATTCATTTTCTTTTTCATATTTGTCTGCATATACTCTATGTGGCAGGTACCAGTGTCAGTGTGCAGTGGCAGCTGTCCTGCAGGAACTCATAAAGTGCTTCAGAAAGGAAAACCCATCTGCTGTTATGACTGTATACCATGTCCAGAGGGAGAGATCAGCAATGCAACGAGTAAAATATGTTTTATCATCTAAATTGATCACATTAATACATTACATGAATATATGACATGATGGCTACAGGTTCTTTTGATTTATTTATCACATTAAATACATGTAGGCTACATTTTCTTTTTGATTGATTCTTTCAGATTCCATTGACTGTATCCCATGTCCCAAAGAGTTCTGGCCAAATGCAGAAAGAGACTCTTGTTCCCTGAAGCCAATAGAGTTTCTTTCTTTTAGTGAGGTCCTCGGAATCATCCTGGCTGCATTCTCCGTTTCTGGTGCCTGTCTGGCCGTTATAATAACGGGTGTTTTCTTCCATCACAGAACCTCCCCGATTGTTAAGGCCAATAACTCTGAGCTGAGCTTCCTGCTGCTCTTCTCCTTGACTCTGTGTTTCTTATGTTCATTAACTTTCATTGGAGCACCCTCTGAGTGGTCCTGCATGCTGCGCCACACAGCATTTGGGATCACCTTTGTCCTCTGCATCTCTTGTGTTCTTGGGAAAACTATAGTTGTGTTAATGGCCTTCAAAGCTACACTTCCAGGTAGTAACATCATGAAATGGTTTGGTCCTCTACAGCAAAGAATGACTGTAGTGTCTTTTACATTCATCCAAGTTTTAATATGTACAGTTTGGTTGGTTGTTAGTCCTCCTTTTCCAATGAAAAACCTCACCACATACAAAGATAGAATCATCCTGGAGTGTGCATTAGGTTCAGCTGTTGGATTCTGGGCTGTGCTTGGGTACATAGGTCTACTGGCTGTGTTTTGCTTTGTGTTAGCTGTTCTAGCCCGAAAACTGCCTGATAATTTTAATGAAGCCAAGTTTATCACCTTCAGCATGTTGATATTCTGTGCAGTCTGGATCACATTTATTCCAGCTTATGTCAGCTCTCCTGGGAAATTTACTGTGGCTGTAGAAATCTTTGCGATTCTGGCCTCTAGTTTTGGACTAATACTGTGTATATTTGGGCCAAAGTGTTTTATTATTATATTCACACCAGAGAAGAACACCAAGAAACATTTGATGAACAAATAGGAGTAATTTCTCCAAATAGGACGAATAGTGTAACTAGTGTAAATAGTGTAACTCCGAGTTTTGTTTAAAAGCTTTTAAATGAAATTTTACCTGTATTCTGTACATATCCATTTATTTCCCAATTTCTGAAATATTTTGCCAATAAAAATCCTATATTTAAACAAAACTGAGTTTTGTTACAACATTTTAATAAACTGCAATTTAAAAAATGTGTTCCATCTATATCAAAAACAGGAACAACATGTATACATGTTATATATACGTGTATATATATACAGGACCCTGAAGCTCCCAGGCCTATGGTAGAAATTACATACATAAATATATATACATAAATATATATATATATATACATATATATACACACACACACACATATATATTTAATATATATATACACATATACATATACATGGTCTGCTATCAAGTCCACCAGTCACTGGACATTGTTGTTATGTGATGCCCCCTTCTCCCATATGTTTTTTTTAATATCCTTCAGTCTGCAGCCTTGGTGGGTCTGTTATAACCCTGCCACTGGGAGTACACCTGAAGAACATCCTGTTAATTCCCCTGGTTTCAACTTCTCTTGTGTACCTACCCAGGACTGTGAGCCTTTGCTTGGCAGTCTCCAAGGCCTCAGGTATGGACAGTTTGTTGTACGTCTTAGGTAGGTTGTATTTTCCTCAAGCCTTTCTGCAATTCCAATAGTTGGCTAACATCTCTCTGTGTTGCCTTGATCATAGTCTCCAACCTCTGTTTCCATGGAAGATACTGCATCTTAGTTCTGGCTTATGTTGATCAGCCAAGCATCTCAAGGATCATGGTTGCCATGGTGTATATCAGCTTGTTGGTCTCAGTGAGGGTTATAGTTGGGATTGCTCATTGCTGTGTTCACATGCTCTAGTAGACTGTCATCAGGTATTTCACTTATTCTTAGTAACTGGCCACAGAGGTTCCAGGTGTCCATCTTAGCTTACGATCTTCAATCAGGGCAGATGCTCTTGCATTAGGTCGTCTGTTGTTATTGGGGCTTGGGACCCAATTTCTGATTGTCTGGATGATGATGATATCTGCCCCCCTGACCTGTCTTCTTCCCCTTGCCGTAGCATTTGCTTTGTACCTCATCTATCTCTAGTTGTGATAGCATGTATTTCTTGCGGATGTTAGAACACTGAGCTACTGGTTGTTTAGGTCTTAGTTTAGATGTTGGATTTCGAAGTATCCATAGGTCCCACACCCTTTGCATGTAACCATTCTCGCTAGGGTAACTTGTTGTTTTTTTATATATGATTAGAAAAAAGTTGACTATATTGCTATATTTCAAGTGTCAGTGTGTTGTCTCAATTTCCAAGACCACCCCATATTTATTAAAAATAAAAAATACACTTTAATTAGGTGGTATTTATAGTTGCAAAAAAAATGTATGTCAAAGTATGTCACCTATGTTGCAATTTCTGTGATATTTCTCTAATATTGAAACCTTACCTTACCTGATCTATGTAGTAAAGCAAAGTTTATTTATACTGCACATTTCTAAACCCAGGTTACCATGTGCTTAATGATACAGAGCAAAAACAACACAGTACATAAAACCACAATAAAACGTCATGTTTCTTTATGCCTAATCATGTACAACCACAGTAAATAACAATACTTTTGGAACTTGTAGTTACTTGTGGAATCTAGCTGGGGATGGTAACGATGATGCCATGGATATCCCCCTTCATCCAATGCTCTCTAGGACTTTGTATTCTTTTTAAGATTGTGTACTAGGATATTCAAATCCAGTTACATATACACATCACATATTGTGTAACTGCAGCTGCGGGAATTTTCCACAATGCTCCGATCATTTCACCTAACCAATCACCGGTCCCTGCCCAACAAAATGGAGGAGCTGCTACTTTTGAACAGAATAAGGACTTTAAATGTTCTGCTGTGCTCTGTGTGAAACCTGACTCCATTCATCTAGGACAACACACTGCAGCTGCCAGGCTTTCACCTGCACCAAGTGAACTGTGTAACGGAGCTATGAACGGTGTACTGATGTCACTATGTTAATTCGATCCTGCAGTTCGAAACTTTATTCCCTCCCACATTCTTCCCTCAGACCATAGCACCCATTAACAGCTGAGCTCATCCTTACTGCTGCCTTGGTGCTATCCATGCTGTACTGTACACACTGGGGGTACAAATACTCAACCGCTACATCCCCTCACAATGACTAAACATTCACTCTCATTTAAACATATATAGCATTTTAGGTATACAAGGCTTTGTGTTGGAACTGCCACACTCAGTGCAACTCGGATTGACTTCTTTATGTGATTTGTATATTGTCTGTAATTATTACTCTTTTTTGTCTTTTTTGATTGTTATATTGTTTGCGTTTGTTTATCTGTTGACCATGCCCTTGAACTACCAGTGCAGAGAAACAAATTCCTGTAGCGCTTTAGATTACAGCCCACTACTTACTTGTTAATTACAGCGAACTTGCTGTGTGCTTTTAGTAACTACAGTTTACCTTCACAGTACCTATGGATACATATTTGTTGTTACTTGATAACAATACACAAACTTTGGGGAATAACAAGTAACAATATGAAAATAAGAAAAATACCTACAGTATGTTTTAATTAAGGGATACTACATGATAAGAGCAAATAATTACATTGTAACTATGGTTACAGATAAGAAGAGGGTAAGAGGCTGCACTTTAAATAACAGCCCTCATACGTTATTTCCAAAATGACTCAATTGATGCCATAATGGCCCAGCCTGCATAATCAGTAAGAAAAAAGAATCAATAAAGGAATATTATCTGTAAAAGTTATAGCTGTGTTTCAATAATAGGGTATAACATTTGGTAAAGGTATACTCACCAATGTCATTATCTTGTTGTTTCTTAGGTTATTTCCACACGAGGGTTGATCCCAGGAGCTTCCTATAAGTCAAATCACTGGTGTAGCTTGAAGTTGTGCTTTGCTAATGAATTGTGTTTCCTCGAGCCATAATTGCTTTCTTTGTGTTTCTTTCAGGTCTCAGCAAGATTATGTAACATTTGGGTCCAAATAGCGCCATCAAGAGACCAAAACCTGAGGCCAAAATAGCAAATACTTCCACTGCATCTGCATATTTGCCTGGGGAGTTAACATAAGCTGGCACAAATGCCACCCACACAGCACAAAATATCAGCATGCTAAATGTGATGAGTTTGGCCTCATTGAAGTTGTCTGGAAGATTCCTTGCCAGAAATGCTAATAGAAAACTGAGGACAGCCAGTAAGCCAATATAGCCAAGTAGCACAGAAAAACCGAGTGTGGACCCAACTACACACTCATAAATGATTTTGTCATTGTAGTATTGAGTGTTTTTATAAGGAGCTGGGGAGGCAGAGACAATCCAGGCAGTGCAGATTGCTGCCTGAACTGATGTCAGAACCAGAACTGTCCCTCTCTGCTGCACAGCACCAAACCACTTCAAACTGGTTCCTCCTCCTGGCTTGGAGGCCTTGAACACAGCCAGAACAACCATGGTTTTCACCAAGATACATGAGACACAAAGCACAAAACTTATCCCAAATGCTACATGTCTCAGTTGGCATGTCCACAGTCTTGGTTGTCCAATAAAGAGCAGTGAACATAGGAAACATAGTTTAAGTGACACCAAAATCAGAAAACTCAGTTCAGAATTGTTGGCTCGTACCATGGGTGTGCTGCGATAATGGGTGAAGATTCCCAGGACAACAGTACAGATAAATGTGCCGATCAATGAAGTGGTTGTCAAGCAGATGCCCAGAGGCTCACTGTAGGAGAGGAACTCAGTCTTCTTAGCAACACAGTGGTCATGCTGAGGGCTGGACCAGAAGTCATCTGGACAACTGATGCACTCCATGGAGTCTATAAAAAGAGACAGAGTGCTGTGATTCATGACATTATGTTTTAAAAGTATAGCATTGAAAACTAAACCAACCAGTCCTATTGCTGATTTTTCCATCAGAACAAGGAATGCAGTCAAAACAGCACACAGGTTCCCCCTTCTTTCTTGCCATGCGGGTACCTGGAGGACAGCTCTCACTACACACCGACCGGGGTGGCTGTAGGGAAAAATGTTAAAAAAAAATGTAATCTGCATTAGATACTGCCGCAATTACTTTTAAACAGAGCAAAAGGGAAGTTATACTGGGCAAAGCAGAGGTTACCTGTTTAGATTCAAAGTTCCAAAAGATTTTGTCCTCATATAGTGTGAGTTCTTCATCTTTCAACGCTGACTTTCGAACAAAACCCACATTCTGAACTTTAGCTTTTCCATCAGGAAGCCGCAGCCAGTTCATAATGTCATAGATAGGTAGGGCATCACCATTCTCATCAAAAGACACTTGATCACCAAATGATGTGGTGAAGCTGACCTTTTGCAAATAATGTACAAGCTACGAAAGAATGAGATATACTTTTAAATAACTTGTGTACCAATCACATTAGGTTTAAAAAAAAATTGCATTTTTAACATTGAATTTGATCTAAGCAACTGCAAATCTATCTTCCTATTCAAAACCTGTGCAGTTTTCCTGACAAACCTATTTTGAAAAGTATAATAATGTCATACAAGATAGATAATGTAGTGTATGCACAGTTTTTTTAAGTTGGCACCTCATTATGTAATAGAGCATTTAAATATAAAGAACAGGTGAATTGTAAACTGATATCACACCTGCCATGGCTCCAATCTATCAAAATTAGCACAGCTGTGTCCACTGAAAGGCCCAAACCCTGGCACACAACGCAGCATGTCATCAAGGGCATGTGCCAGAGCATACACAGCCTTGTAAATGTTGTACTCTGGCCTGAGGTCAGACACGTTCAACAACTCAGTCTCCACGTTTTTGAGATCTTCTTTCCCAGTGCACAGTGTTCCCCCAGTTTCCACCCAACCTACTGGTGGTGGAGCAAACCTACATTGAAATGTATGTTCCCAAAACTGATTTACCTGAAAAACAAAATTTTGTATTATAATAATGATGACTATACCAATACAACGATAATTATATGATAGTTAGTGCTCATCAAAGAGAAAGGTAATGAAATCTGCCAATACTAGGTTATTTCCATAGCTGTTGTTATGCTGCAGATTAGGACTTATTTGTAACAGAAAATCTCTGAGTGCAGGAATTTCTCCACGACGAACAGCAATGCCCAGTGTGCCACCCAGAAATGGCATAAATTCAGGTGTCCTGAGAACCTCTACTGCTGTCCAGGCTTCACTGGCCATCCACTGACGGCCTGTCACATTCTGCCTCCCCACCTATGTAATATAATATTTTTCAGTGCTTTATCCTCATTTTTAAGACAAAGAGATGTAATGTGTCTTTGTTTTCATATTATCAAATTATGTTCAGCAATAGGATTTCCAAAAATACATGTCAATCTAATATTTCAGTCACAAAATATAACACCTCATTCGATTTCTTTTAGATTATGTCATTTCTAATATACCTTGTTGTATACCTTTGGAAATTCTTACCTCCTCCATGAGTTGAATCATATGGATCTCATGTGCAAATACAATGACAACTCGCGCTGTGGATTTTTTGATCAGATTTACAATCCTGCTATACCCAGGTGGATCACTGGCCCAGGGCAAAACCTCTGAGAAGGCCAGACAACCTCCACCAGAAAGACTGAGGTCAGACTGTAATGTTCGGGCAGCATGGAGTCCATAATCATCATTACTGACCAGTAGACCGACCCAAGTCCAGCCAAAGTGTTTCAGAATCTGAATCATAGCACGCACCTGATTGCATGACAGAGCATGAAACTTGTTTTTGTTTTAACTTGAATAGACTTGTATATAAATTCTTTGATACGATTATTTGATTCAAAATTATTATTGTCATTTAGCTTTATCATTGAATCCATATAGCTTCACTAATTACTTATTTTTTCACACATAATATAACAAAGAAATCTGAAGCAAACCTGCTTCTTTCAAAAGACGGAAACAACACAACTAGCACCCTGTGACTACTTTAGAGTTGTATTATTGGCAACTAATGTTATTACAATATATTTGTGTTGATGCTTGGTTCACCTGGAAAGTATCACTTGGAATTGTTCTAAAAAAGGATGGAAAGCGTTGACGATTAGTCAGGCAGGGACATGTGGCAAAGTAACTTACCTGTGGGAGACAAGAGTATGCACATATAGGTGTATTCATTTCTTGCATGTTAATAAACTTAATCATGGATTTCCACAAAAACAAGAACTTCAAACCATTCTCTTAAGGTAAGTGGAAATAAATAAAAACTTACAATGGGCAATTTGTATAAACCTATTATACTTGACATGGCGATTGTAAATGTTGAGTAGGAATCACCCACAATCCCCAATACTGGAGGGGCACCCACACAGGTCTCATACAACTGAAATTGTTCTTCCTGACCACTCGCCAAAGACAATGAAGCACGTAAGGAAATTCCAAGTGTGGCACAGCTGTCATACACTCTGTATCCCAGAGTCACATTAGGTAGCAGGTCAGGGTTTCGGTTGATCTCATAAATAGCAAAAGCCATGGTTTGAGCATGCCTGAAGCCTAGAATGTCAAAGCTAAAACACAAAATCTCACCATTAACAACTACTGAAAGATATCTTCTTTTAAAATTAGAATACATGTAAAATAATATTATAAAAATGTCACAAACATTTAAATTAATCCACAAATTCCGATAATAGATTAGAGGAATCTCACCTTTCGCACCTTGGCTGACTGGGCTCTGAGGTGAAGGAAAGCTCAGGGAAAATAAATGAGTAGTGGACCTCAAACAGCCCACCTAGAACCACATCACCAGTTTTATGCATGCTATTAAGATTAAAGTGTTTCCGTAATTTACAGGAGAAGGAGGAAAACACAGGCAGTAAGACAGAGGAAGAGAACAAAATCAACACATACAAACGCAGGTGTGTGTCAACAACTGCTCCCATAATTCCCCTGCTCCTTTCGAACATATTTCTGATCCTTTTGTGCAGTCATTCAATCTTATATACAAGACCACATCAACAGTCTTACACAATGATTTGCATCATTGTTAATCTTTTACACAACCCAAGTGATGTAGAGGCCGGGCCTAATAGAAATATTAAGTGGCCCTGAGAGCTTAATGCACTGTAATTTATGATAACATATGCAAAAACAATTAGACATTTTTTACCAAATGCATTATATGCTCAACAATTTTATTGATTAGAAATTAGGAGTTCCCTTGATAAACGTCTATTACCTATCTCTTTGTTTTATTCAGGTTTCAAAATGTACAAACACATGTATCTTAGCAACAACAACACCTTAGTGCGTCATTTACAGCCCCCACCAAGCATCTTAGAAAGGCAAGGTAGATTTATTCGTTTTGGTTATATAATGAGATCAAAAGATGAACATGAGAAGAAAGTTCACTTTACACAGCGCTTTACAATGTTACTTCTCTCACACACGATGGCGGTGGCTGCCATGCAAAATGCTCACCTGACCCACCAGGAGCAACTTATTGTTCAGTATTTTGCCCAAGGACACTTTGACACATAGCCAGGAGGGACCAGGGATCAAGCCACTGACCCTGTGGTCTGTGGGGAAAAAGTGGAAGGTTTCAGGCAGGCCAAAGTTGCCACCAAACCTTAAACTATTTAAACAGGCATTTTTAACTGCTAAAGAGGAGATTATAGGAAGAAAGTCCCCAAAAATCTAACTACAACTAAAGGAGGCTGCTGTAAAAAAGTGATAAAACATATTAAAAGATGAAAACAATAATGCCGTGATGTCGGTATCTCACACACTTCACTGTCATTATGGGTAAAGCAGCTGTCAGCACGTGAAGTAGTTATAATCAGCTCCACTTTCACCAACAGAGATATATGACCCTTTTTATTTTTATTAATTACCCTAGACAATCATGTACTTTTACTGTTATACTTCAAGTAAAATGTAAATAATGTGCTTAGAACTTTTACTTAAGTTAAGAATTTTAAATTGTACTTACAGTGGAGAATTCTTTAGGACAACACTTGGATTTTTACTTAAGTATTGAGTTTGTGTACTTGTACCACCTCTGTAAACAGTGTATCATATTTTGCTCTGCACACGGATGTGTAGCTACAGACTGCAGCTTAGAGTGGCCAAGGTGACTCTAGTCCTCCATGAAATTACTAGGACCACCAGTGTTAATGTTGTAATGTGGCTGATCAGTGTATATTTCTTGTATAAGTAATTTAAAGCAGTTAAATTAAAAATGCATTTGATAGATTTTAATTGTTTAGATTCCCTGGACCTTTTACTCATTAGTCTGTTAGGGTACAATGATTACAGAAAATTCATATTTTCATGCTACATGTTGTTGATCCTATAATTTGGATTCTCCATAGTAACTTGGAGCAGTTCCAGTGTTTTGTGTTTTAGCATTTCTTGTTCTCTTCATACAAAGTGGACTTAAAACAAATACAACCCTGCTCATTTAGTTCTTTATGTGCTTATTATAAGTGTGGTCATTGAAAAAACATTGAAAAAACACAGAAAAAGTAAATACTCTACACACATGAGTATATGACACTGGTCCAGTTTTAAAACTTACAAATCACATGAGCCACATCTTCTCTTTTCTCCTGTGTAACTACTTTCTATTGTGAGTGGTTGATGTGGTGATGACTCACAAGGCTTCTGAAATGAAGCAAACATAGCAGTTTATATAATCTACTTCATTCATCTGAGACTTATGTTGGAGAGCCATCATCTCCAGCACACACAGTCTTTATGGGGTTAGTATGCATGCTGCATTCAACCCTGGTTGGGGCATCTCTGTGGTTGCATTTTGGGGCCTTACTTAGCCTACTTTTGTCAGTGTTTTCTGATGATTGTCTTGTTGTTAATGAAAAGAAAGAACTAGGTGTTGGGAGAAATATGATGCAAGAACAACAGACTATGACAGAGAGACTAAATGGTTTGGGGATACAGGGAGTGAGTGGGTTTGATTCTAGCTTAACTTCGTGTGTGGAACTGGAAGATAGTGAGTTTTTGGCCCTGGAGTCTGATGGCGATGTTGTGATTGGAGGTTTTTTCCCTCTACATTATCTGGCTCCTAGACAACAGCACAGCTACTCCAGCAAACCCCAACTCACACCTTGCAGCGGGTGAGTGTAAAGATTCTGTTTGTCTCTTATTTCTAACAATCAGTAGGTGCCTTTAATCTTTTCTATTTGCTTTGATTCTGTTTTTCCTACACTATTTACCTGTTCTTATTTCGATGCTGTGATATTGTCTTTCAAGTCTCTCATAGCACTCAGTGCACTCATTTAATTTTCTGCAGTTTTGACCACAGAGCCTTCCGTTGGATGATGACCATGGTGTTCACAGTGGAGGAAATTAACCGTAATTCAACCTTGTTACCAGGTGTTAAGCTAGGATACCGGCTGATGGACAGCTGTGACCATGTCCACACCAGCTTTCAAGCTCTTTTCTCTTTAATTACTCGCTCCAAAACTGTGATGAGAGAAGGGAAACAACTGAAAAGTGAAAACAGATTAAATATGCCAAAGGGGAGTGGTACTAGAATGGACAAGGTAAAAGAAACAAGAATGAAAAGGATGCTGACAACAGTGAAAAATGCAGGTCTTGATGGCACCACAGCACTGTCTCAAACTTTTGAAAATGAAAACTACATAAAAAGAAACATAACAGAGGATATAATTGAAATATTGCCTTCATGTCTGGCTGGTTCTCCTGTGCCTGCTGTGATTGGCCTGGCATCTTCTTCTCCTACAAGAGCTGTAGCTCAAACTCTTGGCCCTTTTGACGTCCCACTGGTGAGAAAGAAATTAAACGGCAGCACCATGTATATTCCTTCCTTTTAACACTAGACTCTTATAATCACATATCACTGTTTAAAACATACTGTTTGGCATACAGTATGTTCTGTTTAGTTAAATTAAATATCGTTTCCTTATAGGTTAGTTATTTTGCCACATGTACCTGTCTCACCGATAAGCATGTGTACCCATCATTCTTGAGGACTGTGCCGAGTGATCTCTTTCAAGTTAAAGGTCTTGTACAGCTTGTCACCTTCTTAGGCTGGCTCTGGGTGGGCACAATAGGAACCACGGTGAGATAAAGGCTTTTGTTTTTACATCACCATCAGTCAAATAAGCCACCATGATTTATTACACTTTTCTCCATGTATTTTAGGATGATTACAGTCAATACGGCATCCAAGCATTCTCTAATCAGTTTACACAGCAAGGTGGGTGTGTGGCATTTCATCTGACTGTCCCCAAATCACCCACAGTGGCTGAAGTACATGAAATGGCAGACAGGCTGCAGAGTTCAACTGCAAAGGTTGTTGTGGTCTTTGCCACAGAGGGACAACTGCTGGATCTATTTTTCGAGGTAAGGCCTTTACATATCAGGCAATGTGTATGTCCAGTCATAAAATATAAGTATATTCAGTGTTTCACTTTTTAAAAAATTAGCAACATCAAAAGAAAAAAATGCCCATGTTCATCTAATTAGGTTCTAATTACTTTGCAAATGCATTTCCAGCTTGCTCTGAGAAATGTGACAGAGATCCAGTGGGTAGCTAGTGAGGCCTGGGTGACTGCTAAACTACTGACCTCACCCCGCTTCCACTCTCTCTTAGAGGGCACACTGGGCTTCTCCTTCCCCGGGGTCTGGATTCCTGGCTTGAAAGACTTCCTATTGAATGTCCGGCCCTCTCCCGAACCTGGGATGGAGTTTATCACCATGTTCTGGGAAGAGCTATTTGGCTGTAGGCTTAAGTTTGAAGAGTCAAGATTCCAAGGAAATCAAGCACATGGCAAGGATAACATAACGGGACTGGAAGGAGACTCTCAAAACAGCTCTTGGTCCTTGGTCAGGACTACTGTGGGACAAATAAGCACAGGTGACGAAAACTATAATTCTGCCGGTGAAAAACCTGTATGCACAGGTTCAGAGGACCTGAGGTACACAGACAGCAGTTATACTGATGTGTCAAAGGTTAGAATATCCTACAGTGTGTATAAAGCTGTATACGCCATTGCCCATGCTCTGCATACTTTACTGAACTGTGATTCTACAGGACTTATCAAGGGGACATGTGACAACCATAAATTATTTACCTCTAGACAGGTGAATGAAACACACTCAAAATATGCAAATCTCTTGGTCTGTTCTGTTCTTTATTTTCTTCCTATTTTCATGCAGTTACTGGATCATCTGAAGGCAGTTAATTTCACCAATCAATTTGAGGAGAAGGTATATTTTGATTCCAATGGAGAGCCAGTCCCTCTCTATGAAATTATTAACTGGCAGAAGGACAGCAACAGTGATATTAGGTGGATCAATCAACTTCAAGAAGAGATACACAGTCTAATCATAAACGAGAAGCCTTATGTTTTTAAAAAATTGTATGGTGTGTTTAGATTTATCACAGTGGGAAGCTATGATGCCTCGGCTCCATTGGGACAAAAATTACAATTGGAGAAAAGGACCATTGTATGGACAACAGGACAGTCACAGGTGGGTCACAGGTACAGCCACTAAAATAATTTCACATGCAGCTTTAAATTACTAAAATGTCTGTATTGTTGATGTTCTATGGGTCCAAATGTTTGGATCCAAACCAAAATAGACCCATGGAAAACCAACCTGAGCTTAATGAGCATAAATTATTTTTTTAAAGAGAGTGATGGTGGATCCAAACTATATAGATCTGAGAATAATTAGAACCAATCCAAATAGTATCCAAACAGAGAGAGAACCAAAATTCTCCCATCATCATGAGCAATTAACCTCATCAACTGAAAATAGAAGAGGTGGAAAATAATGTCCCTAAAATTAAAGTTAAACCATTAAAACCAAAATAATGTGTGTTACAAAGATGAATGTAATTAAATAAAAAATAAATATAAAATAAATAATATTTGATTGTAAATAAATAATGTTCTCCTCTTAATCAATTATGATTATTGGCAGACACTTTGTAGGTGATTGATTGTTTTACCATTTCCCCATTAGAACAAAGCTCAGGGCCAAGTTCCCAGTTCTTCTTTCACTCTCACATAAAAACACAAAGTGTATATTCTAGGCATGACTTGGGTCTTGATTCCTCAGAACCAAGTGTACCCATGAAGACCTGTACTATTTCCACTTTACATTTTAAATATTGCATGAATATAATTCCCGTGTTATTTCAGTTTCACTTGTTCATTGTGTATAAAGAAATCTTGAATTTCAATACCATAATTGTTATCTGGTCTTTGTGCAGGTGCCTGTTTCTCAATGTTCTTCTCCGTGTCCACCTGGCAGCAGGCAAGCCAGACGTCAAGGAGAACCTAGATGCTGCTTTGATTGTTTACCCTGTACTGATGGAGAGATCAGCAACCACACTGGTAGACCATATATCTTTGTACAATTTTTTATATATATATAACTATATATATATAACTCCTGGATGAAGCAGATTGTAATTAAAACCACAGTAGTATACCACAAATTAGGAATTAAATGGATGCCAACGTTTGTGTTGGGTTGAGAGTCTATGTTTATATATTGTGTGCCCCAAAGGTTCCACTGAGTGCACCAAATGTCCTGAGTACTACTGGTCAGACAAAGACAAGGTAAAATGTGTCGCTGGGGTTGAAGAATTCCTGTCTTTCTCAGACACAATGGGTATGATCCTAGTGTCACTCACCCTGCTGGGTGTTGTCCTGACAACCATCATCACTTTTGTCTTTCACCGTTTCCGCTCTACACCCATAGTCAAGGCTAATAACTCAGAAATAAGCTTCTTGCTACTCCTGTCACTCAAGCTCTGCTTCTTGTGTTCCCTGATGTTCATTGGAGAGCCGTCTGTGTGGACGTGCAGACTACGCCAGGCCGCATTTGGGATCAGTTTTGTCCTTTGTCTGTCTTGTCTCTTTGCTAAAACCATTGTGGTTCTCCTGGCCTTTCGGGCGAGTGTACCACATTCCAGGGCTCTGAGGCTTTTTGGTCCCTCTCAACAAAGGACTCTGATCTTCTGTACCACCGCTCCTCAGGTGGAAATGGAGTAAAAGACTATACATTTTAATCTCAGTTTTAGAGCACTTCCTTTTTTTGTGTTTTATTAAAGATCTACATTTGTCCCTATCTTGCCCACAGGTTTGTCTGTGTGCTGGTTGGCTGTTGGGTGCGCCTGCTTTCCCATTCAAGAACCCCAGCTACCAAGCCTCAACTGGAAAAGTAGGAACAACATTGTTTGATGGCTGCCACCGTTTATCTTCTAATAATGCCTTTATTTTCAAATTCCACAATGTTTATTACTGTGATTTCATAAGAAGCCCCAATGCAAATTGTACTACATGTACTAAATAATCTGTATTAATGTACTTTGTGACTAGATTGTTGTAGAGTGTAAGGAGCCATGGCCTCCTGGATTTTACCTGGTCCTGGGCTACATTGGCATACTGGCCTTGTTCTGTCTTTTCCTGGCCTTCCTCGGACGCAAACTTCCCGATACCTTCAATGAGGCAAAACTCATCACCTTCAGTATGCTCATCTTCTGTGCTGTGTGGGTCTCTTTCATCCCAGCTCATGTTAGCTCTCCTGGGAAGTTCACCGTGGTTGTGGAAATATTTGCTATATTAGCCTCCAGTTTTGGGCTGTTGCTGTGTATTTTTGTGCCCAAATGTTACATAATTTTACTGCGACCTGAGAAAAACATTAAAAAAGGCATGACTGTAAAATATCCAAGAGAAAAGTAACAAGTTGTATGTCATGTTGTACGGAAAACAGAAAAAATAACTTTTATCTTGAAATCATGGGAAATAATTTTACTCATTTTTAAAACGATTTTAAGAATAATAATAAAAAAAAACAACAACATATAAAATGTGTTTTTCATGTTTTAAGAACAAACATGATTTTACCTGACTTGGAGTTTCCCTGTTAGACTTTTTTTTTTCTGGGACCATAACTGGTCAGTCACACTTCACATCTACTTCAAACTAAAATAAGCTTGTTAACAGTCTTTATCTGATATCACTCTCTAGATAACCAAATTTTCATTTCATTTTTACTAAGGGGGTGGGTTACACAATAAAGACCATTTCGTTTATATTGCTTCTGGAACCCAACTGATATATGTTGTGTATGGTCCCTGAACACCTCACACACAAATACAGTGAACAATGATAGAGGTAGCATGAGTGACCTATGGGGGCTCACCAGAATGTAGAGACACACATGGACCTCATTTTCATGTAGTATGTTAAAGACACTCACATTTAGGTTCTTTACCAGCAAATTGATTAATTCACTTCACTGTTCACTGTTCTAGCATGTTCATGTACTTTGACTTGTGTGGAAATACCACAAGACTACCACAAGTGATTTAGAAATGAGGGGTCTTTATGTGCTTATCAAGTTCACAGTTACTTGAGGCTTGACATGTCTGGGATAGATATCACAAAATTGCTTGCGACCCAATTCATTTTTGCGTAAATTCTCTAAACCTTGGTATATTGAAGACTGCAAGGACAGCTATAATGATGTGGACAACTACTGTAGACATCAATGTTAGGGCTATACCTAAGAAACTATAGGGCAAGAACTCTACCTCTTTAGGACTCCAGGCTGCTCCTTCCTCGCTGTGCATTTCAGTATTGTTTATTTATTTGTTCATCTCACTCCACTTTTCTCTACAATTAAATAATCCACATTAAAGAAATGTAAACATTTTTAAAAATTAAGTAATTACTGAAAATCATTACACATACTGCATCTCTTTATGCCACTAAGGATAGGTTAACCATTGCATAAACATGACTAGAAGAAGTCTTTGGGGCCTGTTTCACCAATAATTACTTATGATTAATACATTTTTTATCCTTTTTCTTTCCTACAATTCCTAACTCACCGATTTGAATAAACACGAAACTGGGGCACACATATCATATTTTAACAGGTTAGAAAAACACCTGAAAGTTGTTTTCCAAATGGAATCTAAGAAACCTCAAAGAACCATCACCACAGAACATCATTATTTTATAAAATATGCATTACAGTGATACGATCATTGCAGCACTACAGTTGCAGTGCTGCAATGTCAGTTACATATAACTATCACCACCCAGTCATGAAATATAAATGGTCTGCACTTATAATATAATACAGCGATACTTGTGAAGGCTACTTTAAATAACATTGAAGACTGAATAAAGACAATTTAGTGGTAAAATATGGAACGTTACTTCTTTTCTTTTCCCATTAGCTGCTGTTTTGTATTCTTTTCTGGCTTCAGTAAAATAATGTAACACTTTGGAGCAAACAAACAGATTAACAAGCCAAAGCTGGAAGCCAGAATGGCAAATGATTCTACTGCATCAGCATATTTTCCAGGTGAGCTGATATAGGCAGGAATAAATGCTAGCCACACAGCACAGAAGATCAGCATGCTGAAAGTGATGAATTTTGCCTCGTTGAAGTTGCCAGGCAACTTGCGGGCCAGAAAAGCCAGTACAAAGCACAGACAGGCCTGTAAACCAATATATCCCAGGATGCCCCAGAATGCGAGGCTAGAGCCCACACTACACTCCAATATTATCTTTGAGTGTTCATATTGTGTATTACGGGATGGAAAAGGGGGAGCAGCAATGAGCCAGGTAGCACAGATAACCACCTGAATAATAGTGCCACTAAAGATGATGGTCCTTTGCTGCTTGGGTCCCAGCCACTTCATGATGTTGTCCCCTGGCCTTGTGGCAGTGAAGGCAGCCAACACTACCAGAGTCTTCCCTAGGATGCATGAGATGCACAGTGAAAATGTGATGCTAAAGACAGTGTGGCGCAGCATGCAGGACCAAGATGTTGGCTCTCCAATGAACACCAAGGAACATAGGAAACACAGTATCAGTGCAAACAGGATGAAGAAGCTGAGTTCAGAATTATTCACACGGACAATGGCTGTGTTTTTGTTGTAGAAGAAAACTCCAAGGACAGCTATGGTGAGGCAGGCACCCACCACCGAGATGACTGTTAGGGCTATACCTAAGGAATCATATGCCAAGAACTCTACCTCCTTTGGACTGCAGGCTGTTCTGTCTTTGTTTGACCAGAAGTTGTCAGGACAAAATGTGCAGTCTACTGAGTCTAAAGGAGAAGGTAGTCATTTCAAACAGTTATTATTCAAAAATGACAAAACTTACAATTTTATTTCTTTCTTTTAAGCTTACTTGTCTGATTGCTAATTTTGCCACTATCACATGGTACACAGTCAAAGCAGCAGACAGGCTCCCCACGACGGACAGCCTTCCGGGACCCTGGAGGACAGCTGGCACTGCACACAGACATCGGCACCTAGGGAGCAAAGATATAATCTCTTACAGCTGTACAGGATGAAAGGACTGCAATAAACTAATTGAAATAAAACTGCTTAAGCCAAGCAGTTTTTTTGTTGTTTTTGGGGTTAAAACCACTGTAATTTGGACATCTTTGCCTCTTTTGTACTATTGGACTGATTGGAAATGACAAGCATTTAGATTCTAGGACATTGCTATGAGCATATTTATGTTTGTCAACATTTCAACCAAACCAATTATTTAATTATTAATCAAAGAAATGTATTAGAAATGTATTTTCTAAACTGCAGTATTGTAGTATGTTACAGAAGTAAGAAAACAAACAACAAAAAAAGATCCATATTTAGATTTGACATGCATTTAAAAAAAAATCTGTACTCACATGAAACATTCTTGAGCATCTACTTTAAAAGAATTTCACTATTTAGAATTAAATGAAAGGCATTAAATTACCATCTTACAGCGTATGGTGGGCTTTGAATCTCTACTGTTTATGAATACAAAGAAAGTCATATCAGATCCAGCTTGTGCCGCCCACCTGACTTACCTCCACCTTAACCTACAGAACTTCAACAGTTGACATCTGATGAAGGTAAAAACACAGTGTGAGCAGCTTGCCTCACTCTGATGCCCTGCCCACATTATCTTGTCCTCTTGGATCACCAGTTCTTCTCTGGCAGGCTTGGTTCCATCAAACAGCCCCACGTTGACAAGCTCAATGTTTCCAGCTGTGCCTCTCTGCCAGTTGATGATATCGTAATAGGGTACTGAGTCGCCCTTCAGGTCAAAGTTTACCTCCTCCCCGTCAATGTTAAATATCACATCCTGGATGTAGTACTGGAGCTTAAGAATCAATAAATAATGAAATACTTCAAAAATAATTTTTGTCAATCAATGTAGCAATAAGAATATCATATTATACCTCCCAGGGCTTTATGCTGTTGATTTGAGCGCATGAGTTGTTTTGGAATGGGCCACTGCCTGGTTGACAGAGAAGAAGGTTGTGGAGGGAATAAGCAATTGCATATACAGCTTTATACACATTATAGGACACTCTAGTATTGGATGTGTTCATGTAGGCTGAATGCTGCTTCAACAGGGTTTCATGCCCTGAGCAGGGAGGTAACTGGGAGCCAGAGGATGGAGATGGACTGCAACCATACAGAGCCTCCCAAAGCTCCTGCACCAGAGTATTACTAGGATACATCACAGGGTTTATTGTCTGCAGATAGTCGCCAAGTCTTGAGATATAACCTTTTTTGATGCCAAACCCAATAGTGCCTCCCAAGTAGGGATAATACTCGCTCCCTGTAAAGACAGATGATGTGACCCAGGCCTCACTAGCCACCCACTGGATTCCAGTGATATTCTGTGTCATGTAGTCTCTCAACAATGGAGTCATCTCCCCCTCAGCTGAAAAAACTACCACCACTTTTGCTGAAGAACTACGCATCACCTTTAATTGATAAAGGAGGAAAGAGACAAGAAAGCAAAACGAAGCACGTTAAATATTAGTAATACTAAGCAAGACTAAACTACTATAGCTAGGATTTAACATTTACAAAAGTGTTGGAACTGAATGGTAATATCAAAAAGACACTTTGACAGACAGCAGCACACACCAGTCCCCTTTTTTCCCCTTAAGGGATCCAACCAAGGAACAGTAGATAAATGGTTTGAACAACATGTAGACAGCCATCATTTTTACCAAGACAAAATGCTGCCAAAGAAAATGTTTAGCAAGATAACATAAAGATACTATCTAAGGATCAATCTACCTGCATGATCTCGAGTGCCTTGTGGCGATTGTAGAGCAGAGGGATCATTACTTGGTATGCTACACACACTTTGGTACCCTGTAATTCTCTCAGTAAGCCTTGCACAGCAAAGCGCCCATATTCATGGTCCCCTCGCACCAGCCCCACCCAAGTCCAGTTGAAGTACATTAGCAGCTGTGCAATGGCCTTCACCTGTGTTCAACAGAAAAAGTGCCACCTTGACGATTAACAATGACTCACAATGATTAGCTGCACTGATTTTTAGTCCAAGATTAAACCCTTACCTGATAGTCGTCATTAGGGATTACCCTGAAGAAGGTGGGGTATGTTCTTCTGTCATTGAAACATGCACATGAAGAAAAATAGCTGATCTTTGTAAAAATTAAAATATAGAAAAAACAGACAATAGTAAAACATGTAGAATAACATTGAAATGTTCCAGGAGAACTAGATAGAAGAGTCACCATTACCATTGGGATTCTGAATGGCTGTAGGATTCTCGAAACCACAATAGACTGGGCAGATCCAGATTCCCCAATCACAGCAAGGAGCGGCGAGGCATCGCTGCATGTGGGAGAGTCATCTTCACTCAGCCCGTTCAACACAGCCAGAGCGGCCCTCTGGCCAGTCAGTGGGTATGCACATGAATCAAAGATTTTGTACCCAAGCGTGTAATTGGACAATAGCTCTGGATTCTGGTTAATCTCCTCCACTGCCAGCCTCATTGTCTGAGCCCAGCGGAAAGCCCTGGGATCAAATCTGTATCTCAGCAGAAACACACACACACACACACACACACACACACACACACACACAGACATTAAAAAAAGAAAGTGTGGTGAAAAGGTCAAATTAGAAAAAATTAGATAATGTTCTGAGTTCAAGTTAGTTTTGAATGTAATGTATGTTACATATTTGTATAAGAAAAAAATCCCAACAATTTCGAAGATGTTATTTTAAAGGCCCATGCAATTTGGTATACTAATTTTTGGGGTAAATATTGATAAATGTACAGGTTTTTATTTATTTTTGTTGCTTGTGTAACCTAGTAACAAATTCCTGTTTTCCACATATAAATACTATTAAATTACATAAAATTGAAAACCACAAATAAATAAAATAAGCTGTTACCATATTGTGTTGTATGTCATAATAAGTCATAATACATTCATTCTATATCAGACATAATTTGACAGGAAACATTATTTTAAATAACCTCATGATAATTACATCTTTTAAACTCACCCATTGCATTTCACTGCTGGTGGTTTGTATGTGGAGTTTAGGTCGGGCATCTCCTGGTTATAATGAAGGGGGAAGATTCCCCCAATAACATAGTCACCCTGGGCCACAAAGCCTGGCTGAAAACCATTTTGAAGAGTGCACGTTTTTCCTGGAGACGATGCTGGGGAGGTGATGCTGGAAATTAGAGCATGAGGTAAAGTCAGGACCCAGATAGAGTAAACCAAAGGAAGTAAGGCAACTAGAGTCATATTGTTAACACCTCCAGAATCAGAAATAGAGAGAGAGAGACAGAGAGAGAGAGTAATGAGTTAAGCACATTATATGGAGATGGTAATCTCCTCTTTCTTGCATCTTATTAATGACAGAACAAGTCTTGATTGGATATCAGTATTCTCACAGGGTATTGCAGACTGTGTGAAAAAAAATTAAAAAAAAAGGATGTAATAATGCAACTTCACATAGAATGGCCTATGAAAAAAAAAAATATATAAAGGGCAGTGTATTACTTGCATATATAGTTGGGTGCAAAAGATTCCATTCCATTACCTTGAAATGGCGAAAAGAGTTAAAAGATTTTTTTTTCACCAGCATAATCAATGCACATTGTTCCTTCATTGGGAATTAAATAAAAAAAGTTAATTTTAAATTAATTTATCAAGAGGTATCCAAACTTTTGCAACTATACATTTACTATATCATTTTTTATATACACCATTTTGTTTTACTTCTGATTGATATTGTGTTGAGTTTTTTGCCATTTCAAAAAAGGGGGTCCAATATTTGCAACCACCTGTACCAAAACATTATTACTCTCCTGGACTCAAAAAGGTTATAATAAAAGGTGATTAAAGATTAGGATGGAAATGTATTGACAGGTGCCAGGATTGTGATGGGGAGATGGAATGAGTACTTTAAAAAGTTGATGAATAAGATTCTAAAAGAGAAATTCTAAAAGACAATGAGGAGTAGAAGAGGTGACTGGAGTGGATTAGGAAGTAGCAAAGCTTAGTAAGAGTGAAGAGAATGAAGAGTGTAAGGTGTGCTGTAGGTGTGACAGAGGAGTTCAAGGTGGAGGTAGGTCTGCATCAAGGATCGGCTATGAGCCCCTTCTTGTTTGCTTTGGTGATGGACAGGCTGACAGATGAGGTTAGACAGGAATCTCATTCGACTATGATGTTTCCAGATGACATTGTGATTTGTAGAGAGAGCAGGGAGCAGGTGGAGGAAAATCTAGAGAGGTGGAGGTCTGCTCTGGAAAACAGTGGAATGAAGCTTAGCCGCAGTAAGACAAAATACATGTGTGTGAATGAGAGGGACCCAAGTGGAACGGTGAGGTTACAGGGAGCAGAAGTGAAGAAGGTGCAGGACAGGATCAGGAATGAGGACATCAGAGGGACAGCTCATGTTAGATGTTTTGGAGATAAAGTCAGAGAGGCCAGATTGAGGTGGTTTGGACATGTTCAGATGAGAGACTAAATATATAGGTAGAAGGATGCTGAAGTTGGAGCTGCCAGGCAGGAGGTCTAGAGGAGATTTATGGATGTAGTGAGAGAGGACATGAAGTTAGTTGGTGTGAGAGAAGAGGATGCAGAGGACAGGGTTAGATGGAGCTTTACATTGCTTCTTCTTAACCCATTCACACCTACAGTCACACACACAAAATTACACATCGATGGGGGGAGCAGTTATGCAGCAGGCCTACGAATCCAGCTGTGTCAGAAGTTAGGTTTTTCGTTTCTTTGGTTAGATTTGTTTAGATTTGATATGTCTCCCCACAGTTCTCCCTGCCAGCTCAGGATTCCCACCACTCACTTCCACACCAGTCTGTCTCCAGTCCCTCTTGGCTTTCCGTTCCTCAGCTGGCACCGGTCAGCACACCTGATTCACATCACCCATCTGTTTTTGTTTCATAAGGACTTTCATTCCCATTGTTTGCTGCTAGTGTGTCTCCCCATGTATCCTGTTGTCCCTATTCTCATCCACTTTTTCCACACCACCAGCTTGATAACCTTTTCAGTGTGTCAGTCAGTCTTGAAGTTTGTTGTTGTTAGTTAGTTAGTTTTCGTAGTGTGTTAGCCTCGGCATTTGGTTAGTTAGTTTGTTTTATAAACTGTTGTTAGTTCCTCCTATACCTTCTGTAGTGAACACTTTGTTTTCACCAAATTGTTAATTATTCCTCCTGTCTTTGGCAGTGAGGGTTTTCTGTTTGATTATTTCCTTTGCCCGCCTGCTGTAAGGTTGAATGTTATTTTCTTGTTAATAAATTGTATTCTGCACTTCCTGTCCTGTGTAGGCTCTTGGGCCTGAATTCCCGTGTGTGTTGGAATCGCACAAGCTGAGTTACCGGCTGCTGACACTACCCCTGCCCTCTCAGGAAGTAGAGCAGTTGTCCACCATTCCCATGGTTGTTGCTTTTATCCCTGGCTCCGCCGGTCACATGTCGAAGTATCGAGAAGACACTGAACTCAGTTGCTCCGGATGAGTGTGGGCCAGCTGCATAGCAGATCCTCCATTGGTGTGTGTGTGAATGGGTGAATGAAAAGCAGTCTAAAGCGTTTTAGGTACCAATAAGGTAGAAAAGGGCTATGTAAGTGCAGAGCATTTATCATTTACATTTCACATTTACATTTAACACACAGTGGGAGACTGAGTCAGATGTGTCTTCACCCGAGAAACTTGATTTCAGTTATAAATTTTTGTAGGAGGAGAAACAACTAAATAAAAAAGTTTCACTCAACTGCTGTGCCAGTTACCTGATAGAAAAGTCATTAACACGCCCATTCACATGCTGTGCCAGAAGTTGAAAGCAGAACCCCTCTAGGGGCCGGTCAGGAGGCCGGGCTGAAGAACAAGGTGGAGGCCGGTGGCGATGGCAGAACCCCTCTGGGGGCTCGACAGGAGGCCAGGCGTCGGCCGGCCCGGGAACAGGAGCAAGAACGGGAACATATAGGGCATCGGCCGGCCCGGGAAAAGGAACAGATGGGTTGTTCGCTGGTCGTGGGCAACTGTGGCGCAGGAAGGTAGAGCGGTTGTCCAATCTTGCAGTTGTTGGTTCAATCCCCGGCTCCTCCGGTCACATGTTGAAGTGTCCTTGAGCAAGACACTAAACCCCAACTTAGTTGCTCCCGGTGAGCGTTGGTCCCCCATCGGTGAATAAGAAGCAGTGTAAAGCGCTTTGAGTGCCAATAGGTAGAAAAGTGCTATATAAGTGCAGACCATTTACCATTTACTCAGGAAGCAGAACAGAGGTGGCGGAGTTGACCTGAGCTACCAAATTCTGTGCCAGAAGCTGAAAACAGGGACTAATCACAGGAAACAGGATTGTGACACCATGTAAATGCACTAAATGATGAGATGCAGCTGCATAACATACACATACAGCAGTGACTTCATTAATTAGGGTATTATTAATAAACATCCGTCCAACATTAATAACTGTCCAGGATTATTAAAGCCAATAAATCTTTGTTAATATCCATCTCACTTGGAAAAGGCACCTAGACCGTAAGTATACTCCTCTACCACACTCTGGTTTGGTAAGTTTACTAACAGATGATGAATAAAGGAATTTAGCATGTGCAGCAAATCACATTGATAGTTTACTAACCAACATTCAACATTCATAAAAACATGCAAAAAGATTATACAATTTATTTTTGATGATTTGATTGTTTTAAGTAAACATCACTAAACTACATGTTGGGCACGCAGTACCCTAATAAAATTATTCTGGATGTAGTAATAGTAGTTAAATCACAGCTGATAGACTGGAAAAAGAAACAGCACAGTCATAAATTAGTAAAATTTGCAATGACAGTTGTCTACAATAGATTAGGGGGACACTAAAAAGTGACGAACATTTAGATTTGTAAATTTATTTTTAGGGCTATTTCCTTTGTGTTGTGCCTTTTTGCAGCACATTTCTTAATGCAGCCATTGTGTCTTCAAATTGGTGAAGTTTATTGTTTATTTGCCTGTGTTTTGTCTATTTAGATGTGTTTTCTCATGTGTCTTCTGCAGTGCATTGACCTCTCAGGGCCTCTCACAATCCACTCAAAATGTTATGTCCACCGCATTATTTTACAATCTCTATTATAACTAACATTTATTAAAAGCATATTTACAAAGGAAAAAATTCTCCAATTCAATCTTTAAATCTCTGACTCATATACTACTTACTTATAAAGAACAGTATAAAAAAGTGAGAGAACCAGCCTCTTTTAAGATTAGGAAATTGCATTTTTGTTGTTCAAATTTTTCCCATGACATGTCTCTTGGTATTTTGCTCTGGCTTGATGAATATAATGTAGCATTTAGGTGCAAAAATGCAAATAAATAAACCAAATGCTGAAGATAAAATTGCAAATGTTTCCACAGCTACAGTGAACTTTCCAGGAGAGCTGATGTATGCTGGGATAAAGGTGATCCAGACAGCACAAAATATTAACATGCTAAATGTGATAAATTTGCCTTCATTGAAGTTATCAGGCAACTTCCTTGCTAGAAATGCCAGGACTAAACATACTATTGCAAGAAGCCCTATGTACCCCAGCACAATGTAGAAAGCGGCCTCAGAGCCTGGGTTACATTCTAAAACTATCTTCTTATTGCTGTATCTGAAAACCATGTCTGGGAAAGGTGGGTTTACCTTAAGCCACAATATACAGATCACTATCTGAACCACAGTGCAGGAGCAAACTATGATCCTTTGCTGTGCAGGACCAAACTTTGTTGCAGTGTTGTTGCCAGGACATGTGGCTTTGAAAGCTGTGACAACAACTATTGTTTTTCCCAAGACGCAGGAAATACAAAGTGCAAATGTCACACCAAACGTTGTGTGGCGTAGCATACATGTCCACACTGTGGGTCTGCCGATGAAAGTGAGAGGACAGAGAAAACACAGCAAGAGAGAAAACAACAGAAAACAGCTCAGCTCAGAGTTGCTGGCCTTTATCACAGGAGTTTCTCTGTAACGGATAAAAACCATCACTGTGACCAGTGACAGGGAGGCCCCTAGCAGGGACACAACTGTGATAGCTATTCCCATTGGCTCTTGAAATGTCAGGAACTCAATAGTTTTAAGAATGCACTCATCTTTCCTCTCATTAGACCAGTATTCCTGTGTACAGGGAGTGCACTCTGCTGAACCTGATGAGAACAGATACAAATAGTATAAATCATACATTAGCCACATTCTCCTGATGGTGGTCTTAATAACTGATAATGTGTCTCTAAATTGTCTGCAACTACATAGTAAAATGGGAAACACTGCTTGTAGGTGTGGTAGAAGAAGTGCACAAACTTAATTCTTAAGTAAAAGTGCATGTATTAGCCTAAAAAAGCTCTCAACTAACGAAACAATGTATTTTAAATATTCCTGACCGTGGTAATTATAGCAAAACATGTACAGTGAAAAAAAAAGAGAAGTGTCAAAGATCAATATCGGTAAATTTGATTTTAACCACTTTATGCGTTAGAGATAAAGTGGTGGTTAATCCATAATGATACATTTATTAGCTTATAATATTTTCATAAAAATCATACTGTATTTTTATATTTAATACAGGTATACATATATTTTAAGTTACTATACCTGTTAAATTGGCTATTGTTCCATCAGCACATGGGATACAGTCAAAACAGCAGGTGGGTTTTCCTTTCATTTGAGCTTTTCTGGTCCCCAGAGGGCAAACATTAGAGCACAAAGATGTTGGAACCTAAAAATTTAAATCAATGAAGAATCTTAGTAAATTTAAAAAATGGGATTCTATTTAATTGATGGTGCATCCAGATGAAATGTAATTATTTTCTCATTATGTAAGAAAATGAAATCACCATTTTTCCTGTGCTCCACACAATCTCTTCATCCTTGATGTCGAGCACATAGGCACCATTAGTTACAGAGGCAAAATGACCCAGTGTCACACGCTGCATCTTTTCGTTTATCAGCTGGCAGTTAACAATTTCATAATAAGCTGGAGGGTTGCCGTTCTCATCAAAGAAAATATTATCCCCAAACTGATTTCTGAAATGCACTCTTTGTAAGTGATCAGTGACCTGAGAGAGTAACATATTTTATGTTAGATATTGTTCTTTATTTATATATAAATAATGTAAATACAGATATACTTGTTTAGCTTATTTGCAGACAATTTGAGATATTGTGGATGTTACTAGCAGTCTTTCTCACCTGTTCGGGCTGAATTTCTGATATATTCAAACAAGGCCCCACAGTTTTTTCTCCAGCTGTTTGGCAGAATAAGAGTTGATGTAGGGCATGTGCAATGGCATAAACTGCATTATACACATTATAGACCACTCGGAGCTCGTTAACCTCAAAGAACACATGCTGGGAATTTATTGTCTCATTGCCTGTGCATATTTTGTGTGTTGCCTCAGTCCCATTGTCCTCCCCAGGAAACACAGGTCTGCAACCCACCACAATCTCCCAGTAATCTCTCACAAATGCTGCACTTGGATCTTTATAAGGACTAATGCTCATAAGAAATCGCTTTAGATTTGGCATAACCATCTTCTTCACCACAATTCCTATGGTTCCACTAAAAGCTTTGTAGATTTCGGGTGAAGAAAGTCGAGGTGTCGTTATCCAGGCTTCACTCGCAATCCACTGGATCCCTGTTATATTTTGTTTCACTATCTCTGTCATCAAAGGATAAATGTCACCCTCAGGAATATAAGCCAGAATGACTTTAACGGATGACTGCTTGATCATTTCCACAACATTTAGTATTTTATCCATAGTGTATGTTCGTAGAACTTTTCCAACAAATGCAATACAAACCCCAAACTTTTTAACTTCATCAGTAAATGCCAGGATTCCATTCCGACCATAATCATTATCTGACTGTATAACCCCGATCCACTGCCAGCCAAAACGTTTGACCAGTGCTGCCAAAGCTTTTGCCTGAAAATAGTCACTGGGGGCTGTTCGAAAAAAAGTAGGATATTTCACTCTGTCACTCAAGCAGGCACATGTTGAGAAGTAACTTACCTAAATAAACAACAAAAATAGACTGAAAATGTCACAAATACACTACAAAAGTATAGAGTTTTAGAGAACACAGACACCATACTTAATCTCTTACTATTGGCAGTTGAAATGGTCCTAGAGTTCCAGCCACAGCTATGGTCTGAGATGATTCTGATTCTGCTATGAGAGCAGATATAGCTGGAGGACAAGGGGATGTTGACCCAATGTCTTTTAGTCCACTAGCCAGTGTTAGTGCAGCACGTAAAGCATTAGTGGGAGATGCACAAGAGTTAAGGATCCTGTAGCCAAGAGAGATGTTTGGCAGGAGAGCAGGATCTTTGTTGATTTCTTCAATGAAAAATATCATCACTTGGGTCCATCGAAAAGCTCGAAGATCCAATCTATTAAAAGTTTTGGTTTTGGTGATAAGTTGTAAAATACCAGAGCTGCTACTGTACATGCCCATAATATAGCAGCTTTGTAAGATAGAATTAGAGGAGCATGAATTATGGAAATTCATATACTTATACTTACTCTTCACATTTTACATTAGGAGGCTCCTTCTCATACAGCGATGTGTTTATTATCTCTTTGAAGAAAACTGGAAAAATCCCACCGATCATTATGTCCCCCTGTTGGAACAAACTTGGCATTTTAAACCTGTGAAACACTTTACAGCCACAAACTGTGTTCAGGTAGAGCACAGATAAGGATAGGAGCAAAATGGAGCTCTCTGAACATTTGCTTTGCATTGTCTAAGAGAGATGAAGACACAACTCCTATAACAACTCTATTGGAGGTAGGCAGATAGGCTCACTTCATAAACAGTTCCTTTATTTCCCACAGGACACAGCAAAACGTTAGACTGATACAATAGGCACAAGAGGCAAAGCTGATTGCAATATGCAAATAACACAAATAAAGTATTCTACAATATATTTTTGAATGGAGACACACACACACAAAAGCCCCTAGGAAATGTTAAATCTAGTTAACACACTGATAGATGGTGTTAACTGTGTACACACATATATTATTGAGTACAATAAAGATTCATGTAAGTATAGTGAATATGCATTAACTTTATTACAAATAAATATACTGCTCAGAAGAACATTCGGTAGCATTTTACAGCTTTGTAAGATTAGGGTAATACCAAGGTAATATCTTGTTAATAATAAAATATTTTGCAATAGCCAGGTAATAGAGATATGTTGGGAATAAATATGAAAGTAATATCAAAGCATTGACAAGTAAAAAGTGTGTAATAGCTTAGTATAAGCAATAGATATATTTAGATCACAGAAGGCCAAAATCACATGGGTAATAATGTGGAAACTAAACACCAAGAAATACAATATAAAACCAAAAACACTCGTGGTAGTTTCTTTATTGTCCTAAGATCTTAAAAAAAAAAAACATTTTGGCTTTCTTAATTACACCCAAAGAGTAAGACTCAGTGATGCAGCAAAGAGATCAGTCACCTTCATCAGCTTTTTTGGTCTGATGCAATATTTTACACCATGTTTGGTTCCTCAGTTTCTGGTCAGAGCAAGACAGTTGGACTATAAAGGGAGAGAGCAAACCGAGTCAACATGAGAGGAGACTTTCGAGACAAAGTTTTTCTTGGCCCTTTTAAACACCATTCTGCCCACAATAAAGAAGAGATTTACTCTTGTGAGAACCTTCTTTGAGCTTTATGGATTTCTTCTTTCCCTTGACATAATAGGCTGGAGCCTATCCCAGCTGTCATCGGGCAAAAGGTGGGGTACATTCTGGACAGGTCGTCAGTCTATAGCAGGGCCTCAAAGAGACATACGCAGACAGACACCCACTCAAAATTACATCTATGGGAAATTTTTAGATTCACCAATTAACCTAACATGCATGTCATTGGACTGTGGGAGGGAACCAGAACCATGAGGAAACCCATGGAAATGTAGGAAGAACATGCAAACCCCACAAAGAAAAGCCACAGCTATCTAATAAAAGGTATTATTATTACTGTCATTAGTAGTAATATTAGTAGTAGTAGTAGTAACACTTATTATTAGCTTATTTAAGACTAGCAAATTCCATTCAATCATCAAATCTCTTTCTCGTATACTACTACTAAAAAAGAACATCATACAAGTATAAGTGGGTAAAATCATCTTTTGAACTAAAAAAAATAAATTATGCTCAAATTTTTCCCATGACATGTCTCTTGGTATTTTGCTCTGGCTTGATCAATATAATGTAGCATTTAGCTGCAAAAATGCACATAAATAAACCAAATGCTGAAGACAAAATTGCAAATGTTTCCACAGCTACAGTGAACTTTCCAGGAGAGCTGATGTATGCTGGGATAAAGGTGATCCAGACAGCACAAAATATCAACATGCTGAATGTGATTAATTTGGCTTCATTGAAGTTATCAGGTAACTTTCTTGCTAGAAATGCCAGGACTAAACATGTTATTGCAAGAAGCCCTATGTACCCCAGCACAATGTAGAAAGCGGCCTCAGAGCCTGGGTTACATTCTAAAACTATCTTCTTATTGCTGTATCTGAAAACCATGTCTGGGAAAGGTGGGTTTACCTTAAGCCACAATATACAGATCACTATCTGAACCACAGTGCAGGAGCAAACTATGATCCTTTGCTGTGCAGGACCAAACTTTGTTGCAGTGTTGTTGCCAGGACATGTGGCTTTGAAAGCTGTGACAACAACTATTGTTTTCCCCAAGATGCAGGAAATACAAAGTGCAAATGTCACACCAAACATTGTGTGGCGTAGCATACATGTCCAGACTGTGGGTCTGCCGATGAAAGTGAGAGGACAGAGAAAACACAGCAAGAGAGAAAACAACAGAAAACAGCTCAGCTCAGAGTTGCTGGCCTTTATCACAGGAGTTTCTCTGTAACGAATAAAAATCATCACTGTGACCAGTGACAGGGAGGCCCCTAGCAGGGACACAACTGTGATAGCTATTCCCATTGGCTCATGATATGTCAGGAACTCAATAGTTTTAAGAATGCACTCATCTTTCCTCTCATTAGACCAGTATTCCTGTGGACAGGGAGTGCACTCTGCTGAACCTGATGAGAACAGATACAAATAGTATAAATCATACATATGGAAATCAGCTTATCACAATATGAAATTAGACTTACATATACAAAAATAACTAAAGAGAAACCAACAGAAAACAATTCAGCTCACAGTTGCTGGCCTTTATCACAGTTGAGAACAGATGATGATGAACTAATACAAATATTATAACTCATACATATTGTCCTGCTCTTAAAATTATGGTCTAAGTCATTGTTTAAAAAAAAAAAAAAACAGGGAAAAAACTAAAGCAAATATAGAATAAAAGGTGACTTAGGCAAAATAATCACTTTTGTCAAAACATTTTAAAAAGGTGAAGTTATGGAAAATAGCTCATCCTGAAATTATGCTTACACTGGTCAGCCACAACATTAATACTGGGGGTCTGCAGCTAAACAGCCTTATGATGATCAAATCTTTCAGTCAAATGTAGTAAGCAGATTAAATACATTTTACTTAAAATACAAAGGTAGAAATATTCCACTAACAATTTATTTTAAAGAAAATTATGGTAAACTATGGCAAAACATGTACAGTAATTAAAAAAAAAAAACATGGGTCAAATACCTCTGCTTTATGTACCTTCATGTTACCTGTTAAATTGGCTATTGTTCCATCAGCACATGGGACACAGTCAAAACAGCAGGTGGGTTTTCCTTTAATTTGAGCTTTTCTGGTCCCCGGTGGGCAAACATTAGAGCACAATGATGTTGGAACCTGAATAATAAAATCAGTGCAGAATGTTTTTAAGTTTGATGGGTAAGATGGGAATATTCAAATTAGTTATAATGGTGCATCCAGAAGACATTGTATAATGATCACCATTTTTCCTGTGCTCCACACAATCTCCTCCTCCTTTATGTTGAGCTCATAGGGACCGTTACTTAAAGATGCAAATTGACCCAGTGTCACATGTTGCATTTGCTTATTACTCAGCTGCCAGTTAATAATTTCATAATAAGCTGGAGGGTTGCCGTTCTCATCAAAGAAAATATTATCCCCAAACTGATTTCTGAAATGCACTCTTTGTAAGTGATCAGTGACCTGAGAGAGTAACATATTTTATGTTAGATATTGTTCTTTATTTATATATAAATAATGTAAATACAGATATACTTGTTTAGCTTATTTGCAGACAATTTGAGATATTGTGGATGTTACTAGCACTCTTTCTCACCTGTTCGGGCTGAATTTCTGATATATTCAAACAAGGCCCCACAGTTTTTTCTCCAGCTGGTTGGCAGAATACGAGTTGATGTAGGGCATGTGCAATGGCATAAACTGCATTATACACATTATAGACCACTCGGAGCTCGTTAACCTCAAAGAACATGTGCTGGGAATTTATTGTCTCATTGCCTGTGCATATTTTTTGTGTTGCCTCAGTCCCAGTGTCCTCCCCAGGAAACACAGGTCTGCAACCCACCACAATCTCCCAGTAATCTCTCACAAATGCTGCGCTTGGATCTTTATAAGGACTAATACTCGTGAGAAACGGATTTAGACTTGGCATAACCATCTTCTTCACCACAATTCCTATGGTTCCATCAAAAGCTTGGTAGATTTCTGGTGAGTAAGGTCGAGGTGTTGTTATCAAGGCCTCGCTTGCAATCCACTGAATTCCTGTTATATTTTGTTTCACTATCTCTGTCATCAAAGGATAAAAGTCACCCTCAGGAATATAAGCCAGAATGACTTTAACGGATGACTGCTTGATCATTTCCACAACATCCAGTATTTTATCCATACTGTATGTTCGTAGAATTTTCCCAACAAATGCAATACAAACCCCAAACTTTTTAACTTCATCAGTAAATGCCAGGATTCCATTCCGACCATAATCATTATCTGACTGTATAACCCCGATCCACTGCCAGCCAAAATGTTTGACCAGTGCTGCCAAAGCTTTTGCCTGGAAATAGTCACTGGGGGCTGTTCGAAAAAAAGTAGGATATTTCACTCTGTCACTCAGGCAGGAGCATGTTGAGAAGTAACTTACCTACAAAAACAAACACCAAAAAAGGCTGAGAAATGCCACAAACTAAGCACCAGAAAGCAGAGAATGTGAAAACCCTAAAATATCTCATGTAATCTCTTACTATTGGTAGATGAAATGGTCCTAGTGTTCCAGCCACAGCTATGGTCTGAGATGATTCTGCCTCTGCTATAAGGGCAGATACAGCTGGAGGACAAGGGGCACTCAAGCCTATTTCTTCTAGCCCACTAGCCAGTGTTAGTGCAGCACGTAAAGTATGTGTAGAAGATGCACAAGAGTCAAGGATCCTATAGCCAAGAGAGATGTTTGGCAGGAGAGCAGGATCTTTGTTGATTTCTTCAATTGAAAATATCATCACTTGGGTCCAACGAAAAGCTCGCCAATCAAATCTAAAACAAGTTTTTGAGATTACAATAGATTATAAATAAACATAGCTGCTGCTGAACATGTCCATACTGCGATAACACCAGATAAGACCAGAGGAACATATATAGACTATGGAAAAGTCAGTTACTAACACTTACTCTGCACATTTCACTTCGGGTGGCTCCTTCTCAAACGTAGAAGTGTATCTCTTTGATGAAAACTGGAAAAATCCCACCGATCATTATGTCCCCCTGTTGGAACAAACTTGGCATTTTAAACCTGGCAAACACTTCACAGCCACAAACTGTGTTCAGGTAGAGACCAAATAAAAAGAGGAGAATAATAGAGGTCTCTGAATGTTCGCTCTGCATTTTCGAAATGAGAAGAAGACACAGCTCTAATAACAACTTTGTCAGGGTGTAGACAGACATGCTCACTTTATAAAAAGTTGATGTATTTCCCACAGGACACAGTAATGTAAGACTGATAAAGCAGGCACAACATGAGAGGATGGTTGCAATGTGTAAGTAAAACGCATGAAGTGCTCTCTCTCTCTCTGTCTCTCTCTCTCTCTCTCACACACACACACACACACATAAAAACACACAGACATACAAAATCCCCTAGGAAATGTTAAAATTTAGTTAACCCAATGATACATGGTCTTAACTGGATACACACATCAAATATAAAAAAACATAGGAAATAAAGTTTTGAATCTGCATTAACATTATAATTAAGAAATATACAGATCAGAAGAATATGAAAGCATTTTACAGATCTAGATAATAAATGGTCTGCACTGCACTTATATAGCGCTTTTCTACCTATTGGCAATCAAAGCGCTTTACACTGCTTCTCATCCACCCATTCGCACTCACAATCACACACACACTCACACACTGATGGGGGAGCTGCTATACAGCTGGCCAACGCTCACCAGCAGCAACTAATGTATATGCACTTATGTGTAAAAATAGATAACATGATAGCTTCCTATAGGTAAAGCCACCTTTTCATCAAGTTCTGTTAAAACCATCAATTATAGCATCAGATCAGTTTCCATTGTCCAATTAGTTGATTTAGCTTCACATTCCAGTGTTGCTTGGCTTCTCTCCTCCTGTAGCATGTCTCATATCTTCTGCCAGTCAATTGAAGACAATTATCTGCTGACATGGTGAAGGGTGGGGTTTGTGACCTCTGCAGCAACCGTAGCTTAACTTCTGAGTTCTCATGTCATCCATTTTTACTACTATAAATGAAAGTAGGTAGAAACAGGGAGTTGTGAATTTTACAGCTAGCATTCATGGTTATCACAAAGAAACTACCAGGTGTGTTTACAGGTAATTACTGCATAGTGTATAATTATGGTATAGTGTAATGGTTGGCCAAGTGGTGGAGGACACGCATGCAAGGATGCAGGAATATTCCTCAACCAGTGTTAGTTTTATTTACAGTGGAGCAGCAAAACACAGTTCAAACTGGTTTTGCCTTATGTGTGAAAAACTATATACAAAAGTAATAAAAATAATCACAAAATAAATCTATAGCTGGTCAAAACCAAATAACTAAAACTGAAACTCAACAGAAACGAAAAAGTGAGCTTGGTCCATTGCTATTGGGCAACAAGCATCAGATCTGCATCTGCACTGCAACAAACAAGCTCGAGGTGGTTCCACTCGCATTACATACGAAAAGCTCCTGCTACAAAGACAAACCACAATTAATTAATAATCAATGAAGGATATCTATTACTGTTTTTATGTAGCAACTATATATATATGATTCTAATTTTCTAATTACACAGGAAGGTCAACAGTGGATGTTATTTAGCTTACTTTAGAGACTTTGTCAGAAAAATCATAAAAATAACCTTTATTTCACCCCAGTATACTTTTTTTTCACCTACCATAAAGAGCATGGAACCTCCCTCTTCCTTTTGACAGTCTAGACCTGTGATGTGTTGGTGAATGGATTGTAGCACATCAACAATCACACAGACAACAGTTTTTAGAAAATGTGTCAAAGTTATATGGTCATATCTTTAACTTATGTCAATATGTAAACGTTCTAAAAGGGATTTCATGTTAAGAAGCTTAGGGTGCTAAAATCTTTACGCCCTACGCAAACATAATTTAGCTACAAAAGCTAATGTTACACATTGTCTGTAAACCAACTAGACACCAACAACAACTATTTTGCCACCTTGGTGGAACAAAGTAATACAGTTGGAGGTACTGGTATATGGCAAATCTGCACCTTACTCTTTACTGGCCAAGGGCTAGCCCCATGTCACAAAGATAATATAGGTATTACTTTAGTAATTACCAAAGGAATACCTAATAAAAAAAAGTAATAGTGATACTTTATATTTGCATTATTAAATATTACGCCTGTTACCTCATTACTACTGAAAATCACCCTCTATTATCTTGGTAATAGTATTGGTAAAAGTATTACCCTCACTGTTACTGTGCAAATCCCTAGATTTTACCCAATATTACTCTGATACTATAACACACCTCCATTTCTCAAGGGTTATCTGACCTTGACCCCGACTTTCACTACAGATCACAATGTAATCTGCAAACATCTTACTCTATGGAGACTCCTGTCTGACCTCGTCTGTCAACTTGTCCATTGCCATTGCAAACGGGAAGGGGCTGAGAGCCAGTCCCTGATGCAATCCCACCTCCACCTTGAAACAGTCTGCCATTCCTACCACACACCTCACCGCTGTCATACTGCTCTTATACATGTCCTGTACAATTCTTACATCCTTCTACACTACACCCGACTTCCTCATGCAGTACTACAACTCCTCTCTCGGCACTCTCTCATATGGTTTCTCTAAATCCACAAAAAAACAATGTAACTCCTTTTGTTCTTCCCAGTACTTCTGCATTCACACTCTCAAAGCAAACATTTTGTCGATGGTGCTCTGTCTTGTTTCTACCCCATTCTCTAGTGTCATGAATCGTGGCCTAGTCATCTTGCTTGCCTCTACACCCAGCCTTCTGGTTACCTGCTTCCTCTGGCCATCCGCTCACCACTTTCCGCTAGTTGTTAGACTCACCTCCTCATCAACATATATTGATATTTTCAGTTATCAAATTTCACAAGTAAGCTTGAAATTCAGAATAATCATGCTTCTGCCATTTCCCACAATTCTTCCTATATTTATGTTGTACCCTGAGGTCCTGATAGACAAAATACCTACCTCTGCAGCATCTAGTATTTCCAGCCCTTACAATTACCCTTGAGCCTTATTAAAATCTTCAAAAGTAATTTTCTTGTGTCAGTCTATATTTATTTCTGGGTACACCAAATGTTACATTCTCACAACCAGTAAGGATTTTTGTTTAACTTGACACTACGCGTTGCCTTTCTGCATCTCCTTTCTCTCTCTCTCTCTCTCCTCCTTTTGTCATTAGCATGTAGCCAATGGGAAACATGCTAATAATGGTTTCTAGTTTTGATATATATGGTCTAGTCAACAACCATGAGGGCAGGCAGTTATCCCAGATAATACAATCTAGCTTTTCTAATTTATTCTCAAGTAGACCAAAACTCTGGTGCTTCTCAAAATAAGGAAAACAAACATCAAAAAAGGAAAAGTCTTGAGCACACCAATATACAATATGTTGAGCTTTTACTGGTCTGGACTGATGTTTCGATACACGTGTACCTTCATCAGAGGCAAACTGATAAAGACAAAAGTTTGTAAAAATGTTAGTCCTTACTCAAATTGGTTTAAACTACCAACAGAACCTCTTTACCTGATCCAGGATTAGAAATTCCAGCATTATTCATTTGATCTGAGATCTGTGAAGCTACATACAAAAAATAAGGCCCTGCCCATATAAGAGTCCTACTGACTAATTATGTAGGGGTTTACCTTATGCTTTTCTTCGGGTTGACTGTAATGAAGATATGGGTGTGCAGAAATATTATGTCTAGATTGTGCTATTAAAAGAAACAAGTTGGTTATTAGGTTTCAAGAGGTGCAACCCCTTTTTACATTTGCATTCTAACTTATCTTCACATGATATCAAATTGCTCAAGTCATTTGAATAAAACATAGCATCTTTTTATATTTTATGACAAAGTCTTATTTCAGTTCAATACAAATCTTTGTCTAAATACTTTATTTTACATCACTGTTACTTGAATAGAAATTGCTTATGTTCAGAATAAAGTGTAAATGCTATGTTACAAATTAACAAGCTAATTTTCAAATATTCCAAAATTGGCTTACTTAAATATTTTATTACACTTTTTATTTGGTTTCTGTCCACGACGTTTTGTGTATGTTGCAAGAATCAACCTTCAAATGTACATATATTTAGAAAAACAATTGTTGGTCTCTGAAAACACTGAAAACCTTTTCTTTGTACAATCTTAAAAAACAACAAATTATAAATTGTTGTTTTGTTTCTGGAAATGAGTTTGGAAATACAAAGTAAAAATACTTTGTAATAAAATTAAAAATATATACTGCACAATTTAAAGATTTTTATTAACTTAAAATGTGTTTATTATCAACAATTACTATGTATTTATACATTTAGTGAAAAATACATATTTTTTATAAAAATTGCCATTCACAATTTTAGCATACAGCATGGAACAAGGTGTACATTTTTAATGTAACAAAGGATAAAATAATAAAATAATTTTTATAAAAGTATTATTATTACATATTACAATCTTGCTTTTGTCATGCACTTCTACCATACAGCATGAAATTCAGAGTAGCATCACCATTTAAAACTATAATCATATTACTTGTTTAAACTTTTCCCATGACATGTCTCTTGGTATTTTGTTCTGGCTTGATCAATATAATGTAACTTTTAGGTGCAAAAATGCAAATAAATAAACCAAATGCTGAAGACCAAATTGCAAATGTTTCCACAGCTACAGTGAACTTTCCAGGAGAGCTGATGTATGCTGGGATAAAGGTGATCCAGACAGCACAAAATATCAACATGCTGAATGTGATTAATTTGGCTTCATTGAAGTTATCAGGCAACTTTCTTGCTAGAAATGCCAGGACTAAACATACTATTGCAAGAAGCCCTATGTACCCAAGTACAATGTAGAAAGCGGCCTCAGAGCCTGGGTTACATTCTAAAACTATCTTTTTATTGCTGTATCTGAAAACCATGTCTGGGAAAGGTGGGTTTACCTTAAGCCACAATATACATATCACTATCTGAACCACAGTGCAGAAGCAAACTATGATCCTTTGCTGTGCAGGACCAAACTTTGTTGCAGTGTTGTTGCCAGGACATGTGGCTTTGAAAGCTGTGACAACAACTATCGTTTTCCCCAAGACACAGGAAATACAAAGTGCAAATGTCACACCAAACGTTGGGTGGCGTAGCATGCATGTCCAGACGGTGGGTCTGCCAATGAAAGTGAGAGGACAGAGAAAACACAGCAAAAGAGAAAACAGCAGAAAACAGCTCAGCTCAGAGTTGCTGGCCTTTATCACAGGAGTTTCTCTGTAACGGATAAAAATCATTACTGTGACCAGTGACAGGGAGGCCCCTAGCAGGGACACAATTGTAATAACTACTCCCATTGGCTCATGATATGTCAGGAACTCAATAGTTTTAGGAATACACTCGTCTTTTCTCTCATTGGACCAGTATTCCTGTGGACAGGGAGTGCACTCCACTGCACCTGATGAGAATAAATAAACTTTTTTGTACATCTGACATGAAGTTGGCACAATATTGAATGATACACTGTCAAAAAGTCTGAGAAATATGAAATATAGGAAAAACTGTAATTTAAATATTTTAGGTGTTTGGTTTAATTTGCCAAATATGCTTCTTATACATACATTACCTGTTAAATTGGCTATTGTTCCATCAGCACATGGGACACAGTCAAAACAGCAGGTAGCTTTTCCTTTAATTTGAGCTTTTCTGGTCCCCAGAGGGCAAACATTAGAGCACAGTGAGGTTGGAACCTGATAAAAAGGCAGTCAAGAATATTTTAGGCTGTTAAGTGTAATAATACAGTGACCAGAATATGCTGTTGAGATTAGATTATTATGCAATTATTATGTAATTGTGATTACAATATTTCCTGTCCTCCAAATTATATCTTCCTCCTGAATGCTGAGCCTATAAGCACCGTTAGCATCAGATGCAAAATGACCCAGTGTCACATGCTGCACCTGCCCATCAATCAGCTGCCAGTTAATCATGTCATAATAAGCAGGCGGGTTGCCATTCTCATCAAAGAACACATTTTCCCCAAACTTGTTTCTGAAATGTACACTTTGTAACTGATTGGTGACCTGAAAAAGAACACATTTGGTTTGATATTCTAATTATTTCATATTAACAAAAAAGGGTTTTATAGAGACACTTTATAATTCTATTTGCAGACAATTCAATGTTCTCGAATTTATCCATTATTCTCACCTGTTTTGGCTGAATTTCCGATATATTCAAACATGGCCTCAATGTTTTATTTCCAGCTGGTTGGCAGAATACCAGTTGATGTAGGGCATGTGCAATGGCATAAACTGCTTTATACACATTATAAGGGTCTCTGAGCTCTGTTACATTAAAGAACGTATGCTGGGAATTCGAAAATGTCTCATTGCCTGTGCATATTTTATGTGTTGTCTCGTTGCCAGTGTCCTCCCCAGGAAACACAGGTCTGCAACCCACCACAATCTCCCAGAAATCTCTCACAAATGCTGCACTTGGATCTTTATAAGGACTAATGCTTGTAAGAAAGGGATTTAGGTTTGGCATAGCCATCTTCTGCATCACAAATCCCAGAGTGCCACCAAAAGCTTGGTAGATTTCTGGTGTGGAGGGTCGAGGTGCTGTTATCCAGGCCTCGCTTGCAATCCACTGAATTCCTGTTATGTTTTGTTTCACTATCTCTGTCATCAAAGGATAAAAGTCACCCTCTTGAACAAAAGCCAGAATGACTTTGACGGTTGACTGTCTGATCATTTCCACAACATTTATTATTTTATCCATAGTGTATGTTCGTAGAACTGTCCCAACAAATGCAATACAAACTCCAAACTTTTTAACTTCTTCAGTAAATGCCAGGATTCCATTCCGACCATAATCATTATCTGACTGTATAACCCCGATCCACTGCCAGCCAAAACGTTTGACCAGTGCTGCCAAAGCTTTTGCCTGAAAGTAGTCACTGGGGATCGTCCGAAAAAAGGTAGGATATTTCACTCTGTCACTCAGGCAGGCACAAGTTGAGAAGTAACTTACCTAAACAAAGAACAAAAATAGATTAAAATGCCACATACAAGGGAATACACATTTTTTCAGAACGCATATACCACTAATTATATACTGTATTCTCTTACTATTGGCAGTTGAAATGGTCCTAGAGTTCCAGCCACAGCTATGGACTGAGATGATCCTGATTCTGCTATGAGAGCAGTTATAGCTGGAGGACAAGGGGATGTTGACCCCGTGTCTTCTAGTCCACTAGCCAGTGCTAGTGCAGCACGTAAAGCACTTCTAGGAGAGGCACAAGAGTTAAGAATCCTGTAGCCAAGAGAGATGTTTGGCAGGAGAGCAGGATCTTTGTTGATTTCTTCAACTGAAAATATCATCACTTGTGTCCATCGAAATGCTCGTAGGTCAAATCTAATAAAAAGTTGTGGTAATGTAAATTTGCTACAGATTTGCTGTTTCTGTACAATGACAAAACCTGGCATGTTTGTAAGATAAATACATGTACTGTATGAAATATAGAAAGGTATTAAAACTTACCCTTCACATTTCATCTCAGGAGGTTCCCTCTTAAAAACAGATGTGCTGATAATCTCTTTGATGAACACTGGGAAAATCCCCCCGATCATGATATCTCCCTGTTTAAATAAACTTGGCATGTTAAACCTGCCAAACAGTTCACAGCCACAGACTCTGTTCTGAAAGACAAAATATAATAACAAAAGAATAAAGTAACTTTCTGAATTTTTGTTCTTCATTTTCTGAAACATACAAGGATACATGTATGCAGCTCTTTGGTCAAATACTGAATGTAGGTAGATGTGCTCTCTACATAAAAGGTTGATGTGTTTCCCATAGGACACAGCAATGTTGGACTAGTAACACTGGCTCAACAGGGGAAATTAGCTGTTACACATGCAGTGCTCTATTCAACATGTTCATAAACACACAAAGTTCCCAAGGAAACTTTACATTTAATCAACCAACTTAGACACTGCATACTAGTAAAATACTGAGCACTTTGGAAAGATTTTGAACCAAGATGTGAAAGGGGAAATAAATGCTCCATCTTGGGAGCTTATTAAATTAATACAGAATTTTCATCACTGCACTTTGGGAATGTAAATTCCATGTAAGTAAATCACACAACAATTGAAAGATTATTTTGGCACAGGAATTTGTCTGTACTTTTTGAAAACACTGATGCACTTAAGACTAAATATATTAAGGTGAGATTAAAATATATGTACTGCTTAGCAATCAATAAACTCTTTCACAGTTGTGTGTAGTCAGTCAGTTGTATCCCAAAAATATTGTACTTGTAACATATATTTTACTTTTGAAAAGTCTGAATTGGCTTTGAGTTTTGTTGTTGTGGGCAAAAGCCCCTGGTAGCGTCTCCTAAGCAAAGTGGTTCCAAGGGTAGGGTAAGATAAAGAACAAATCAGAAAACCTTGGTGGAATAGTTTTATCTCAATTTTGTCATTGCGTGGGGACCTTGACCCAAATGAGCAAAGCGTGGCATAGAAAAAAAGAAAGACATGAAGCAGCTTAAAGGTTTAGTGAATTGAGGTCCTAGCCTCAGTTCACTGGCCAATCAACATTCTAATCTAAATTTTGGGTAGTGACTGAAGAAAGAGATTGAACAAAAATGGCCAAACTGAGCTTCCACTGTAAAATGCCTCAGCCTTGGGGATAGTAACCGGTTTGAGCTACTTTTTCAAGAATCACTTCAATTAAAAGTTACCAGTAACGCTGTGTAAGCACTGAACATCAAGCTGGAAGAATTTTTGCCCATTCCTCCTTGCAGTTAATTACCTTCTTTGCATTACATTACCATGTCAGGTCTTTATAAAGCATTTCTGTATAAACAAGGTCAGAAATTTGACTCTGCCATTTCAATACAATACATTTCTTCTCCATTACCCATTTTTGATGGAACGACTTGCGTTTTTAGCATCATGGTCTTGCTGCATGATCCAATTTCTCTTCATTTTTGGTGTTCACTGTGACCCTAATGGTGAACTCATGAACACTGATATGAACCACTGCAAGAGAGGCTTTCACCAACACTCACCTTGTTCTTGGTGTGGTCTTTGTTGGTTGACCATTCTTGGGAGGTAGTGTTGAAGGTTTGCAATTTGTACACAGCCTGCCTGAGAGTCAACCAGATATTACTCAGACCTCTTCAGTTTGCTCCCGCCAAAAAAGACTTAAAATATGGTTTGTCTTTGTATTTATTCAGAATGTTTTGAAAGTAACAAGCATTAGATGAGATCTTTCCAGACAAGTTCTGCGTCTTGTTCCAAGGACTTATTTGTACATACAGCAGTAAAAAATGTTTCTGTAGACTATTACATGTATGATAAATGGTCTGCTTATAAAGTGCATTACAGTGTTGCTTCTCGTTCACCCATATACAGACACACTTACACACTTTCGATGGCAGCTGCCATGCATGGTGCTCACCTAACCCATCAGGAGCAACTTAGGATTCTGTGTCTTGCCTGAGGACACTTCAACACATAGGAGTGACTACAGGGTTTCTATAAAAGGAGGGACTGCGGTTGAACCAGTGACCCCCATGGTCAGGTGGCGACTGTCTTACTGAGCTACAGACACCCAGATATATTATGTAATTGAGTAAAGCTGAGCCACAGACATTACTAATAATATCGTTACTATATATTGAAAACTTATAATGATGATGGAAAAACTCAAAATAAATGTTTTGGCACAGAACATTTGGTCAAACCATTTGTATGCAATCAAAAATAGTTTTCTTTCTTGACCAGAATGACGTGCCAATAACACAATACATCATGGTTTCCAATAGTAACTGCCTGAGGGCTTGAGGATTTTAGCAACTTCTTTTAACACCCTTTGAGTCTAGAGTCTATTATTCTTTTCACAATATTGTGTGTAGTAGATGGTAAAATTTTGCATCCCCTTACACTGAAATTGCATGAAAGGGGATGGAAAAGAAACCTGAAACCTAGTACAAAAAATGCATATTTAGCAATTACAAGTGTTGATACATCGAATAAAAACAAACTTGGTCAGTGAAAAACTTTTGTAGTTTTGTGGGAAATTGGGTTTAAAATACACACAGATTACAAAATTACTACAAAAAAATCATAATACACACAAGTTAACGAACAACTTAAAATTTTGTTACTCAGACTGCAACAAAAATGACCATTATCAACAATCACTGGTTTATTATGCATTCTGTGCCAAATGTGACATAATTCCCATCAATGGTTTATGCCTACAGCAAAAGACACAGAGTGCATTTTTAAAGTAACAAAATAATGAAAGGTGGTGATTCTGTATTATTCATGGGTTTATTGCTATGCATTCTTACTTTTGTCTTAAACTGTTACTTCTAACATTCAGTATGAAATTCAGAGTAGCATCACCTTTTAAAACTATAATCAAATTACTTCTTCAAATTTTTCCCATGACATGTCTCTTAGTATTTTGCTCTGGCTTGATCAATATAATGTAAGTTTTAGGTGCAAAAATAGAAATAAATAAACCAAATGCTGAAGATAAAATTGCAAATGTTTCCACAGCTACAGTGAACTTTCCAGGAGAGCTGATGTATGCTGGGATAAAGGTGATCCAGACAGCACAAAATATCAACATGCTGAATGTGATAAATTTGGCTTCATTGAAGTTATCAGGCAACTTCCTTGCTAGAAATGCCAGGACTAAACATACTATTGCAAGAAGCCCTATGTATCCCAGTACAATGTAGAAAGCGGCCTCAGAGCCTGGGTTACATTCTAAAACTATCTTCTTATTGCTGTATCTGAAAACCATGTCTGGGAAAGGTGGGTTTACCTTAAGCCACAATATACATATCACTATCTGAACCACAGTGCAGGAGCAAACTATGATCCTTTGCTGTGCAGGACCAAACTTTGTTGCAGTGTTGTTGCCAGGACATGTGGCTTTGAAAGCTGTGACAACAACTATTGTTTTTCCCAAGACGCAGGAAATACAAAGTGCAAATGTCACACCAAACGTTGTGTGGCGTAGCATGCATGTCCACACTGTGGGTCTGCCGATGAAAGTGAGAGGACAGAGAAAACACAGCAAGAGAGAAAACAACAGAAAACAGCTCAGCTCAGAGTTGCTGGCCTTTATCACAGGAGTTTCTCTGTAACGGATAAAAATCATCACTGTGACCAGTGACAGGGAGGCCCCTAGCAGGGACACAACTGTAATAACTACTCCCATTGGCTCATGATATGTCAGGAACTCAATAGTTTTAGGAATACACTCATCTTTCCTCTCATTGGACCAGTATTCCTGTGGACAGGGAGTGCACTCTGCTGAACCTGATGAGAATAAACAGACTGCATTTTTGTACATCTGAAATCAAGTTTGCAAAATAATAAAGAATACTAATATGAACATTATCATCAATTTTAAAGAAGCAAAAAAATATGCAGGAAGATAAAGGCATATTACTGTAACAGACATGCTTTTCATACATCTCTGTGTTACCTGTTAAATTGGCTATTGATCCATCAGCACATGGGATACAGTCAAAGCAGCAGGTGGGTTTTCCTTTAATTTGAGCTTTTCTGGTCCCTATCGGGCAAACATTAGAGCACAATGATGCTGGAACCTGAAAAATGAAATCAATAAAAAAAACTTTTTAGAGTGTAATATTAATGCAACTAGAACAAAGCTTTTTATTTTAAAAGTCTTCAGGATTACTGTATTTTCTGTCCTCCAAATTATATCTTCTTCCTGAATGCTGAGCCTATAAGCACCATCAGCATCAGAGGAAAAATGACCCAGTGTCACATGCTGCACCTGCCCATCAATCAGCTGCCAGTTAATCATGTCATAATAAGCTGGAGGGTTGCCATTCTCATCAAAAAACACCTCATCTCCGAACTGATTTCTGAAATTTACCCTTTTTAAGTGATCAGTGACCTGAAAAAGAAACATATTTTATGTTAGATCTACAAATGAATTGTTACTTGTTCATATTGACACTATACAATTCAATTTAGAATATTTGATGCACAGTAGCACTCTTTCTCACCTGTTTTGGCAGTATTTCTGATATATTCAAACATGGCCTCAATGTTTTATTTCCAGCTGGTTGGCAGAATACCAGTTGATGTAGGGCATGTGCAATGGCATAAACTGCTTTATACACATTATAGATGTCTCTGAGCTCAGTTACATTAAAGAACGTATCCTGGGAGTTTGATAATGTCTCATTGCCTGTGCATGTTTTATTTGTTGCCTCAGTCCCAGTGTCCTCCCCAGGTAAAACAGGTCTACAGCCCACCACAATCTCCCAGAAATCTCTCACAAATGCTGCACTTGGATCTTTATAAGGACTAATGCTTGTGAGAAACGGCTTTAGGTTTGGCATAGCCATCTTCTGCACCACAAATCCCAGAGTGCCACCAAAAGCTTGGTAGATTTCTGGTGTGGAGGGTCGAGGTGCTGTTATCCAAGACTCACTTGCAATCCACTGAATTCCTGTTATGTTTTGTTTCACTATCTCTGTCATCAAAGGATAAAAGTCACCCTCAGCAACAAAAGCCAGAATAACTTTGACGGTTGACTGTCTAATTATTTCCACAACATTTAGTATTTTATCCATAGTGTATGTTCGAAGAACTGTCCCAACAAATGCAATACAAACCCCAAACTTTTTAACTTCTTCAGTAAATGCCAGGATTCCATTCCGACCATAATCATTATCTGACTGTATAACCCCGATCCACTGCCAGCCAAAACGTTTGACCAGTGCTGCCAAAGCTTTTGCCTGAAAGTAGTCACTGGGGATTGTCCGAAAAAAGGTAGGATATTTCACTCTGTCACTCAGGCAGGCACAAGTTGAGAAGTAACTTACCTAAACAATAAGTCATTAAAACAGACTCTAAATGTCACAGTCAAGTCAATACAAAAGCACAGAGAAAACATATATCATGTAATATCTATTTTAATCTCTTACTATTGGCAGATGAAATGGTCCTAGTGTCCCAGCCACAGCTATGGACTGAGTTGATCCTGATTCTGCTATAATGGCAGATATAGGTGGAGGACAAGGGGATGTTGACCCCATGTCTTCTAGCCCACTAGCCAGTGTTAGTGTAGCACGTAAAGTATTTGTAGGAGATGCACAAGAATTCAGGATCCTGTAGCCAAGAGAGATGTTTGGCAGGAGAGCAGGATCTTTGTTGATTTCTTCAATTGAAAATATCATCACTTGGGTCCATCGAAATGCTCGTAGGTCAAATCTAAAAAAAGGTTTTGGTAATTCAAAAAGACTGTAAAATAATAGTGCTGTCCAAAAATGGGCGAGTTTGTTGAAAAGACATACATGTATGAAGCATTAAAAATCTAAATCTAAATCTAATAAAAAGTTGTGGTAATGTAAATTTGCTATAAATTTGCTGTTTCTGTACAACGACAAAACCTGGCATGTTTGTAAGATAAAGACATGTACTGTTTGAAATATGGAAAGGTATTAAAACTTACCCTTCACATTTAGTCTCAGGTGGCTCCCTTTTAAAAACAGATGTGCTGATAACCTCTTTGATGAACACTGGGAAAATCCCCCCAATCATGATATCTCCCTGTTTAAATAAACTTGGCATGTTAAACCTGCCAAACAGTTCACAGCCACAGACTCTGTTCTGAAAGACAAAATATAATAACAAAAGAATAAAGTAAATGTCTAAATGTTTGTTCTGCATTTTCTGAAACATACAAGGATACATGTATCCAGCTCTTGTGTCAAATATTGAATGTAGGTAGATGTGCTCTCTACATAAAAGGTTGATGTATTTCCCATAGGACACAGCAATGTTGGACTAGAACAACTAGCTCAGCAGGGAAAAGTAACTGCTAAATGCAAGTAATACACATGCTGTGGTCTATTCAACATGTTCATAAACACACAAAAATCCATAAGAAATATTTACATTCAATGAACTGTCTGATACTTTGTACACTAGTAAAATACTGAGGACTTGAGAAAGAGTAAAGTGAAAGAAATGGATTGGAAATGTAAACTTTACATAAGTTATAAAACATGATACAACAACACCAAAGTTACAATGTTTTTAAAAAGGTCATGTAAAATCTTAATAAATATTATGTCCATATTATTATATGGGAAAATTATATCAAAGGTTGCAGACATTACTGGCCAACTGATTTTTGGCACAGGAATATTTTCTGTACTATGAGAATAATAATACACCAAACGTGTTTCCAGAAAGGTATGTTCCTATACATCTAAACTGAAATGCAATTACAAACACATTACTTTTAATAAACAGAATAACATGTTGACATGTAATATAAATGGCGAGTTGCAAATAAATTGATACTGAACATATTAATAATCTGTTACCAGACACTGTATTTTCTTCTGCAAAGTCCAATCTAGCAGTAAAATGTCTTGTTTCTTTGTTTATTTTTTGTATGCAAACTTGCAGTACATTTGGCGTAAGGTCTTTCTACAGCATTTCTGTACAATTAAGTTCAGAACTTTGACTTGGCCATTCCTAAACAATACATTTTTTATTTTTGCTTTGACCATTTTTGGTTGAATGACTTGTGTGTGTATGGTCATTGTCTTGCTGTGTGATCCCTCTTGGCGAGGGTAACCCTTTATTATGTTTTAGAGTTTGTACACAATCGGCCTGAAAGGACTCCATAGGGTACTATAGTCCCCTGAAACAGTAACCTAACATCCATCCAAATTATATCCCTGTCTCTTATAGGTTAGAGGATCTAGAGCTGATTCCTACAGGGCACAGCTGGGGCAGGGTCTATTACAGGGGTCATATAAAAGGACCAACAACAAATCATTAGATTAAAATTTATATTCATACCCATAAGCAATTTAGAGTCCCCAATAAATATAATTTCCATGTTTTAAAGAGTTGACTTGGTTGCAGTGCCTCGACAAAGAACAAATACTTCTCCTGGAACTTCTACTGAAACAGTACCCTGTTGGCCTGCTTGGTCCAATATTTCACAGTACTCCTTATATTTCAAGACAGAGGTGTTTGACTAAAAGACCACGATGTCTGATCACTTTATTTTCTAACCTGTCGAGATGCAAATTATTACCCAACAAGATTTTTTGCAGTGTTTTCAACAAAGCACTTTCCCTACCACATTTAAACGGCCCCCAGATACCCCACTGTTTAAGAAGCCAAATGTCTTTGTGGAGAATTGCAGACCTCTCTCTCTTCATCAATTATTTGCCAAGACCCTTGAACAAGCAGTCTTCAAACCACTCACAGATTTCCTTTCTCTAAACAACCTCCTTGACCTCAAACAATCTGGTTCAGTAGAGGTCATGCTACAATATCTTCCCTCCTGATGATCGTGTAGTCTGCAAACTGCAAAACCTGGAGCTCAATCTTCCCAATCTGTCCCAATTCTACTCAGCCTATCTGCAGCTGTTCACACTGCAAAGCACCAGATTCTCCTGTTTGCACTCTCTGACTTTGGCATCCCTGGTACAGCTCTTGCCAGGTCTTATCTATCTGGATGAACCTTCAAGGTGTCTTGACCGGAGTAAATTTCTGGCTGTCATTGCCTATCCACAAGTGTGTTATGTAGCTGATTAGAAAACTTTACCGATTCCCAAAGGGCAAAATCACATGGTCACCATCACAGAACATAGAACAAAACAAGAAACACACAAACAAATAACATAAAATAAGATGTAGTGTAATGTAAATAATCTTTAACCTTTGAAAGTTTGTTGACAAGTTACAACACAAATTATTGTTTTAATAAATAAAAGTAAAAATTGTGTCCTCATTATTAATAATAATAATACACCTTATTTAAAGGTGCCTTTCATGACAGAAAAATTGAAGAATAAAATACAATAAAAGTCTGACAAACAGTAAAGGTCACCAAAGAAATAAAAGCAAAAATAAAACTTGTTCCTGAATTTGTTACCATATTCCCTGGTTCTGCCCGTTTTTGCCAGCGCTTCTCCTGCCTTTGAGCTGCCCCTGAGTTCACGTCGCCACCAGCATCCAGTCTGTGGGGTTCAGCCACCGCTGCCGGCCTCCAAATATGGACTCAGCCAAGCTGGCCTCCTGGCCCCCTCCACCTACCCTTTTTTTTTTTGCCACCTCACAATTAGATGGTTTTCAATTCGAATACCAGCACCCAGCTGGCTCTTGCCTTCCTGTGTGGAGTTTAGTGCTTGCGTAAGTTTCCTTCGGGTACTCCAGTTTCCTCCCTCAGTCATGCATTTTTGCCAGATCTTTAACCTTTGAAAGTTGTTGACAAGTTACAACAACTAATTATTGTTTTAATAAATAAAAAGGGAAATGTTTTGTTTTTGTTTTTTTGCTTGTTTGTATGCCTCCAGGTTTTTACTACTAATAATAGGGTCAGTTTCCGTAAAAATTTAATTAATGGATGATGATTTAAAAACAAAGTGTCAGATAACTTTGTTCTGGTTGTTCTCTACTGGAATCCACACAATAAACAAAAGTAAATAGGTCTGAACATTTATATTTTCTGCTTGCAAATTCTTTAGGATGCACATGTTGATCAAGTCAGGACCACACTTGCACATTCATATTATCAAGAGCATTTCTTCAGTATTATTTAGTAACATTGTTCGATTCAGTCCAGAGAAATACATTTCTAATTACAGTTAATATGCATACATTCTTTTTTCAACCCGAATTACAACAATTCTGTGTAAATTATACATTCAGTGATAATTTTTATCAAAACTTTCACAGTATGAAACATTGTGTACGTTTTTACTGTTATAGTGCAGTATTTCTACCATTTATTAAATCTGGCTAAAAACTAACAGTAGCATTTTTTAAATCATGTGTGTTGTTTAAAATTTACTGTGACATGTCTCTTGGTATTTTTGTCTGGCTTCATCAATATAATGTAGCATTTAGGTGCAAAAATGCAAATCAATAACCCAAAACCTGAAGACAAAATTGCAAATGTTTCCACAGCTACAGTGAACTTTCCAGGAGAGCTGATGTATGCTGGGATAAAGGTGATCCAGACAGCACAAAATATCAACATGCTGAATGTGATGAACTGGGCTTCATTGAAGTTATCAGGCAACTTCCTTGCTAGAAATGCCAGGACTAAACATACTATTGCAAGAATCCCTATGTACCCCAGTACAATGTAGAAAGCGGCCTCAGAGCCTGGGTTACATTCTAAAACTATCTTCTTATTGCTGTATCTGAAAACCATGTCTGGGAAAGGTGGGTTTACCTTAAGCCACAATATACATATCACTATCTGAACCACAGTGCAGGAGAAAACTATGATCCTTTGCTGTGCAGGACCAAACTTTGTTGCAATGTTGTTGCCAGGACATGTGGCTTTGAAAGCTGTGACAACAACTATTGTTTTTCCCAAGACGCAGGAAATACAAAGTGCAAATGTCACACCAAACATTGTGTGGCGTAGCATACATGTCCACACTGTGGGTCTGCCGATGAAAGTGAGAGGACAGAGAAAACACAGCAAAAGAGAAAACAACAGAAAACAGCTGAGCTCAGAGTTGCTGGCCTTTATCACGGGAGTTTCTCTGTAACGGATAAAACTGATCACAGTGGCCAGTGATAGAAAGGCCCCTAGTAAAGATACAACTGTGATAGCTATTCCCATTGGCTCATGATATGTCAGGAACTCAATCATTTTGGGAACACACTTGTCCTTTCTCCCATTAGACCAATATTCCGGTGGACAAGGAGTGCACTCTGCTGCACCTGATGAGGACAAACAGAAATTCTACATCTGAGCATGTGCAAAAAATGCACAATTATACTTGCAAAAATAGAAAATGCAAAATGATACATCAACACTGATAATTCGATTTTGAACAACATACTATAAAATTTAATTGTCTACGTTTGTATTAATATTGCATAAATTCCTTTGATGAGCTGTGTTACCTGTTAAATTGGCTATTGTTCCATCAGCACATGGGATGCAGTCAAAACAGCAAGTGGGTTTTCCTTTAATTTGAGCTTTTCTGGTCCCCATTGGACAAATGTTAGAGCATAATGATGTTGGAACCTGAAAATTAATTGAATCAAAAATATTTAGGTTTTAACTTATAACAATATTCCATCCAGAAAGAACTTTTACATAAGTACTTATTATTATGCAAAGAAGGTTATTGTGATTACAGTTCTTCCCGTCCTCCAAATGATATCTTCCTCCTGGATGTTGAGCTGATAGGCACCGTTAGCATCAGAAGCAAAATGACCCAGTGTCACATGCTGCACCTTTCCATCAATCAGCTGCCAATTAATCATGTCATAATAAGCTGAAGGGTTGCCATTCTTATCAAAGAACACATTTTCCCCAAACTTATTTCTGAAATTTACACTTTGTAAGTGATCAGTGACCTGACAAGAGATATTTTACGTTAGTTTTAATTATTGCTTGTTCATATATACAATATAAAAAAATATTTGAGGTATTGTACATGTTATTAGCAGTCTTTCTCACCTGTTTGGGCTGAATTTCTGATATATTCAAACAAGGCCTCACTGTTTTTTCTCCAACTGGTTGGCAGAAAAGAAGTTGATGTAGGGCATGTGCAATGGCATAAACTGCATTATACACATTATAGACAACTCGGAGCTCTGATACCTTAAAGAATATATTGTCTGGCAATGTCTCATTGCCTGTGCATATTTTATGTGTTGCCTCAGTCCCAGTGTCCTCCCCAGGTAAAACAGGTCTGCAGCCCACAACAGTCTCCCAGTAATCTCTCACAAATGCTGCACTTGGATCTTTATAAGGACTAATGCTTGTGAGAAACGGCTTTAGGTTTGGCATAGCCATCTTCTGCACCACAAATCCCACAGTTCCACCGAAAGCGTGATAGATTTCTGGTGTGGAGGGTCGAGGTGCTGTTATCCAAGACTCACTTGCAATCCACTGAATTCCTGTTATGTTTTGTTTCACTATCTCTGTCATCAAAGGATAAAAGTCACCCTCAGGAACAAAAGCCAGAATAACTTTGATAGTTGACTGTCTGATCATTTCCACAACATTTAGTATTTTATCCATAGTGTATGTTCGTAGAACTGTCTCAACAAATGCAATACAAACCCCAAACTTTTTAACTTCTTCAGTAAATGCCAGGATTCCATTCCGACCATAATCATTATCTGACTGTATAACCCCGATCCACTGCCAGCCAAAACGTTTGACTAGTTCTGCCAAAGCTTTTGCCTGGAAATAGTCACTGGGGGCTGTTCGAAAAAAAGTAGGATATTTCACTCTGTCACTCAGGCAGGAACATGTTGAGAAGTAACTCACCTACAAAACCAAACACACGCTCAAAAAAATGCTTAAAAATGCAGCAAAACAAGCACAAACAACTGAATTTCTTAAAATGTCTTACAATAGGCAGTTGAAAAGGTGCAAGTGTTCCAGCCACAGCTATTGACTGAGATGATTCTGCCTCTGCTATAAGGGCAGATATAGCTGGAGGACAAGGGGATGTTGACCCAATGTCTTCTAGTCCACTAACCAGTGTAAATGCAGCACGTAAAGCATTCGTAGGTGATGCACAAGAATCAAGGATCCTGTAACCAAGAGAGATGTTTGGCAGTAGAGCAGGATCTTTGTTGATTTCGTCAATTGTAAATATCATCACTTGGGTCCATCTAAAAGCTCGCAGGTCAAATCTAACAAAACATTTTAAAGATTGAAATAGGTTATAAAATAGCATACAAGAACATGTATCAAAACAGCAGACATATAAAAACTTACTCTGCACATTTCACTTTAGGTGGTTCTCTCTCAAACGCAGGTATGCTGATTATCTCATTGTTAAAGACTGGGTAAATCCCCCCGATCATTATGTCTCCCTCTTTGAACAAACTTGGCATGTTAAACCTGCCAAACAGTTCACAGCCACAAGCTGTCTTCAGGTAGAGGACAGATAAAGACAGGAGCAAAATGAAGCTGTCTGAACACTTGCTTTGCATTTCCTAAAACAGATGAAGACACAGCTCTATGAAGAACTTTATGTAAGTAGATATACTCTATACAAAGCTGTCCCACAGGACAGAGCAATTTTAGGCTTGTTAGATTGGACGAACAGGGAAAGTTGATTGCTACATGTAAGGAACATAGACTATACTGTGTATGGTCAACAGGTTCACACACACAAACACACACACAATACAAGTAGGTGATTTTAATTTTACTCAACCCACTGACATATTGCACACTTGTAAATACTGACCACATTACAGATTAGTGTAAACCTAGTCTGGTATGTTTTGATTCTTACAATGAATGAATGTGAAGGTGAAGAAAAAGTTGAACCAAGTTGTAAAGGTTATAAAAAGTATATTTTGGAGACATTAAATTAGTACAAAGCCAGGAAAGCTTTGTGAATTACAGCAGTTTCAGTATGTACATACAAATCTGTAAAATAAATACCAGGACGTGACAGCTATATCAGCTTAAGCTATTGATAAAAATAAAATAACTGGGAAAAGGAGAATCTGAAACAGAATCTAAAATATTATCCTACAATATCACTTCATTCATTCATAGTTACACATTATTAATCTTCCATCACAGTCTGTCAGTTCTAATAGACACTTACCTAAGATTTTTCTCACAGAATCAATTCAGTTCATTTTAACTTTATTTATATAGCGCCATTCCACAACAAAGTAATCTCAAGGCACTTTACAGAATAAAGTCAAGATTCTAAAGATGTATAGAACAATTTCCCCTGGAACAAGCCATAGGCAACAGTGGAGAGGAAAAACTCCCTTTAACAGAACAAATCTCCAGAAGAACCAGGCTCAGGGTGGGCGGCCATCTGCCTTGACCGGTTGGGGTGAGTGGAAAGTGAAGAGAGATTAGTAAAAAAAAGAACAACAAAAAGCGACAAAAATCGAGCAGGTTGGTAGGACCAGTAGCTGCACGCTGGAAGACACACAGCTTCAAAGCCGGGGACACCTGCAGAAAGGGACAGAGAGCGGGGGACAGAGAAGGACAAAGACAACTACGGGAGAAAACACACAGAGTTAATGGCATACAGTGGTGACAATTGTGGGGTGAGAGGAGAGGAGAGAATGGAAAGAGGGATATGTGGAGGAAGGGACCTCAGTGGATGCTGAAACCACATTTGCCTTTTTAACCATTAATGGAGCATCAGCTCTGGCTAAACATAAGAAACTGCCTCTAAATGTTTTCCACACTGGCCTTTAAGAAAGAAGAGACTTGTAATCATTTAGTAACTGTTGTTGTTGAGATGTTTCTACACCTTGATTGGAGTCCAACTGTCCAGCTGGAGTTAAATTAAATTGATTGGACATGATTGAGAAAGGCAAACATCTCTCTGTAGAAGACCTCAAGGCTGACAATGTTTACTGTATCATAACAAAACCCATGAGGTGAAATGAACTGCCTCCAGAGTTCAGAAACAGGATTATTGCAAGAAACAGATATGGGGAAGGCTACAAAAACTTTCTGCTGCACTGCATTTCCCAAGAGGGCTTTATTGCAGAGTGGTTAGATTGAAGTCTCTTCTTCTCAAGCCAAACATGTAAAAGCCATCTTGGAATTTGCAATAAAATCACCCGAAGGACTCCCAGATGCTGTTCTAAAGGAATTCTAAAGGTTATGTTTGGAGAAAAATAGGCATTGCTCATCGCCTGTCCAATATCATTCCTACAGTGGAGCATGGTGGTGGCAGTATCATGCTGTGAGGTGTTTATCAGCAGTAGGGAAAGCTGAATGGAGTAAAGTACAGACATATGCTTAATGAAAACCTGTTCCACATCACTGAAGACCTCAGACTGGAACAAAGGTTCACTTTTCAACACAACAAGCACAAAGCCAAGACAACACAGGAGTGCCTTAGGGCCCAGCCAGAGCCCTGAACTGAACGCTATTGAACGTCTCTACATACACCTGAAAATGGCTGTCTATTGACAGTTCCTATCCAACCTAACTGAGCTTGAGAGGATTTGCAAATATGAATGTCAGAAAACCCCCCAATCCTAGGTTTGCAAACCTTGTGACATCATACCCAAAGAGACTCCAAAGGTCCTTAAACAAAGTACCGAGTTAAGGGTCTGAATAATTTCGTATATGTGATATTTACTTTTTTCATTTAAATTTTTAATACATTTACAAACATTTCAAAAAAGTTGTTTTCACTATGTCATAAAGGGGTACTGAGTGAAGATTAATGAGAAAAAAATTTAACAACTGTATTATCATTAAATTGAAGACGGTCTGAAAACTTTCCAAATGCATTGTAACAGGCTTGTCTGTCAAGAAGTTGATATCCCGACAGTATTGCCCCTATACCAACCTCTAAGTGAGGGACAATCGAAGGTGCAACTGTTTTGTATTTGGAAGAAAGCTGTGTACAATCGAGTGAAACAAAGGCCAGCTGACTTTTCAGCTGTACCATCCACAATGACACTTCGACAGGTGGCCACTATTTAATTTGGGAAGATTTTCTACCACAGTCATCTACATATGTTCAACAAAAGAAAATCTGGAGTGTGATTGCCAAAAATAGAGCACTTAAACTTTAATTTCACAGATGACCACATAGATAACTCTATAAACAGCACACCAGAAGAAATGTGGATGTGGTGGGGAAATATGTGGCCTGTTGTACAACAACACCTTCTACTCAGTGATCATCCAAGAGGTGAATGGACAAACACCCACTGTCTGGTGAAATGTATGCACAGAGTGAGATTTTATTTATTTATTTATTTTTGGCCTTCAAGAGACTTACTAAAACATAGTAATTGAAAGAGAGTTATGGGATACTCTGGTCATTCCTGCATTTTTAGGACCAAGCTCACACTAAACATAACTGTGAGTATCACAAAAGTCTCAAATGGAGAGCAACCCAACTCAGGACACGGGTGTAGCCCCGCTCACCCTCCCGTTACAAACACTGGAAAAGTCAACCAGATGTGAACTAAATGCAACCAGCTGCACAGTGAACATCAGGAGTGTTAAGCTTGAAAAAAGTGCAGCCATAGAGACATTAGGGATGAGTCTATGCATAATGATTTTGTAGACTAAGGATTCTCACTCTAGGACTATGACAGCTACTGTACGGCTTGTTTTCGCCCTATCCCTGCCTTAGCTACTGCTGTTTACCTGGATCAGGTTTGTTCAGTTGTCCAGAACCTAGAAGATACCATCTTAGATGAAGAGGGAGTGGGGTAAGACAGTGTACATTAGTACACTATTAGAGCACCTTTATTTAAAGTGTAAAAACATGTTATGTTTTACAGTATACATACAAAGTAATTGCAATAAATTAAACAATTTATAATTTGCGTACTTTTGTGGTTTCATAAACTTATTACACTAATTAGAAAACGTACAACACAAAAATCAGTGACAATGGGAAGTAATAATTTCAATCCCTGGCTTTCACCTACAGCACAGATGGACTGGTCACTGCCCAATTGTAGAGGGCTGGGTAGAATTCCGGTCAAGGAGTAAACAGTTACAGGCAGGAAGATGGGATAACAGACAAGCAGGTAGAGAAGAGTTCAAGAAGGTTTATCAACTAAAAATTACAGCTGACAACTGGCAAAAACTAAACAAAGAAACCAAAATAACTAAGTCTTGACCAAAGTGGCAACTATAATCTATTTTTATTACCAAGGTCATGGCACTAATAGCAAAGTAGAGGCACAGTGTTTATCTCAACTGGGATAGTGACTAAGGTCAGAAAACTGCTAACTTACATCAAGTAGTGGTGCACTTCTAACATAAATAGGTCCTATCACCTCTACTGGCAATGGGAAAGCATTTTCTTATGCAGATTACAGTTGTCTTTGCTTATACAGGTAAAACAGGTAACCAGTTTTCAATTACAGGTACCATACAGTAGAGATAGCTGAGTAACTTGGTCTCTACGTAACATGAAGTCACCTGAACTCAAATGTGGTAGAAATGTCCTAAGGCAACAGGAAAATTCTTAATAATGGGCAGTAAGACTACCAAGTTACCATATGAACAGAGTCGAACAAAGGTCAACCATAAGCATGGTCCTCGAGTGATGCAGGGATAAGCTGTGAAGTCCATAGAGTAGATGAGACAAACCAGGAAGGAGTCAAAAGTCAGGCTTATGAGTTCTTCATCAGTACAGGTAGTTGGGATAGGACAGGGAGACTGGATTGTTGATAGATAGTCTAAAGCTCTGTCATCTTTATTAAAGGGTTTGTTTTCTGGCAATGCATCCTGGAATGAGTTACTATCCTTCTAAAACAGGTGTAAGCAATCATGGACTGTTTTTGTGCCACACTGTATCAGTATGTTGTTTACACAAGAGCCAGCTTTAAGCTGTAAAGACAAAACTAATACTACAAGAAACCAAGTTGAAACTAACTTAAATATAAAAAAGTCTCTAGAACTGTTGAAGATTCCACAAACTCTCTGTCATCTACACCAACAGAAAAGACAAAAAAAAAAAAAAAATACCTAGAGAAAAGTGCTTTCACTTGGGAAAAAGTCGTTTTAGAATGATGGTCTAGGGAGACTGTCCTTGCTGTCTGGATTTTGTAGGAGCTGGTTGTTATGGTGATTGACTGTCAATTCAATCAATTCAATTCAATTCAGTTCAATTCAATTCAATTCAAACATTGCTACAACACTTTCCAAACCAAATTCTTAATATAAAATTTATATATGCAGATCCTGTATTACTAAAGGGGCTACAAAAATTTACTTTGAAAACGTGAATACAGCAACTGTTACAATAAGAAAAGTATTCATGTTCAAAACTTTCCCATGACATGTCTCTTGGTATTTTTCTCTGGTTTGATCAATATAATGTAAGTTTTAGGTGCAAAAATAGAAATAAATAAACCAAATGCTGAAGATAAAATTGCAAATGTTTCCACAGCTACAGTGAACTTTCCAGGAGAGCTGATGTATGCTGGGATAAAGGTGATCCAGACAGCACAAAATATCAACATGCTGAATGTGATGAACTGGGCTTCATTGAAGTTATCAGGTAACTTTCTTGCTAGAAATGCCAGGACTAAACATGTTATTGCAAGAAGCCCTATGTACCCCAGTACAATGTAGAAAGCGGCCTCAGAGCCTGGGTTACATTCTAAAACTATTTTCTTATCGGTGTATCTGAAAACCATGTCTGGGAAAGGTGGGTTTACCTTAAGCCACAATATACATATCACTATCTGAACCACAGTGCAGGAGCAAACTATGATCCTTTGCTGTGCAGGACCAAACTTTGTTGCAGTGTTGTTGCCAGGACATGTGGCTTTGAAAGCTGTGACAACAACTATTGTTTTTCCCAAGACGCAGGAAATACAAAGTGCAAATGTCACACCAAACGTTGTGTGGCGTAGCATGCATGTCCAGACGGTGGGTCTGCCGATGAAAGTGAGAGGACAGAGAAAACACAGCAAGAGAGAAAACAACAGAAAACAGCTCAGCTCAGAGTTGCTGGCCTTTATCACGGGAGTTTCTCTGTAACGGATAAAAACCATCACTATGGCCAGTGACAGGGAGGCCCCTAGCAGGGACACAACTGTGATAGCTATTCCCATTGGCTCATGATATGTCAGGAACTCAATAGTTTTAAGAATGCACTCATCTTTCCTCTCATTAGACCAGTATTCCTGTGGACAGGGAGTGCACTCCGCTGCACCTGATGAGGATTGCATACAATGAAGTCATACTTACAAGAATGGAGTAATGAATTTTAGAAACTAAAAACACTGAATCTTGCAGCAATGTTGCCAATAACATTTATACTATACTTCAGTGGGTGTAGAAAAGAACCACCCCCCTTTTTTTCTTTTTTGAACATTGAATCATGTTTAATTTAATTTGGCTTTTTGGACAAAAATGTACAAAAAAGACTAATGTCAAAGTGAAAAATCTCTACAAAGCCAGTTTAAAAAATTAAAATGATATAATAAATGACTTTGAATTGTCTTAATGGGTCTCTTTACTAGTCTCCTCCTTTCACTGTTACTTCCTACACCTATTTTTTGAGGATGGCCTGCTCTAGGTGACTTTGGAAACAAGCTGGCTGCACCAGCGCTGATTTAGTTGAGTTGCTTTAAGAGGGGTGAATATTGTTTAATCATTTATTTTCAGTTTTATATTTTGGATTTATTTAGATTATTTTTTTGATTATTATTTTTCAATGATAGTTAAATTAAATCAACCATGATAAATGTATCATACTGTACATGCTTTTTATACTTGTCTGTGTTACCTGTTAAATTGGCTATTGTTCCATCAGCACATGGGATACAATCAAAACAGCAGTTGTGTTTTCCTTTAATTTGAGCTTTTCTGGTCCCTATTGCACAAATGTTAGAACACAATGATGTTGGAACCTGCAAAATAAATACAATGAAGAATATTTAGGTTTGAACATATAACAATAATGCAACCAGAAAGAACCTTTACGTCTGGATTTCCTATTATTCGAGTGATTACATTTTTTCCTGTCCTCCAAATTATATCTTCCTCCTGGATGTTGAGCTGATAGGCACCGTTAGCATCAGAAGCAAAATGACCCAGTATCACATGCTGCACCTGCCCCTCAATCAGCTGCCAGTTAATCATGTCATAGTAAGCTGGAGGGTTGCCATTCTCATCAAAGAACACATTTTCCCCAAACTTGTTTCTGAAATGTACACTTTTTAAGTGATCAGTGACCTGAGACAGAAGAAATTCTTGTTAGATATTATTATTGTTTATCTTGCCACAATACAGTAACGTCTGTACTCTAAATTAGTTAATGTAGAGACAGAGATATTGTGGGTTGTACTAGCAGTCTTTCTCACCTGTTTTGGATGAATTTCTGATATATTCAAACAAGGCTTCAGTGTTTTTTCTCCAACTGGTTGGCAGAATACCAGCTGATGTAGGGCATGTGCAATGGCATAAACTGCTTTATACACATTGTAGCCTACTCTGAGGTCTGTTACATTAAAGAACATATGCTGGAAATCCAGTAATGTCTCATTGCCTGTGCATTTGTTATTGATTGTCTCAGTCCCAGTGTCCTCCCCAGGAAACACAGGTCTACAGCCCACCACAGTCTCCCAGAAATCCCTCACAAATGCGCCCCCTGGGTTCTTATAAGGATTAATGCTTGTAAGAAATGGCTTTAGATGTAGAATTGTCATGCTCTTCACCACAAATCCCACAGTTCCACCAAAAGATTGGTATATTTCTGGTGTGGAGGGTCGAGGTGCTGTTATCCAAGACTCACTTGCAATCCACTGAATTCCTGTTATGTTTTGTTTCACTATCTCTGTCATCAAAGGATAAAAATCGCTCTCTGGAACAAAAGCCAGAATGACTTTGACGGTGGACTTCTTGATCATTTCCACAACATCCAGTATTTTATCCATAGTGTATGTTCGTAGAACTTTCCCAACAAATGCAATACAAACCCCAAACTTTTTAACTTCTTCGGTAAATGCCAGGATTCCATTCCGACCATAATCATTATCTGACTGTATAACCCCGATCCACTGCCAGCCAAAACGTTTGACCAGTGCTGCCAAAGCTTTTGCCTGAAAGTAGTCACTGGGGATCGTCCGAAAAAAGGTAGGATATTTCACTCTGTCACTCAGGCAGGCACATGATGAGAAGTAACTTACCTACAGTATAAAAGAACACCAAGTCAATTTATTATAGTAGCAAAAACAATGTAATACAAAAGTAGTAAAATTGACAGAACACAAACTATATAACATTTAATTCAATCTCTTACTATTGGCAGATGAAATGGTCCAAGGGTTCCAGCCACAGCTATGGACTGAGAAGATTCTGCCTCTGCTATGAGAGCAGATATAGCTGGAGGACAAGGGGATGATGACCCAATGTCTTTTAGTCCACTAGCCAGTGTTAGTGCAGCACGTAAAGAAGTTATAGGGGATGCACAAGAGTTAAGAATCCTGTAGCCAAGAGAGATGTTTGGCAGGAGAGCAGGATCTTTGTTGATTTCTTCAATGAAAAATATCATTTCTTGGGACCATCGAAAAGCTCGCCAGTCAAATCTAAAACAGGTTTTTGTGATAAAAAAACATTATTTTCACTACATTTAATTATATTGCAGCTTTCATATAACTTATTGGAATATAAAGTACTTTAAAGATAATCAACCATAATACAGAATAACTATAGAAATTAAAAACTAAAATTCAAAGCTTATTCAAAATTCAAAGTTATAAACAATATCATACTGAATTAACAAAATGTAAATATTTAAATGCTGTGGCTGTATGTGTAAAAACTGTACCATGGTAAGTGAGTAAGTTAGAGGAGCAGTGTCAGAATGGAAAAGTTATTTGTATTAAAACTTACACTCCACATTTCGTATCAGGTGGGTCCCTCTCAAACTTAGAAGTGTTGCTTATCTCTTTGTTGAAAATTGGAAAAATTCCCCCAATCATTATGTCTCCCTGTTTAAACAAACTAGAAATATTAAATGTGCCAAGCAGCTCACAGCCACAAACTACGTTCAGGTAGACAACAGTGAGAGATAGGACAATACTGTAGTTCTCTGAATGTTTGCTCCACATTTTTTGAGAGGTGAAGACACACAGCTCCTAAAGCAGCTCTGCCAAATGTAGGTAAATGTGTCGCTTCATAAAGGGTGGATATATTTCCCACAGGGCACCACAGTGTTAGACAGAGTGAGACAGCAGAGACAAGTGATTGCTATGCAACGAAGACAGACAGAGTACTCTACAGTATACACATGCTCAACATTCTTGTGAACAAACAAAAGCCCCTAGAAAATATTAAATTCAGTCAAAGCACTGACAAAATGCACAGTAGTAAAACACCAGATCCCCTTTTTCGAAAAAGTCGACAAACTCCCATTGATGGTAATCAGAAGGCTAGTAACCATGCTCACAATGCTGTTTGTCAACCAGCCATATTTATTTGCTTATGATTCTTTTAAGTAACTAAAGACAGAAGGTTAGTAACTGTCATTACTGAGGCATGCTACCATTATATTCCAATAAGCAAACTTTTTTTCCACAGTTGTAACAGGACATGTGATGGATATTCTTTGCACCATTCAGCAGAGTTTTGTTCAGACGGCTTTCCCCATAGGCAAGCTACTATTATCTTATCAAGTCTGCCAACTGCCCAGTCATTCTACGGTGGAACTGTTTGAACATCTGTCACACTCTTACTCCATTTTGGTGGAATCCTAGAAGCTCATAAGGAGACAACCAATGGGCTAATAATTGCAAGAACATGTATCACTCCCATGCACCCTCCTTCTTGATGCTGAGTGAGCCTCACATCACCTACAAATCAGAATCTGCTTTATTGGCTGAGTATGCCTTTCTGAGGATGGTCTCAAAGTTTTTATTCCACCTTAAGTCTTGGGAGATGCAGTCTTGTCATCATCATGGATGAGGCCAATAACGGTGGTGTCATCTGCAAACTATAAGTGACAGTTGAGTCAGTTGAGGTGTCTCGTTTGTGTGGAGAGAGAAGAGCAGAGTGGAGAGGACACATCCCTGAGGTGCACCAGTACTGGTTTTCCATGTGCAGGCTGTAACTTGTCCCTTCCTTACCTGCTGTGTCCTGTTGGTGAGGAAGCTGCTGATCCACTGACAGATGGTGGAGGATGCAGGAACCAGATTAGAGGAAAGGATTTCTGGGATGATGGAGTTGACAAAAGCTGTGCATATGCCCCAGAGCTGACGAGGTGGTTCAGGATGTGATGCAGTCCCATGACAACTCCATCTTCCACTGACCTGTTTGCCCTGTAGGCAACTGCAGGGGGTCTAGCAGGAGCCCTATGAGGGTTTTCAGGTGATTCAACACTAGTCGTTCAATGGATTTGATCACCACAGATGCCAGAGAAATTGACCTGTAATCATTTAATCCCACAATAGTAGCTTTCTTAGGGGCTGGAATTATGATTGAATGTTTAAAGCTTGAGGGGACTTTACACAGCTGCAGTAATCTTTTGAATATTTACTTAAAAAACACAGAACTTCCGGTGTAATTTAAACTGATTGAAGATTCTTTGCATGCATAGGGGGGGAAAGTGCTCCTGTTGGAGGAATGGTTTAAACATTATTCAGTATACACTCAGTTCCCCCCAACCACTAAGCCGGTGAAACCCCTTATATCCTACAGTAATGTCAGACACATTTATATTTTTAAACACAAAATACCTAAAATGAAAATCCAGTGTAATATCATGGTCTTATGCTGTCAAAACATGCATCTAATGATGTTGACAATGAAGCTTAAACAACTATGAGCAGAAAATGAAATTAGGAAATTATGCTGCCATTGAAACTCTCTTCCTGCTTAAAACTTAATATTGTACAGTAAAAGCTCTAGTCCGGAATGCTCTGTTATTTGCTGAGCTACTTCTGCTAGATGCACAACTGAAGCATTTAGATTTTTTAAACTTTGTTAAGTCATCAACAGCCCGCACTGCTGCCTCAGTATTTAAAGTTGTTGCAACTTTTCTTTTCTAAGAAATAAAATACTATTTTAAATCTATTTTAATTCAAGGGTTTCTGCTGTGAAATTATTTGAATGATAGCTTTATGGGATAGTGACATCTCTGATGCAAAGTCTTGCCTAAGCAAGTTACTCAAAAATGTGCTGTGTCTACACTACAGTTACAGCTACAGGTCAAACACTGGTTTACGTGTAAATGTGATTTTGTGATCAAAGCACCACCTTATGCCGGTGCCCTGGAAGTGCATGAATGGGGCTGAAATGAGAGCGGTTACTTTGGAATTAATCCACCTATCAGGCAACAGGAGATGGGGCGCTGCTGATAGACGGCTTAGAAATGCATGAGATTCCGCTGATAACTTCCTGTCAGCCAGCAGAGAGCAGCAATTCTGGGCTGCTTCATCTGTAGCAGGGATCCAGTTTTATTGTCCCTGGTGGGACAGTTGATGTGCTGTCAATATTTAGGGAGTTAATAGCTCAGATTTGCTTTGTTAAATTCCCAAATACAATGAAAGAGACTGGGTGATTTCGCACTCAGCTGCTTTATATTCTGTAGTATATTCTGTAATTGCTGTAGTGTGTCACTTATGCTGGACTGAGGTGGGATGTAAACGCCAACTGGTACAAATAAAAATATTAATAAAATGGTTTCGGTTTATAAAGTTTCTGGGTTTGGACTGCAGGATCTACTAAACACTGTGACATTAGTACACCAGCCGTTTTTAAAATGAAAGCTGATTCAACCTTTTCCCACTTTCCCTGATAGCTCAGGTGCAGGAGAAAGCCTGGCTGCTGCATTTTGTTATTCAGGAAAGCAGAATGTGCCAAATCCATATTTGAACTTTTCAGAAGTAGCAGTCTGTCCATTTGTTAAAATCTTTAAGCAACCAGGTGGTTTATATTATATGGTGGTTTATTTTATTATAATATTGTGGCTAAATGGTTTATGTTCATAACATGTCCTACCGTCTTCTTTTAGTGTTATTTTTAATAATAATCATCATCATCATCTTCAAGTTTCTTTTATAAAAGTAATTTCCAGTATTCCCTCAGATATCATGGTGGACAGGTAAGGAATATCAAAGTAAATAATGCTGAAAGCTCATGATCATAGAAAGATTTTTGCTTGGGGAAATGTCTTGTGGGCAAATCTTTGATTTGTATCTTTGATTTTGTGCAGTGTCAGATTTCTGCCAAAGTGTATAGGCTGATGACAGTAAAGCTTAGTTTTGCTCCCATCAGACCAGATAACCTTGTTCCAGTTGACTCACAGATGTTTTCTGGCAAACTCCAGCCAAGATTTAAGGGGCTTTGAGTGTCTTTTTCTTTGCAACTTTTCCATAACGTTTTGACTGGTGAAAAACCAGGGCATGTTGTATACAATCCCATGTCAGCCAATGCAGCTCTAGTAATTCCTTTAGAGGTGTCACAGGTGTCTTGATGATCTCCCTAACTAGTGTCCTTTATGTCAAATAACTCATGCTTTGGAGGACAGTCTGCTCTAGGAACATTTATGCATATTTTGTATTTCCTCAGTTTCTTAACATTAGATTTAACTGTACTCTGAGGCATCCAACCCCTGACTTTTCACTGAGTGGTTTTGAAGGTTTGTTTATCTTTATGGTATAGTTGTGGCCAAGATAATGATTCATCAATGACTGAATCTTCATGATACAGGTGTAATTTTACTGGAACACATTCACTGCACTTAGGTGATCTCAATTTCACTAACTCTCTGACATCTTAAACCATTTGGCTGCACTGGTGATTTATAGATAATCTTGGTGATCACTTATTTTACATTTTCAATTATTGACATTAGCTTGTAGAAATGGAGCACACTTTCACATGAAAAATCATTTTTATATTTAAAAGTTAGGCCCAAAGCATATATATTGTATTAACCATGATTCAGTAATAAAAAGGAATAAAAGAAGGAAACTCCCAAGGAGGTGAATAGCTTTTATAGGCACAGTGTGATGGAATAACTTCCATCCATAGTTTTTTGTGAACAGCACAGAACATTGCATTCAATTTTTATTGTCATATTAGCATATACAACGATAAAACTGTATTCTAAAAATTACAGACTGTAACTCGTTGGAATTTAAAATGCTACATTATCGTGCTTTTCTGTTATACTAATAGTATAATATGATATGTACAAAGTGAGTGTTGAAGCATCTCAAAAGTTCAAATTTGTTGTCACATTTTTCCCATGACATGTTTCTTTGTGTTTTTCTCTGGTTTAATCAATATGATGTAGCATTTAGGTGCAAAAATGCAAGTTAATAAACCAAATGCTGAAGATAAAATTGCAAATGTTTCCACAGCTACAGTGAACTTTCCAGGAGAGCTGATGTATGCTGGGATAAAGGTGATCCAGACAGCACAGAACATCAACATGCTGAAGGTGATAAATTTGGCTTCATTGAAGTTATCAGGCAACTTCCTTGCTAGAAATGCCAGGACTAAACATACTATTGCAAGAATCCCTATGTACCCCAGTACAATGTAGAAAGCGGCCTCAGAGCCTGGGTTACATTCTAAAACTATTTTCTTATCGGTGTATCTGAAAACCATGTCTGGGAAAGGTGGGTTTACCTTAAGCCACAATATACATATCACTATCTGAACCACAGTGCAGGAGCAAACTATGATCCTTTGCTGTGCAGGACCAAACTTTGTTGCAGTGTTGTTGCCAGGACATGTGGCTTTGAAAGCTGTGACAACAACTATTGTTTTTCCCAAGACGCAGGAAATACAAAGTGCAAATGTCACACCAAACGTTGTGTGGCGTAGCATGCATGTCCAGACGGTGGGTCTGCCGATGAAAGTGAGAGGACAGAGAAAACACAGCAAGAGAGAAAACAACAGAAAACAGCTCAGCTCAGAGTTGCTGGCCTTTATCACGGGAGTTTCTCTGTAACGGATAAAAACCATCACTATGGCCAGTGACAGGGAGGCCCCTAGCAGGGACACAACTGTGATAGCTATTCCCATTGGCTCTTGAAATGTCAGGAACTCAATAGTTTTAAGAATGCACTCATCTTTCCTCTCATTAGACCAGTATTCCTGTGGACAGGGAGTGCAGTCTGTTGCACCTGATGAGCATGAATGGAAATTATTATTATTATTATTAAGTTACACACCTGGAAATAATATTTCCACAAAATAAAATAATTCTCATGTGACAAATATAATTAATTTTAATGAAAGAAAATACAAAATGATGCAGATACATTAGCCAAAAATATGTTAACATGAAATATACACTGATCAGCAATAGCATTAAATTCACTCAGAGCTTTGGCTATACAGCTCTTTACCTAAGAAGTTACTATGCATCTGTCAAGGATGGACCAGCACTAAATTTCTGTATCTGTATCATAACATTACCATCACCTGGTTATTTTAATGTTGTGGCTAACTGGGGTATGCAAAAGTTCAATTCATGTCATGTAATTCACTTGTGCATGATTCACTTCGGCATACAGGCTTTTGGTACGTGTCTGTGTTACCTGTTAAATTGGCTATTGTTCCATCAGCACATGGGATACAGTCAAAACAGCAGGTGGGTTTTCCTTTAATTTGAGCTTTTCTAGACCCAAGTGGGCAAACATTAGTGCACAATGATGTTGGAACCTGAAAAATAAAATCAGCTAAGAATCATTGCGTTTTGAAATGTGCGAGTTTTTCATATATTTGTTGTATTACGTGAAAAAAAATTACCGTTTTTCCTGTCCTCCACACAATCTTCTCCTCCTGGATGCTGAACTCATAAGCACCATTAGAAACAAATGCAAAACGACCCAGTGTCACGTGTTGCACTTGCCCATTAATTAGCTGCCAGTTAATAAGTTCATAATTAGCTGGAGGGTTGCCATTCTTATCAAAGAACACAGTGTCCCCAAACCGAGTTGTAAAATATACACCTCGTAAATGGGCAGTGACCTAAGTGAGGAACATAGTTTATGTAGTGTTTGTATTAACTTCTACACAGACATAAATGTTAAGTTTAATTGCAGACAGTTGGGGGTATTGTAGATTTTATTAGCAGTCTTTCTCACCTGTTCAGGCTGAATTTCTGATATATTCAAACATGGCCTCCATGTTTTATTTCCAGCTGGTTGGCAGAATACCAGCTGATGTAGGGCATGTGCAATGGCATAAACTGCTTTATAAACATTATAGGTTTCTCTGAGCTCGGTTACATCAAAGAACGTATCCTGGGAATTCATTAAGGTCTCATTGCCTGTGCATATTTTATGTGTTGTCTCGTTACCAGTGTGTTCCCCAGGTAAAACAGGTCTACAGCCCACCACAATCTCCCAGAAATCTCTCACAAATGCTGCACTTGGATCTTTATAAGGACTAATGCTTGTGAGAAACGGCTTTAGGTTTGGCATAGCCATCTTCTGCACCACAAATCCCAGAGTGCCACCAAAAGCTTGGTAGATTTCTGGTGTGGAGGGTCGAGGTGCTGTTATCCAAGACTCACTTGCAATCCACTGAATTCCTGTTATGTTTTGTTTCACTATCTCTGTCATCAAAGGATAAAAGTCACCCTCAGCAACAAAAGCCAGAATAACTTTGACAGTTGACTGTCTGATCATTTCCACAACATCCAGTATTTTATCCATAGTGTATGTTCGTAGAACCGTCCCAACAAATGCAATACAAACCCCAAACTTTTTAACTTCCTCAGTAAATGCCAGGATTCCATTCCGACCATAATCATTATCTGACTGTATAACCCCGATCCATTCCCAGCCAAAATGTTTGACCAGTGCTGCCAAAGCTTTTGCCATGAAATAGTCACTGGTGGCTGTTCGAAAAAAAGTAGGATATTTCATTCGGTCACTTAGGCAGGCACAAGTTGAGAAATAACTTACCTAAAAGAAGAACAAAACAAATATATAAAAAAGCGTTAAACATGCACTAACTTTTATAGAACAATTAAAAACATCATAAAATATATCAATTCATTCTCTTACGATTGGCAGATGAAATGGTCCTAGTGTCCCAGCAACAGCTATGGACTGAGTTGATCCTGATTCTGCTATAATGGCAGATATAGCTGGAGGACAAGGGGATGTCGACCCCATGTCTTCTAGTCCACTAGCCAGTGCTAGTGCAGCACGTAAAGCATTTGTAGGAGATGCACAAGAGTTAAGGATCCTGTAGCCAAGAGAGATGTTTGGCAAGAGAGCAGGATCTTTGTTGATTTCTTCAATTGAAAATATCATCACTTGGGTCCATCGAAAAGCTCGTAGGTCTAATCTAAAAAAAATGTGGCGAATAAAACAAGTTAAAAATAAATAACAAAATAAAATAACAGAACTGCTACCTGTAGACTGTGGCAAGTTTGTGAGATAAATTTAGGTCAAACAAACTAAAACTTACCCTGCACATTTCACTTCGAGAGGCTGCCTGTCAAATGTAGAAGTGCTGACAATCTCTTGGATGAAAACCGGGAAAATGCCCCCTATCATTATGTCTCCCTGTTTAAACAAACTTGGCATGTTAAACCTGCCAAATAATTCACAGCTACAAACAATTTTCAGATAGAAAACAGATACAGAGAGGAGAATAGCATAGCTCTCTGAATGTTTGTTCTGCATTTTTAGGAGATGAGGACACAGCTCTAATAAATGTAGGTAGACGCACTCTCTTCATAAAAAGGTAAGGTATTTCCCACAGGACCCAGCAATGTTGGAATGGTTAAACTGGCACAACAGGGAATGGTGTCACAAGGAACACACAAACAATGCTCTATAGTATATCTCCAATGCTCATACACACGCACTCATCACATGCACACACACACACGAATACACAAACACACACACACGCACACACAAACAGACACACACACACAATCCTGTAAGTAAAATGTAAACAGTCAAACCACTGACACATGTGCTAACAATAATTGGTCTCTGCTTTGAAGCCACATGTCTTCTGAAGGGTTGGCTAATATGAATTAAGTTTAAATAAATAAAACAAACCCACGATCTATGGTCTATCTATAACCGATGGTCATTCATAAGTGTGGAATTTGTCTGAAATCTACAGCACAATGAAGGAAATTTGTTCAGCCCCTGTAGAAGCTCTGAAACAAATTGTGCCGCTTCTTCTGAAATGCTTCTGGTGATACATGGTGCCTTGCAGGTACAAAATATTGTACCTGCAACAGGTGATACATGGGCGACTGTGGCGCAGGAAGGTAGAGCGGTTGTCCACCAATCTCACAGTTGTTGGTTCAATCCCCGGCTCCTCCAGTCACATGTCGAAGTGTCCTTGAGCAAGACACTGAACCCCAACTTAGTTGCTCCCGGTGAGTGTTGGCTCCCCCATCGGTGTATGAATGTGTGTGTGATTGTGAGTGTGAATGGGTGAATAAGAAGCAGTGTAAAGTGCTTTGAGTGCCAATAGGTAGAAAAGCGCTATATAAGTGCAGACCATTTACTGTGGTGTTAGACACATGGAAGTCACTTAATGCTCCATATGCTCATATGCCATAACAAAGTTTAATTGTTCAGAAAACGCAGTGCTAAGTGCTATTGCAACATATATGACAAATGTCAATTTTTTTCCGCATCTCTCCCATATTTACTACTGCATTCACTAGTACAGCAGTCACTATTTCTTCTTGTATAGTGTTGTATATTTTTATTGTATTGTTTTTTCTTCATTTTGTATAGTGTAGTAGTATATTTTTATACTTTTAAGTTTATTTTTCATCTTGTACAGTAATTATGTTTGTGTCTTTTTAGTGATTATTTGTACTTACATGTACAGTATTTATTTGAAACATTTTTACTAAGCTATTTACAGAATATGTGCACTGTTTATTTTCATTATCATTATTTTATTTCCTCTGTCTTTACCTTGCAAACGAATGCATCAAAATCTCCCTCATTATGAGTACTTGTGGGGTGAATGAATGACAATAAAGTTTTGAATCTGAATCTGAATCTGAATCTGAATCTGAATCTGAATCTGCTTAGCAGCTTTTCACTGGCTGCACCAGCTCTACTCAATTATAAGTGATCGTTTAGTAATACTTTGCTCGTCTTTTCATATTTAACAGTGTTCTACTCATAAAACTAAAGCACTCAAACACTTTGCTTGAGACCTGGGGTAGAAATTTCTATATATGCAGTGGTTTAGAAGAAAATGTAGCACTAAAGGCACTGACAGACGTTTATCAATGTAGTACAATATGGTAACTCACAAAAAACATTTAAATTGATTCTGGCATTAAGGTTTGTCCCGACCAGATCTGTGGAAATTTAGTTTTACTTTTTGTGATTCTACAATGAAAGGACAACAAGAAGAGGAAAATCACAAATATGGAGCTGTAGATGGCTGGAAGTGTGTCTGTTCCTCCAAACGTATGTACAGCAGTCTGTAGTCACCACATGGTGGTTTGGCCATAACATGTAAAACACTACACCAATATTTTTTTCTCATATTTTTGTAACAGCTTTTAAAACATATTTTGACACCAGTCGTGTGTAATCAGATTGTGGAAGTGCTCACACTTCGAGACAGTTAACCAGAATATTGAACATGTAAGAAATTCAACCAATTCAACCAATTAATTGGGAATCAATCTGAAATTTGGGGTTCCAGAAAATAATCTGGGCTACACAAGTATTAATATAAATTCTTGTTCTGCTTCTGAACCAGATGTTTTTCTTCCTCTTTGGGTCTATCATGGAAATTGTCACTCCATCTTCCAGTATTTTACTTATTTCTCATTTCCTTGTTTACCCTATATCACTTTGATTATTTTACTGTGTTAATTATAATTTCAAATAATAGTTAAAGTGATTTCGTTTTTGTTGATTTGTTGTTTTACGTCAGTTTTGTGGTCATCATTCTTCAGCTCCTTCTTTATAGATGAAAAGGTACTTTGTATTTTCCTGAGAGAGGCAATGTGGCAGAAGGACATGGGTAGATGTGCTGTATGTCAGGGATTTTTGTTATTGTTATGGCAAGTTGTATACAGTGTAACTGTTTTAAATACACTGTTTTATTATTAATTTTTTCCTCTGGATATACAAACGCCTAAAGGTAGTGTTACAATACATTACATCTATCAATATATCCGCAATATGTAAACACTTATCCTGTTCAGGGTATCGGGTGGCTGGAGCCTCTTCCAGCTCTCATGGGGCGAGAGGCGGGGTCCACCCTGGACAAATCGTTAGTCTATCAGAGCCGGGGAGACATGGGTAGAACATGTAAATTCCACACAGAAGGTAGGAGTGCTAACCACTCCACCATCTAGCTGCCCACAATACATCACAATGAAAACTAATTTCATCACCCCAGCTCTCTCCACTGTTTATCATAGATCTGACACAGAGATGGACATCAAATCATGTCATTTTTACATACAGGCACTTTAGACACAATTTAATTTAGTCTTTAGATTGTGGGAGGAAGCTGGAGTACCTGGAAGAAACCCATGCATGCATGGCGAAAATATGCTGCAGTAATTCCACACAGAAAATAACCAGTTGGCCCATTAATATGTAACAGTAATGAACTTGAGAAGTTGGGTGTTGTTACTATACTATTTTGCAGCTTTCTAAACTACAATAGGACATTTCTTGAAAAATCTTCATTCAGTTCAATAAATGAAATATAAAACATACAGAATTATTTCTAATTCCTTTTATATTGTTCGCCACAATTAGCTGATTAAGCACCTCTCTAAATTTATCTAGTACATCCAGTGTACTGGATTTAAATAAATTGTAAAAGTTGTCTGAGGTGACATTAGATATGTAACTACATCAACAATTATAATAGCCAATGTAACAAAGTCATATTGTGCTATAATAATAAATTCACCATTAATATCGATTAAAAAACACAGGAGACATTTATTTTTGTTAAAAATACATTTTATATACTTGAGCTCTGCATCTGTGTTTGCTGCCATCACATATCTCAAATCAAAGCCAATTCAACTCATGGACTGCACTGTCAATGTAGAGTGTCTGCTTAATGAAAGATGTATTCATGAAAAACACAGATATCTGAGCTGCTGAAGATGTTAATGGGAGTAGTACTCACGTTCTATACATTTTTTTCTTTTTGTTTTTTGCTTTTTTAGTGCAAATATTAAAAAAAACAATAGCAAGAAAAAGGTTCAGTTCCATATTTGCACAGAAAGATGCTTGAAAATGAACCTTAAATTAGCCTGTTGATTTTAATAACCAGCACATACTTTATTGGTACCCGTGCATTCTGTAGACAGGTCACCAGTTGCATATGTAAGAAAATACTCAAAAAATTCAATTTAGTGAGGATGGATTGTAGCAAACTGGGGAGTGTAACAAACATACAGTACAAAGTAGCCAGTAGCTCTAACTGCTTTAAAGCAGACCAACATTTCATTGTGGATCCCACACTACCCTCAACAACTATGTGTTCAAACCAGTGTTTTACATTCTTATGTGGAAAAGAAGGGCTAAACGTCAGCCAGAGAAGCAACACAGTCACAGGCAGAGCCCGGAATTTCTGCTGTGTGGGACAGAATAATGTGACAACAGTGTGCGTAGTCCTGCAGGCCAGTAACATATGTACAGCTCTCCCCAGAGCACAAGAGAGGCAAATGACAAAAGAGATCTCAACAACTATCTGGGACCATTCAGTGGACTGATGGAGTGTACGTGATGATGAAAACCAGCGGAATGTCATGGTAAAAAGCATCACCACTGTGGCGTCAGTGCCATGAGCAGGGCTCCCCCTATTTGGTGATATTTTTACTCTTGTCATATAGATTCCAAGCAGTAATAAAGCTGCCAGTAAAAATGTTCGAACCCATCTGCTGTGGATTGTAAGTTGCACACTCTCCACGGTGCCGGTGTATGCAGTAAATTTGATGCCACCTAAGAATAAAAGAAAATGTTTACTTTTTAAAAATTAATTAAAACACTTTTTGTGAATGAGAACATCTTCATAAATGTACCTGTTTGTGTTACAAATGCTTCTTTTTGCCAGGCAGTTGCATAGAACTTTGACAGCATCTGATGGCACACACACACACACACAACACAGATTTTTGCAAATGCAAACAGGCAATATGGCAAAACATAGTATATTGTAATAAGATATTAAATTTGTTAGAGCTGTGCAATAACATTTTTACTGTGGTTACATTATGGTTGTGTTTGATTTACAGACCATTCCATCAATTCATAGAAATTCACTGAAGCCAAAAGAATACACATTCACATGTGCTTATTTCAGATATTAAAGACTTTTTAAATCTGTGCTGTAGTCTTCTTAAAGACTACACATATGTCATAATTTTATTATAATTATATAATTATGTAAAAGATTTATCAATATTTTATACACTTATGTTCAAGGCTCACAATGTTCCTGTGCAGTCCACAAACAGCAGGGAGTATGTCTTTTCACATTCCTTATATCAGCACAACCAGGAGCAATATTTGTCCAAACAGTGCCCCGCTCTGAGGCTAAAATGTGAACTGCATGACCTGATTTTCTAAGATTAAGTACAACTAATAATTACTGTAAGTTGAATGCTCTTACAATTTACAGTATTAGGTTTCAACTGCATTTACTATAAGTGGACTTGCAAACCTGTGTGCAGCAGATCCTGACATAACCCTCTTGGCTTTCAGACAGGATGATGATTTCTGGAACTGCAGATCTAAGTTCTCTGCACAAAAATCCTTGCAGGATTTTCACCTTAGGGTTGCATCCCCTACAGATGTAGTTACAATCCATTATTTTACACTGATCCACTAGAGCAGGGGTAATGATGTGGGAGCAGTGAGATGCAGATCGCATGAGAACAGACAAAGGATAGACACTGCTGTGATAATCAGTCTCTCTCTGCAAAATTACAGCAAACAAATTATAATTAATATGTTTTAGAAAAATGCATGAGCACAAGAATGACAATATGTAATTACGGAGTGCACAGTTTTAAATTTAAATTCAGATTTATTTTCACATGCAACACTAGAAACATATTTCTTCCTTATAATGTATTTAACTTTTTCTATTGCTCACCTCTACTAGGAGTAAAAGACAGTTGCTCCTGGACAGGAAATACACCAACAATGGCTGAATTTTTCTTTTGGAAAAACAGTTTTGCATCTCTCTATGCATCGTCTCCTCCAGTCTTTGCAACAAGCTCCTATTGCCATTAAAGAGCATACAGTTCAAACTCACATCAGAAAAGAGGATGCTATATTTTGTGATCCTCCTCAAGCCAGCAGAGCTAAGAAAAGTACATTTGTCAAAGTACACGAGGATCACTTAATGATTACAATATGTACCAAATGATCAAGTATTTAAAACCCTGCTGCAATCCATTGCATTAGCCTAGATCTGTGCACCATTTGTAGCAAGAGACACAAGTTAAAGTGAAATTTAAAAAGCTCAAAAATGTGAAATTCTGGTGAAACAGCATCTAACAGAGCAATGTGAAAAGCATAGTAACAGAGCCCCAGTCTGTAATTACAGTACAAATTGTAAGTGACTCATAAAAGCTTCTCTAGAGATAGTCTAATTGTCTTTTGAGGGGTGTCTCAATATGCTGTTTAGGAAGGTAATAATTTAGGGTGGATCCCCACTGAGGAAATCATTAAATTACAATTTAATTGCTGATGAATCGTTGGGAAACCGCACTGGGGTATCCATATCCTTAAATTAAAAAAAAGCAGGTTAATGAGCAATAAACACTTTGAGGAAATGCCAACCAAGGCAAGTTATAAGCAATACACAAGTGGAGGAAATGTAGAAAAGACTATAATTGACCAGCCATTTACTCACCTGTCACATGTTAGGGTCTGTTGTGTTTTGTCATGAATAACAACATTTCTATAGGATGCGTTTGAGCTAAAGCCCTTTGTCTCCTCATCATGGCCATACTGACTGAGATCAGCACACTGGTCCAGGCTGAGCCATGTGCCAGAGGACATCATCCCAGTGAACACAAGAGTTAAGAAGACAAATGTGACTGTTGTCATCTCAAAGCCTCGCCTTTGGCACAGTCACATTTCTTGGGAGGATGTGTTTTATAGCTTCCTCTCAGCTACCCAGGTGTTGGAGTTACTTTTTTTTTTTTGTACTAGAAGTATGACTTGAATGATGTGAGGCATGAAGAATAAGTCTCATAAGAATACTTGCAGATCATACAGTGTTGAGAGTAATTTTGGTAAGTCTATAAACCAGTACTACAGTAATTACCTGTACATACGCCTCTTAAGAAGTAAATTTTATTAACAAGAATAATGTTTCTTACTATTTGAAATCCCCATAACTCAGTTTAATTGTTTAACTATAGTAAGTAAATGGTCACTTATATAGTGTTTTTATCCAAAGTGCTTTACAATGTTGATTCCCATTCACCCATTCACACACACCAATGGCGGTGGCAGCCATGCAAGGTGCTCACCTGACCCACCGGGAGCAACTTGGGGTTCTGTGTCTTGCCCAAGGACACTTCGACATGTAGCACCCTGTGGTGCATGGATGACTGCCTTTACCAACTGAGCTACAGCCGCCCCTATAGTTGTTAAAGGATGCCCTCACTGACACTCAACTTTCTTATTTCGGATCTAGTTTGAGTATTACATGTAAATGAATGCCATTAAAGTTTTCTCTGACTTCCCTACATTAAAATATATCTCTGGTTCTGGTTGAAAAATGCCTCCAGATGGCATCACTTGGAGGAACCTTCAGTTCAGAACCTTCAGCTCCCACTGTGGAATTTGTATTCATAGTCAATCTGCATTTCCAGAGCTCCCAAAGATGACATCTCTTAATGATGCAAAAGGTGATGTCATCTGGAGGAGTTTTTCAGCTAGAAGTAGAGACATATTTAAATATATGGAGGTAAGAAGGAAACTAACCTGAAGCCATAGAAAAGCAAGTTGGAAATTAGTAAAGTCGCCCTTTGATGAAGAGGCCTACGTAGTCTTGGTTTGTGATCATAAATGAGAAATGATGACTAAAATATGCAGTAGAGACTAAACGGTGTGGCCTAGTTTATATGTACTTGGCTGTTTTTTAAAATTAACAATTTTATATGGAGCTAATTTGGTGCAATATTCATATCATTAATTTATGGTTTACAAATTTAGATGTATTGTAAGTAAAATTTGTACTTGTACTTGAGTATTTGTGCAAAACTGTGCACAAAGACAGTGTTTCAAGTACAAATCTTGTTTTGCATCTACAAATCTTGATTTACACGTCTGGATCTGGAGTTGATCATCTGTGGACCTCATCCTGTCCATACAAACGCAATCAGCCACACAGATCTTTTGTGCACTTTCCTTAAAAAGTATTTGTATCCTACACTGGCCAGTCTCAAGAGGTATTTTACATAGAAAACTGAGAACTACGTTACCCTACCTGCATCTGTCCAGTTATCAAGGCGAATCCGAGACAGCGACACTGTCATTGGCTGAGCCACTTATCTCCCATTCATAACAGTGACTGAGTCTATTTATTTAAGACAGAAACTAATGTTAGCAAGCAACTGCATGCTAACTAGCCTCCTCCAAGTTTAGTGGCTAACGCTATGACGCTAACGTTGCTGCTTAGCTGGTGTTTTCTCAACTAAGGCACAATAAACACAGATAGATAAATAAATTCCATCAAGATTTTAGTTTGTTAACCCGGTTGTTCCTTGGATGTCCTGATAGCCTTTTTGCTCCATCTTGTTTGCATTACTTATGACTTTGTGCACAAAAATTTACAAATGTAATTTCGCACAAATATTGAGATACAAGTACAAATTTGATTTACACTGCATTTACATTTGTGAATCATAACATACACATACCAACTATTGCATCATGCGTGAAAGCTTTACTTCCCCACCGATGGGAAAACTAAAAGATCTGTGTGTGCAAGAAGATTGTGTTCTCACTTGCGGCTCCTCTGGATAAAGTCTAAAGAGGTTCAGTGTTGCAGTGTATGTGTGAAAAGCAGCTCCTGAGACCATTATTGTGCAATGTTGGATTGAGCCAAACTTCCACTGGCATTGACATTTCTAACTGGACTTTTTACATGACTACACATGAACACTCAAATAGGCAAAGAATGCATAGGATTTTTCCTTTACTGTCGTGCACAAAATATTCAAAATCAGCCTCTCCTCCATGGCTCAAAATGTCAGCCCGGGAGTAGCAGTAGTCAAACGAGTTAGGGGCTGAATGAGGAGAGGCAGTGGCATCTGTTACATATTAATTGTGTTGTAACACATGAAAAACATTGCCTCCCTGCACAATCCTACACAATGGATTCTGAATGAAACCATTTTTTTCAGGCATCCGATTAGCCAGCATGGTTCTACGGTCAGGGTTGTATTGTTGCCTGTTGGTTTGGTATTCTCTTTATCTACATTTTTATGTAGATAAAGATTTTTTTTTAAGCACTGCTTGTGTAGACAAGCGGGTAGCAGGGAAACTTATTAAAAAAAAGAACAAGTAATTTTTTTGTTTTAAGAAAAAGCATTAAAACAACTTAAAGGTGCAGTGTGTAAAATTTCATTTCTATTAGAAAACAATGCAATATAGTATTCCTAATTATGTTTTCATTGGTGTGTGCAAACACATCCATTAAAACCAGTGCAGGTTTTTATCCAGATGACAAACGTGTCCTTGTCCTGGCTCTCAGACTCTTGAGTTAAACTCAGTGTTAAACCTCTCATCACTTCGACATCTCAGTCTTCTTTATTAAAAGTCTAAAAGATGACAGATTAATGACTTTAAGTGCTTCTGAACTAGACTTTTGAAAATGGCTACTTTAAATAAATGGAGGGGGGAAAAAAATATAAATAAATAGATAAGTCCTTCACTCTGACCCAGATTTAAAGTTAAGTCTAAAATGCACATTTGATCAAAATTTACTGCTGATTTCAAGGTAATGAGAAAATCAGGATTACAGGCAAAAAGTCTGAACAATGTTATAATATGGGGGTATGTGTCTAATCTTATTTTTAATCAGTACCTGATCATTTTGCTAATGCTACATCTAGAAAACTGTGTATGCACAGTCTGAAGTATGATTGTTCGCACTTTTTTACCCAGATAGTCTGGGGTTATATGTGTGGAAAAAGATATATGCATGTTTTTTGCGCTTACGCATCAATTATACATCTGGTGCCAGGCGGCTCTTATTGTGAAGCAGCCACTTGGGAAATGTAGTATGTTGTCAGTGACTTTCCCATCTTAAATGACATGACCCTGTTGGACGCCATATGCTTTGCGGGGAGGAGAATGGCTGTATCATTAGAACTGTTATACACACTGTTTTATAGCCGTCTCTTTTCCAATGATGCAAAAAAACCTTTTTGGACAAGTGAGAATTATGTGATCAAATGTGAAAATGCAATACCACTGCTGGTCACTTGACCAAAATTGCTTCACTTTCTAATCCTGGGGTCTTGAGTAAGACCTTGAGAAGGGTTCAGAAGGTTGCAATCTGCAGTCTCACCACTAGATGCCACTTATTTGTGCACACAGTACATTTAAGTGCATACTTGCGGGAGATTAAATGTGTTTGCCTATTCATGATGTAAACTGATTTGGCAGGTAAGTATATACTTGCTGCATTTATTTCTGTTCAGAATATAACGTGTGCATTTGAACAGCATGTCATTGTTCAAATGTGTTATATAGGAACATTATTGGTAATTATTAGCTGATATTAATTTATTCCATGATTTATTTTCGTCAACAGACCTGTCCATTCTTGAGTATTTGTAAAACAGAAATATGCAATGTAGTATGTTGATATGAATTTGATTACTCACATTAATTATGGATTAATAATTATTACAAACTACACACAGTATTTATTAATATTGTGAAACTAGTATGTCAGAAAGAATTATATATTTCTTTACAAAATACAACAACAAACATATTTTAAGAACTTTAATAGTGACTTTAAAAGCTAAAAATAAGAAAAATCTAAGAAGAAAACAAATGTGACTGTAAAATTATTATTAAATGTCTTTTGTTTGTCTTGGCCTTAATAAAATAATATAACATTTAGGGATAAAAATGCAAAAAAATGGCCATAACTGGAGGCCTGATGGCAAATCTCAAAAGCCACAGTGAACCTCCCAGGAGAGCTGACATATGCTGGAATAAAGCTGATCCAGTATGCACAGAATATCAACATGCTGAAGGTGATAAATTTAGCTTCATTAAAATTATCAGGGAGTTTTTGTGCATAGAACGACTAGGAGTCCAATATACCCTAACACAGCCAATGAACAATTATTATATCAAAATATCATTCACCTTATTACCGACCCACTGCAGCCCTGTAATGTTGTGTTTTTACAACTCAGTTGCCAACACATTGAATTCTCTATGGGGCACGAAGGCCACAATGACTTTCAAGCTAGAGTACTTTACAGTTTCAACTACTTTTCTTTAGTCATCAGGAGGATCTGTTTGCTCAAAAGCCAAGTGCACACCCCCTCTTTTTGTGCAGCTTTTATGAATGTAGTGATTCCATTGATTCCGTAGTCATTTTTGTTACTTAATGCCCCCACCTATGTCCAGCCAAAGAGCTTGATCAGCTTTACTAGGGCTTTGCTTTGGTGGAGGTCACTGGGAACAGTGCGGAAGAAGGATGGAAAGTCCTCTTGGTTGCAAAGTGACTAATCTGGACAAACAAAGTTAAAAGAAACAGATGGTCTTTACACATATTTTCCTTTGGATTAAGTTAGAGAAAAGTTATATATTACAGTAAAAGCATCTAGAGTGTATTCATAGTCAGTGTGACTCTGAGGCTTTTTGACTTAAACCAAAAAGATTCAAATAAATGTTTCTTTCTAAATTATGCGCACACAGAATAAATGTATTATTTCTACCACTGGTATCAGAAACCTTCCCATAAATCCCACCGTGGGTGCAGAGGCAGAGCTGTCTAATATAGCGTGTGCTGTCTCAGCCTTTGCGCAGTTCTTCTCGTCTATGATCTCCCTCTGTCCATTGGCCAAATCTAAAGCAGAATTTATAATGTTTGTTAAACCACAGGAATTATATATGTTGTAGCCCAGTGAGTGATTTGGGAGAATCGCAAGATTTTGGTTTATATCGCAAGATTTTGGTTTATTTCAAATACTTCCCCAGGGAAGTATTTGAAAAGGATGCAATAGACATATACCGTATATACTACAGTATATAGGCCTATACATAGTATATAAACTTTATATATTGTTTATGTGGCTTTTTTGCTCATAAAATGGGCCTGAAGTATGGCCACAAAAACAAGATATAAAGTTTATAAACTATGTATAGGCCTATATACTGTAGTTGCATACTGAATATATATGTTATGCTTTTCAAATTAGGTCTGAATTATTCTCAGACTAAAGCCACATGTTTCAACTTTGCAAACTATCTTTGTACATAGATTGTGCAGTGTGTTTGCCATGTATTTTCTTCTTTCTTATTCCATTCATATTGTCATGCAGTTATCTTTATTTATTTATAGTAGTTGTAATAGTAGTTGTTAAGTACATTATTCCAGAATTTTGGCAGAGAGTGTGTCAGTGAGTGAAACTTAAAAACATTTTTACTAATAGTCAAGTTATTTGATAAAAAAAATAAAATAATCAAAGACAGTCTGTTATAAAGTACTTATGAGGGGATGAAATTTGAATGTAAAACAAACTTTATTAAAAAACTCCTCAATTATTGAGTGTTGCTAAAGAGGTGTCTGACTTATAAATCATAATATTACATTAGATTTGGATCAAAGCCCTCAACAACAGCAACTATGACACATACTGGCAGGGAATTTAGGGTATTTGTTGTTCTAAAAACAAATGTATTACAAATCAATAGCAACCATAATATTAATTATAATCCTTACATTCCTAATATGTTTTACTATTAGTTTTTATTATAGTTTGTCAGGTGATTTAAAATACAACATTTAAATTAACATAGCTTATACAGCAATCAGTGGCACAGTACTGTAGACCAAAGGTCAGAGCTAAAAGAAACAATAACAAGAAAAGGACAGACCGATCAAAACAAACCTTAATTAAGTTCGGGTGGAACATTTACATGTTGTGACAAAGATTAATTAGTTGGGGCCATATTTGTTATGCTTGAAATAATATGCCACCTGCTGTTCCTGTTGTTGGTGAAGGGTGAAGCAATATGTTGAAATATTTATTCTCTTGTGTATGCTATTTGAGGCCATGCAGCAATTTTCCCTCTGGAGTCAAGCCACTGGGTAATCAAGTCCTGTAATCAACACATGGGGACTCATTAGGTTTTTCTTCTGTGTTGTTTTGATCTTGTGAATAAAGATGTTGATTTTTTTTTTTTTTTAATGTCAAGGGAAATTGGCCCTACATTCCACATCTCATGCTTTACTGAACTTTCTGAGAACTATATTGTAGCAAAGCTATCAGAAGTCTTCTCAGTTACACAGTTGCGCAGATTCGTAAACATTATTTTTAAACTATACATTTTTTTGGAAGTTTTGCCCACATGTAAGTGTCATAAATTATGACAATTCCACACTTTAGGCACCAAGCTTGTATCTGATTCAAAACTATAATCTCATATCTTCAGAACATTATTAGGCCCAACGTGCTCTGCACTGCACACATCTTCCCCCCTCATTGGCCTGCACTGGTGTTTGTTATAACTATAATGTGAATTATATAAAGCTATCATCTTGGGAAATAAATGAAAACAAACACTGTTTTCTAAATAAAAAATTGCTTAGGACCCCTAAACAAAATTTGTGAAAAGGAGCCCCTAATGGGGGCAGCATAACAGCTAGAATGTTGTGGCCTTTCTGTGTGGCGTTTTCATGTTCTTCCTGTGCTTGCAGGGGTTTCCTCAGGTTTTCTCCAACACTCCAAAGACATGCATGTTTAGGATAATTGGTGACTCTGAGTGAGTGTGAATAACTGTCTCTCTGTCTTGGCCCTGAAATAGACTAGCGACTTGTCCAGGGTGTACTGGACTCCAGCCCCCTGCAAATCTGAACAGGATAAGTAGTTACAGAAAATGAATGGATGGATACAGGGGCCCCTGGAGGCCACAATTTTTCGCACATTGTACTAAGATGAGGGTTAAGTATGCATGCCCTTACATGCAGTCTCAGTGTATGGGGATGGAAACTTAACCCTAAACATAATAAAGTTGGACATTTAGCTCGGACAAATGTTCTTTCATTATCAGATATAACTAAAATGGTCATGAAGTGTGTATAAAACCAAGTTATATTAAAATAATAAAAATTTAACAAAAAAAGTTTGCATCCCTTTTAAGAGATTAATTTAAAATTAAATTTACTTAATTTCCGATATAATTGTGTCAACTAATTGTGCGATAAATGTTATGTTAATAACATAATCTTTGTTTTACTCTTTGTTTTACTCTTTTGCCATTTCAAAAGTGCAGTTCCCCTTAAACCTAAAGGAAGGAATACTGAAGTTCAGTTGCTGGTCATGACTGTGTGCAACAACAAAATAAAAAATTGCCGCACAATAAAGGTTCACAATTTATTGTGATGTTTTAAACACTACTCTCTTTCTAGCTACTTGTAGATGCTTGGGAATTTCCTCCTTTCCCTGCCTCCTGACAGTGTAGATTTGCCACTGCTATTTTCAAATTAAATTTGGTTTAAGAAAACATGGAACAGTGGGATTTTTGTAGCAGATACAATTTTTAATGAGCTGATCATGCACAGTGGTTCCCCTGACTCATTTTTCAGGGTCATAAAAAGTTTCTTGTTACATTTTTGTTGTTTCTTTTTTATTGGGTAACCAAATTGCATCATAAGTAATCGACTAGTCCTACAGTTGAATTTTCTGTATACTTTTTAATTATGATTTTAGCTAATTACAAAACCCTAGACTAACTTTTAAGATTTTCAAGGTGGGCTTTTTGAGTCTAATAAATCACACCCCTTAACAGACATGGGTTAAAATTTCATATACCCTACTGCTAATTTGTTACAGCTACTTTTATTACAGCTGAAATGTAAAAAAATACATTTAGATGTTATTAGTGCAAATAAGATATTTGAATTATGAGATACAAACATTTTCTATGCATTTCTAAATTGTTGTTATGTCATGAGACGCATATATGATTTGGACAATGCTCGGTGACTTTGCCCTTTATTACAATGTGTCTTTATTAAGGTGTGTCTTTCTGGATACATGTAGGTAAAACAATGTTTTTTTATATTTATTGAATAAATCAAAAATATAGAAGCACATATCAGACAATTTTTGATACAATGCGTACACAGCAAATCAGAAAATCTAAAAATTATTGTTCAAAAAGAAAAGACAACAGTTAATAATGTATCTCATTTACAGATGACTTCCCCATTATGTGTTTCTTAGTATTGTGCTCAGGCCTAAACAAAATAATATAACATTTTGGCAAAAACATACAGAAGAGTAAGCCATAGCTAGAGGCCAGAATAGCAAATATTTCTACAGCAACTGTAAACTTCCCAGGAGAGCTAACGTAGGCAGGGATAAAGGTGATCCACACTGCACAGAAAATCAACATGCTGAAGGTGATCAGTTTAGCTTCATTAAAATTATCGGGTAACTTTCGAGCCAGATAAGCAAGGACAAAACACAAGACAGCCAAAAGTCCTATGTATCCTAACACAGACCAGAACCCTGCAACCGATCCAACATCACACTCTAAGATGATCCTGTCCTTATAGAGCAAGAAATTTTTGAATGGAAAAGGGGGGCTGATTCTTAACCAAATTATACAAATCATAACCTGTATGAGAGTTAAAGACAGAACACTGAGTCTCTGCTGTGTTGGTCCAAACCATTTCATCACATTACTGCCTGGCAGTGTAGCCTTAAAGGCAATTAGCACAACAATTGTTTTCCCCAGAACACAGGAGATACAGAGGACAAAGGTGATGCCAAATGCTGTGTGTCGCAGCATGCAGGACCACTCAGAGGGTCGGCCGATAAAGGTCAGAGAGCACAGGAAGCACAGAGTCAAGGAGAAGAGCAGCAGGAAGCTCAGCTCAGAGTTGTTGGCTCTTACTACGGGTGTTTCTTTGTAGGAGTAGAAGACTATTGTTGTAATCATAGTTAGAAAAACTCCCAACAATGAAAATAAGGCCAACAGTGATCCGAGAATTTCGTCATATGACAGGAATTCTATTTGTTTGAGGACGCAAGCATCTCTTTGTTTGTTGGACCAGTACTCTGATGGGCATTTCATACAGTGTATTGAATCTGCAAAATGGAAAAAATAGAAAAGAATTATCTTTTAGGGAGTTAAATCTTATTTTTAAAACTTTTGTTTTAAAACTTTTTTTTTTTACCTGTTAAATTACTAATCTCGCCTGCTGGACAAGATATGCAGTCATAACAGCAGATTGGCTTTCCTCTCTGGAGGACCTTAGTAGTTCCAGGGATACATCTTTCACTGCAGACTGACACAGGCACCTGCCCCACATGTAAACACAATTCATAACCAAAATGTATATATAATATACAATTTGTGAATTCAGACATAAAAGTTTTTTTTTACCTCGGTTAGCCTATTTCCCCAAATGACGGGGATTTTATTCATGATAAACTGATGACTGTCTGGAAGAGAAGCATCATAAATGCCCACTGTTACGCCTTCCATTGTTCCTTTGCTTGTCATTTGTAAATTAACAAGTTCATATCTTGCTGGTGAGTCTCCATTACTGTCAAAATAAACTCTCTCTCCTTCCTTAGTGGTGAAATTCACAGTGTTGAGATGCTGCAGAACCTAGTATAAATAAAAAATATATACTGGGATTACATGATAGGTTCCTGCAGTTGCCACCCTATCACACTTATCTATTGTTGAGTCACCTGCCACGGTTGAATGTATCTTGTATCAGCACAGCTCCCATTAAAGAAAGAGCTCTTCTTTTCTCCACATGTGACAAGGTTGTGAAGCGCATGGGCCACTGCATAAACTGACTTGTACACATTGTTGATGAATCTCAGCTCAGAAACATCTGTAAAATATGACTGCATATTTTGCAAGTTCTCTGAGCCACTGCATGGCTTTTTTTGTGTGTTTGAAGTTTCATTTAGAGAGCAGTCAAACATGACCTCCCAGAAATCTCTAAAAAACGGACTTTTAGGAAACTGCGACAGGTGGAGCTGCTTTAGGTGCTGCTCCAGCCCAGGGATCTTAGCATTGCTGACAACAAAACCCACGGATCCCACAAGGATGCTGTGTCCTTTACTATCAGCCAAAGAGGGATCTGTGATCCACGCATCACTGCCAACCCACTGCAGACCTGTGATGTTGTGTTTGTACAACTCAGTTGCCAGCAAATTAATTTCTCTGTGAGACATAAAAGCCATAATTACTTTGGAAGTGGAATTTCTAATAATTGTTATAATCTTCTGCAGACTTTCAGGTGGATCTGATGACAAAAATGCCTCTGAATACTCAATGCACACTCCAAACTCTTTTGCTGCTTGAATAAATGCACCTATGCCATCGAGGCCATATTCATTATTCGTAGCAATAGCCCCAATCCATGTCCATCCAAATTGCTTGACAAGCTTTGCCAGGGCTCTACTCTGGTAGTAATCGCTGGGAATAGTTCGGAAGAAAGTAGGATATTCTTTCCTGTTGCTAAGACAGGCACAGGTGGCAAAATGGCTGATCTGCAGTGAAATATCAAAACATGTGATTATACTTATTGTAATCTTACACACAATAAACTGTAGGTATACAAAAACCTTTTACTCTAACCTCAATGACTTTCCTTCTTTGACTTACCACAGGCATATGAAACCTTCCAACAACCTGCTCAATTGCCATAGTTGGTGCTGATCCTGAATGTCCCACAATAGCTTGCACTGTCTCACTTTTTGCACAGTTGTTGTCACTGAGTTCTCCTTTTAGTCCACTCACCAGTGCCAGTGCAGCTCTCAGTATATCCATAGTTCCACAGTTATCATAAATCTTGTAGCCAAGTTCAATGTTAGGCAGCATTTCTGGATTTTTGTTGATCTCATTAATAGCAAAAATCATTGCTTGAGCAAATTTGAATTCTCTTAAATTAAGGCTGGGGTAGTGAAAGACAGAATTGCATATATGTTTTTCTTCATATGCCAATTACAACAGTGCAATATATCTATATACACAACACATATACATATACCTATAGAACAATTCATACTTGTTGCATTTTCGTACTTCTGGAATTGCCTGAAATGTGTTAGTTACATAATCTTGCCCTGTGCGAAATGAAAATATGCCTCCAACAACAAGATCACCATCCTTGGCCAGTTCAGGCGGTTGTGCTAAGCTTTGCAGTTGGCACACAGAATGTCCATTTCCCATTAGTAAAACCAAGAGGAGCAGGATCATCAAAGCCATACTCCAGTTTTTTTTTTTTTTTTTTTGCAAAACAGGTCAACAGGTTGCATAGCTCCTGACAGTGCTTTATACACCAACAACAAGGGGGATGTCCTCTTGGTTAAGAAGCCCCAGGACACCAGAGGAAACCAAGCAAATGAGCCAAACATGTTTTTGTCTGTGAAAGTTTGGATTTTATTCTTTGAACAACATTTTATTAACTTTTATTATCTTAAATAGTGTGAAAATAAAAAGGGATCAAATATTAGTTTTAAGTTTTTGCATGTATATTCTATTAATTACATATAGGGGTTGATATGATTGTATATTATGTTGTATTTAAATGCTGTCACATTCATATAATACCTCACAAATATGCAGTGGAAAAATTAGCAAAGTTTGTAGCTCTTCAATGAATTGCACATAGGTGTCTATATATCTAAATATTTAAATGACAATAGAAAAAAAAAAGGACATGTTCTCCAATCTAGGCAACCATATGAATTGCTTGTCTCTATTGTTGAATTAGACGCATGAGTGTGAACCAACACTAGACAATTATTCCTCTTTGAGTCTGATGTGTTTAGTCTATGGGGGTTCATGTTTTGTTGTTGCTTTTTGTTGCTCTGTTCTTTTCTCTCTCCCCTTTCCACTCACCCCAACCGGTCGAGGCAGATGGCCGTCCACCCTGAGCCTGGTTCTGCTTGTTGGGTTCTCTTTATACATCTTTATAATCTTGACTTTATTCTGTAAAGTGCCCTGAGATGACTTTGTTGTGAATTGGCGCTATATAAATAAAGTTGAATTGAATTGAAAAATCCCAATGTAAAGTCTGTGGGCTCTGTTGATATGCACAGGGAAAGTGGAATACACTAATGTTGTGTGCTGTAGGCTGCATTAAATGGAAACAAACCTTCTTACTTACTTTTGGCTAAAATGCAACGTGATTTTAATTCACATGACTTGGGCCTATTTAATTTCCAATTTCCATAAAACATTGATGTTTCTGTAATGTACATTGTGTAAACACATGACTTAACATGACTTGTTCCTGTCAAAATTATGATGTCTGCTACAGGCTACTTAATAGTTACAGGTTTTACGTGTCTGACTTTATTTATCATGTTGTTTTCAAAATGTCTTTGGTCCTCCCTTCCCCATCATATTCTTTTTTGTATTCTTCTCAGGTCTCAGTAAGATAATATAACATTTTGGAATAAAAATACAAATTAACAGTCCAAAACTGGAGGCCAGAATAGCAAATATCTCCACAGCAACACTGAACTTCCCAGGAGAGCTGACATATGCTGGAATAAAAGTGATCCACACTGCACAGAAGATCAACATGCTGAAGGTGATAAATTTGGCCTCATTAAAGTTATCAGGCAGTTTCCGAGCCAGAAAAGCAAGAATAAAACAGAATGTGGCCAGAACACCTATGTACCCAAGTACAGCCCAAAAGCCTAAAGTTGATCCCAGAGCACATTCTAAGATGATTTTGTCTTTGATTTCCTTTAAATTTTTAAATGGAAAAGGAGGACAAATTGTTAACCAGAGGATACATATTATAACCTGTATGAGAGTGAAAACCAGAACAGTGAGTCTCTGCTGTGTTGGTCCAAACCATTTCATCACGTTACTGCCTGGAAGTGAAGCCCTGAAGGCCATTAACACCACCATAGTTTTCCCCAGAACACAGGAGATACAGAGGACAAAGGTGATGCCAAATGCTGTGTGTCGCAGCATGCAGGACCACTCAGAGGGTCGGCCGATAAAGGTCAGAGAGCACAGGAAGCACAGAGTCAAGGAGAAGAGCAGCAGGAAGCTCAGCTCAGAGTTGTTGGCCCTGACAATAGGAGTTTTCCTGTATCTGAAGAAGATGAAGGCTACAACAGCAGTCATGCATGTTCCAAATAAAGATGCTGCAGTGAGCAGTGCTCCCATCATTTCTTCATATGATAGAAACTCTGCCTCCTTCTTTACACAGGCATCTCTTCTCTCATTGGACCAGAATTCAGGATGGCAACGCACACAGGTGATAGAATCTGAAAAATTGTAAAAGTCAGGTGTCACTCCCCCACAATACATTTTTCTTTTCTTTTATGGACAATAATCCTGAGTAGAACCTTGGTGCCAGCTTTGCCAGTCTAAGCAGTCGGCAACTACACAGCCCGAGCTGTTTATCACAACGTGATACACTGTGTGCAGTACTAACCTAGAAACATTTTCAAAAAGTACAAGCACTAAGCAGATTGTAAACACTTTAATCAAAGTGCAAATGTAACAGTGAGAAAGAAAGAAAACAATGTATTTCATATATATATTTAATTAAAAGACTTATTTGAAATATTAGCAGTTCTCAAAGTGGGACATTATGGGGTTGCCAAAACTTCTCTCAGGGTTTGTGTCGGATTTGTGTGGCGTTAAACCTGCCTGCTGAGATTTGGATTCACTGTGGAGGAGCACACACAGCTAAAGAACAATGATACATTTTTAGCCTTAAAGCTTAGTGAATTCATGGTAAAATATAATAAGGTTTTAAATTGTAGGGTCAAATTTACTCTCTTGTTCTGTCAAATTCAGTGAAACAATATAACGCTCCAAACATTTCCTAAACTTAGAAAATGATATGTGTAAACACATCCACCTGGATTAAATTAACAAAATATTACTACAAGATAACCACATTACACATTTACACTCTACCTTTTATTGTATTTCTGTGACGTAATAATTATGTGCATCCAGAACTTATTTCCAACTTCCTTGACATCTTATGAGTGGTCTGTGATTTATTCTTAACATTTCAGTGCAAATAGTGCTGTAGGCTGTTACTGTCACCATATGATGATAAATAAAACTGAAAAAGTATCAGATCGTATAGTCAAAACAGCTTAATTCACCATCATGTATCTCTATTACTATTACCTAAAGTGTCACTTTGCCCATGAGGAGCAGAGCTGTTGCGTAATGAAATACAGTCTATTTGGCTCCAAATTTGCCAACCAATTTATCAGTGTCATTGTTTCTGACGTTTTTGATGCTGATATCAGTGACTTTAGTGGAATAGCACAATGATTTACATGTACTTAGCAACAAACATAAAGCATCACTGATCCACAAAAGAAGTAAAGTTTGTTTACTTTTAATACTTTAAGTAAACTATAATTCATGTAGTTACTTTTTCTTAAGAAGAAATGTCAATGCGGTACTTTTAGAGTACATTTTGGATTGTGTATTGGAGTATTTTACATACGCTAAATTTATGATTATCAACCCTGTCCTGTTTGTTTTCCAGAGATCCCTGCATTAGCCACTACAGATTACTTAGATCAAGTTTGTTCAGCCAATCAGAAACTGGAAGTTACCATTTTAGATGAGGGTGAAATGGAGGAAGACAAAGCAAGTTAAGGTAGGAATAGTTGGTAAACGAGTGGAGCAGAGGGCCTAGAGGACTATGGTTTGGAACCACTGCTCTTTTAAAATTGGACTTTAACATTAAAATATATGTACATTAATAGCTCTACAATAGCTAACTTCATCTTTGTTTATTATATTTGTTTTATAGATACTGAATTGTCATTTGCTAAAAATGCTACATATTGCTATAGAATTGACACAGAACTCTCCCATAAAATATCAAACATATATACATTCTTTTAATTTAGTTTAATATCAATGTGAAATTTTATTTGTGGTGAATTAGGGTGCAAAACCATGGATAACATATGATCAGACCTGAAGTGTTGCTTATTTCTCCCTCTGCACATCTTATACAGTCATAGCAGCAGACAGGTTTTCCTTTCTGGAGAACCTTGCGAGTTCCTGGGGGACATTTCTCACAGCAAACCGATACAGAAACCTGTATGAAAAATTCAATATAATAATACTAATGATGTTAGTACTACTACTACTACTACTACCACTACTACTGTTAATAATAATGATGATCATAAGGCACCACTATGAGAAGAATATATGGGCAGTGCGTTTGGCCCAATGCTTCTACTAGTAATCATGATAAATTGAAACATTGTGATACGTTACCAATACTACAATTGTGACAGCTGTACTGTAGTTAATGATTACACTTATGAAGTAACAGTTTACCTGTTTTGAGTTGTGTGCCCAAATTAAAGACTTATATTGCAGACTCAACTGTTCGTCTGCAGGTAAAGATGCATCATAAAAGCCAACTGTGACAAAGTCCACAATGCCATTTTCTGTTGGCTGCCAGTTTATAATTTCATACTTTGCCGTTGGGTCTCCAAACTCATTAAAGTAAACATTTTCTCTTTCCTTTGTTTTGAAATTAATATTTTTTATTTTCTGTAAAATCTAAAAGACATATTCATTAAGGGAATTATGACAAAATTTTTGTAGACATACATGTTCAACAGCATGATAGACTACAACAATTTAGTTTTTCAAAATTTGGCAAATTTTCTAGCAACCTAAAAAGTTGAGGTCTTGACTCACCACGAATGGATCCAGTTGCACCTTGTAGTTACATGTTTTATTACAGCCAAGAATGTTATGAAGTGCATGGGCCACAGCATACACTCCTTTATAGACATTGTTGAATATGGGCATGAGTGACATATCTCTGAAGCTGTGTTGCAATTCAGTCAGCTCCTCATGTCCAGTACATTCTCTCTGATTCTCTGCTGATAACGTTGACAGCTTGAATTTACAGCTAAATAACGTTTCCCAGAACTCTGTAAAAATTTCATTACCTGACAAATGTAGTGGCTTCACATCTAATATAAACTCTTTCATGCCACTGACATGTGCTTTGGGGATGGACAGGCCTATGGCACCATCCAAAATGTGATGTCGATCTCTTTCTGCAATTTGGGAATCAAATATCCAGCTCTCACTGCCTACCCACTGGTACCCAGTCAAGTTGTGGTAAGACAACACATGTATTAGCACATCCATATCCATATGAGAGAGGAAAGCAACAATCACTTTGGAGGTGGAAGCCTTAATAATATCAATTATCTTTTCTATTTTGTCTGATTGATCTGTCCTAAAGAAAGATACAGAATACTCCAGACAGATGCCCAGCTGCTGTGCAGTTTCTGTGAATGTAGCCATACCATTGTTGCCATAATCATCATTGGTTCTAATAGCTCCAACCCAAGTCCAACCAAAGTGTTTGACCAACTGGGCCAGGGCTCTGCTCTGATAGTAGTCACTGGGTATGGTTCTGAGGAAGGATGGGTACTTGGTTTTGTCACTGAGACAAGCACAGGTGGCAAAGTGGCTGATCTAAAAGACAGAAGAAATATACTCCCAGGATAAGGCTTCAATAATAAAACATTCACAATGACTGTTAGGAGCTGCAACAATTTATGTGCTTAAATATAATTTTAAATGTACTAATTTTACCCACCATAGGGATATTAAAGGGTCCAATAACAGTAGCTATAGCCATGCAAGGAGAGGAAGAGGTCTCTCCCATTATTGCCTGAACATGTGCAGGTCTGATACATGGAGCCTCCATGGGTGCAGATATAATTTCATTACCATTAGCCAAGGTCAATGCAACCTTCACACTTCTAGCAATAGAGCCACAAGTATCATACATTTTATATCCCAGAGAAATGCCAGGTAGTAGCTCTGTGCTGTTATTAATTTCCTCAATGGCAAAAATCATAGCCTGGGCAAACTGAAACTCTCTGAAATTCAAACTGAATGCACACAGTTTTAAACAGTTGCTCTAGTTTTACGTGAGATAGAAAAGAAAAACAATAGTAAATAAAATAGTTTTATGGTCAACTGTATAATATTTGGTAAATATTTGTACCTAGTGTTTTTTTTACATTTAAATCTAAACCCATTTCCACAGTCTTATTTACCTGATACATTCCAGTGGCAGTGGTTTGTGCATGTAGCTTTCCTGTCTGTCTTTCCAGCTACTGTGAAAAGAGAAGATCCCTCCTAATATAATATCACCATCTTTAGAGAGCTGGGGGTTCTCAGGATCCCCTCTCTGTTGACACAAAGACTCCTCACTCTGAGAGAAACAGACCACGAGCAACAGCTGTAAAAGTGCCCATCCCCATTCTGGCCACTTGTGTGTTGAGGTCATACTGTCAGAGACAACTAAAGGACTGGGTGGCATCACATAGATCATAATACAAATCAAGGGTTTGCACTAGGATTTATATAGACCAGGTTAGCATAAAATAATAAGACGAGACCACAGTGCTTCATCTATTTGAACTAACACGGTGGGGTGGGAGAAGGGAGGAGCCCAAAGAGGTTTTTGGCTTTAATCTTTTTTTAAATATTTGGCGTGTTATCAGACTTTCCCCCCCCCCTTTTAATTACAAAATTGCAATTTCTTATTTCATTTTTGTTTAGAGTTTAAACGTTGAACATTAAACAGTGTGATAGATGCTATGTGTAAAGTTGAAAATTAAGTAAGTATAAAAAGTAAGGCTATTGCTATTGGTTTTGCCCAACACACTGTAGACAGATGACTTGACAGCTCGAAAACTAAAGCGAGTGGAAGTTACGGCTGGTTGCAGTACAAGTCATAAACCCCCGCCTACTGTTAGGACTGTCAGGACATAAGCCAAATTTAAAATTGATACAAAAAATCAAGTAAATGTTTCCAACTTTTCTTGGGATATTACGCTGTACAAGTGGTAATTTCTCTATTTATGTGATTTGATGATATAAAACAGTAAGATTGACAGCTTTGATTGACCGTCAATCAAGTTAAATTAATTCAAGTTAAAAGTTTCTACACGTTGTTGTCGTGGATGTTGTCATTATGGTAGCTAATTTGAGTGACATAGCTAGCAAGTAGTTTGCTAAAGTAGGTTATCATTGCAGTAATTAACATTTAATAATAATAGGCTTTATTTTTATAGCTCCTTTCATGTACTGTATGTATATCAAAGTGCTGTACAACAGTCGAAATAAGCAAAAAACGTAATAAATAAAAGAATCACTCTATGCACTTGTTTCATCTGGAGGTGGAAGAGGCACGTGCAGAACATAACAGAATCCTTAAAAGCAAGACGATGTTCAGGAATGGTTAGTAAACAATTTAGTGTTTTTTGTATCTTCGTGTTTTCAGATTATTGGAGGACGCTATATGTGGCTAATGTATTAAGGTAGCTAACCCTAACGTTACTTTGTCCGATCTGTGTGAGAGTTATTTTTGTCTGTTGTTAAAACATATTGTAAGCCAAGGAACATAATGTTAACTCAGCACTATGTAAAACTGGGCAGATGCTGTAGCAAACCCCGAAGCAATTCAGCCCAGTTTTTGCTTTATGTATTATAATTCTTTTTTACCTTGTTGACATTTCATTGTAGAATCAAAATGTAAAACTATATTTCTCTCTTTTTGTCAACACTAAGGTTGCATTCATCCATCCATTATCTTTACTTGCTTATCCTGTTCAGGAGGGGGCCTGGAGCCTGTCCTAGCTGTCATGGGGGAAGAGGCAACTACACCCTGGACAGGTCTCCATCTATCTCACGGCACAACACAGAGAGACATACACAGACACGCAACCATTCACACCTACAGGCAATTTAAAGTCACGACTTGCATGCATGTCTTTGGACTGTGGGAGGAAACCGGAGTACCGGGGGGAAACCGACACAAGCACAGGGAGAACATGCAAACTAGATTTGAACCAGGGACCTTCTAGCTGTGAGGCAGCAGGGCTAACCACTCCACCACCATGCTGCCCTGGATACAGCCATCTTGCTTGGATATGTTGCTGCACAAAACCAACTGGCCAAGAGTCTGTATGAGTTCCTCATCTCAGTTGATTGAATAACACGTAAAGTCTGAGCAGATGTTTTGGGGTTCTGGCCAAATATACATGTGGAGACATAGCAGATGACTGATAAAAGTTGCACAGTGGATTTACATGTTTTTAATTGGTAAAATGTTTGTCACTGATAATGTTGACTCAACTGCTTTTGTGAAATATATTCTTTTTTTTTTTTTTTGTCCTTTCGGTTTATCTCGTGAGTTCAGGGTCGCCTTAGCGGATCATCATCTTGATTTGCCACAGTGTAATTTATTCATTTTATATAACAGATTTTTGCTGCTACAAGCAATGAACAAATACATTCATACATAATGTATTAGACATTTGGCAGCTTCGTGGCCTGGTGACCCAGTGGGTAGAGGCTGGAATGCAGAAGTCTACCAGATCCAATCACAGCGCACAAACCAAGTGTGTCTTTGAGTGGTACACTCATCGCTAGCACTAGTTCTCACTAGGACACAAAAGACTGGGTTATTGGTTTTTGAGCTTGAACCCAGTTGTTTGCAGATATTGTGCATAATACATATGGATTCACAGGAGAGGTTTTACAGATGAATTTATTGTCATCACAGCCACCCAAATGTCCTTATGTCTCTGTCTGAATAATACCATAACGTCTCCATAAATGATTAATTACATTAATTCAATGATTCATTTAAACCATAAGGGTAAACACCAGCTGAGAGTAATACGTTGGAGACTAAGTTGGAGACACATGTAAGACTGACCTGTTTAAATATTTTTTAGACTGTTTTAAGACTTTCTCTAAGATGGGGACCGATCCACATACCCGGTGTAATATTTCACACAGACATATGCACAACTGGTTTGCATTTTAGATTTGTTTTTGGTGTGTGTTCACTGAACAATTACTTTTTAAATATTGTATGTATGTACTGTATATATTTTTTCACATACATTTATTTATTCTTTAGTGTGTGCTGAATGTGTCATGAGCTATGGATTATGTTCATAAGTTAAAAGTAATAAAGTAAAATGTATCTGCACAGCAATATAAGACATGCAAAGCAAAATGTAGGATGACCCTATAAAAAGTCCAGTAGTGTGGGCTCAGATGTGCAACATCCTTCATCTTTGTGTTGGTTAACACCTTCTCCAGCTTGTAGAACTCAAGAGATGCTAAAAAGCAGACAAAACTTGTATGTGATAATGTGAGTGGTGATTTCTTAAAATTCCAACAATTAAATGAGAAGGTGTTATTACTTTTTTTGTATATTTGTTATAGATCACTGATACTGACTATGAGAGCTCCTGTCATGCTTATTTTCCAACCCTCCCTACATTACTCACTGCTGACTACCTGGACCAGGTGTCTTCACTTAATCTGAAGCAGATTAAGATCTAATTTATACCACAGATGAGCAAACTGAAGTTCACTTAAACTGATTTTTTTGTCAATTTCTCAATAGAGAACAAAATGCACAGAAACATAAACCAATAACAATACATGTTTGTTTGTTTTTTTTGCATTTTTTTTTTTTACTTTTGGGATTGTGTTGCTGGAGAATTACATAGTAAGACAGACATTTTTTTGCTAGTGTATATGTTGATTATAATTTTTTATGATTCTGTGGTTGTGCAATCAGTAAGGAATTTGACGATACGCTATGAATTTATTTTTTACTTTATTACATTTATTGTTGTTGCTGATTGTATCTTGCAATATATATGCTGTTATCTCCAAATGCTTCCTATGTCACAAATAAAATTACATACCGTCGACATGACATGGGGAAATGTGGAAAATTGCACTTGTGATGATTGTATACAGAACATAACCAATAGGTGGATAACAATATGATGCAACATCTTTAATTTAATATTAGCATTGACAGAGCTGGAGGTAGCTTGTGGGCATAGCTCACAGCTGTTACGCTAGAGACCCAAAACAACTGAGTTCTGTCTGTGGTTAGGATTGGGCAAGAAAAGCACTTAAGTACTGTTAAAACGAGATTGCAATTTTGTTTAGAGGTGAAAAAAGACGTATTTAACACGTCATTGTAAGGATCACAACATTTTCATATTGCCATAGTCACAAAAACTGGATGCACTGCAAGATCTAAAATTTTGTCAGAAACTAAATATGTTGTCTGGTAAAATTCTATTGACATGTTCAGTATTAGTGTATTTGCAATTAGCCATTTAACTTAAGTAACAACACTTACATCATGTTTATATTGAACATAACACGGATGCAATATAATCCCTTCACAAAATTGTATGTCATTGTAGTTTAGTTGCATACAACTGCAATTGTTTGAAGACAAGTCGATATTTTACAATAGCAGTAGCGTCCCTTTGCCAGTAAAATAAAAAATTACATTTCAATTTCCTTCATATGCTTTTTTTATTATTTTATTGCCTATCATATGTTTTTTTGTGTTTTCCTCTGGTCTCAATAAGATAACGTAACATTTTGGAATAAAAATACAAATTAACAGTCCAAAACTGGAGGCCAGAATAGCAAATATCTCCACAGCAACACTGAACTTCCCAGGAGAGCTGACATATGCTGGAATAAAAGTGATCCACACTGCACAGAAGATCAACATGCTGAAGGTGATAAATTTGGCCTCATTAAAGTTATCAGGCAGTTTCCGAGCCAGAAAAGCAAGAATAAAACAGAATGTGGCCAGAACACCTATGTACCCAAGTACAGCCCAAAAGCCTAAAGTTGATCCCAGAGCACATTCTAAGATGATTTTGTCTTTGGTTTCTTTAAAATTTTGAAACGGAAAAGGAGGAGAAATTGTTAACCAGAGGATACATATTATAACCTGTATGAGAGTGAAAACCAGAACACTGAGTCTCTGCTGTGTTGGTCCAAACCATTTCATCACATTACTGCCTGGAAGTGAAGCCCTGAAGGCCATTATCACCACCATAGTTTTCCCCAGAACACAGGAGATAGAGAGGACAAAGGTGATGCCAAATGCTGTGTGTCGCAGCATGCAGGACCACTCAGAGGGTCGGCCGATAAAGGTCAGAGAGCACAGGAAGCACAGAGTCAAGGAGAAGAGCAGCAGGAAGCTCAGCTCAGAGTTGTTGGCCCTGACAATAGGAGTTTTCCTGTATCTGAAGAAGATGAAGGCTACAACAGCAGTCATGCATGTTCCAAATAAAGATGCTGCAGTGAGCAGTGCTCCCATCATTTCTTCATATGATAGAAACTCTGCCTCCTTCTTTACACAGGCATCTCTTCTCTCATTGGACCAGAATTCAGGATGGCAACGCACACAGGTGATAGAATCTGAAAAATTATAAAAGTCAGGTGTCACTAAATTTTTCTTTTCTTTTATGCACAATACAACAGAGCAGAACCTGGGCCAAATTTATTTGCATTATACAAATTGAAAGGACATAGGAAATGTTTTACTTTTTACTTCTTCACCCTGTAACTCATGCAGTGTACTAGTTATACCACAAAACACTACAGTTGACAGGCTATTCCACAGTTTTACACAATTGCACAACATATACTAGTAACTAGTAATGCTAACTACTGACAGTGCATGCCACAGTTCCTTACTTGTCTTTAAATAAATGAGACCCAAGCACTCTAACTGCAACAATTTTTCAATGAAATTAGTCCCTTTTTTTAAACAATTCTTTTGGAATGAATAAACTAAGAGATACAAAAGTTTTCGCACTGGGGCATCGACACTGATATCCACATATTCACCATTTCCTTAATTGGTCTTTTTAACACAACAGCTTTAAGAGATTTGTTTTGTGCTAAACCTAGTATTGAACATTACCTAACCTGTGCTGTTGCTTATTTCTCCCTCTGCACATCTTATACAGTCATAGCAGCAGACAGGTTTGCCTTTCTGGAGAACTTTGCGAGTTCCTGGGGGACATTTCTCACTGCAAACTGACACAGGTACCTGCATGAGCAAATACCTATGTGAAAAATGTATAGTCTTTTTGAAACAATGCGCTACTATTATTAATTCTGATGAAGTAAACATACAAATATAATGAACAACTAAACAGTTTTATAATAATTAAGCAACAACTCATATGAAAAGTGACTGAGTGATAGTTTACCTGTTTGGAGTTCTGTGCCCAAATTAAAGGCTTATGTTGCAGACTCAGCTGTTTGTCTGCAGGTAAAGATGCATCATAAAGACCAACTGTGACAAAGTCCACAATGCCATTTTCTGTTGGCTGCCAGTTTACAATTTCATACTTTGCTGGTGGGTCTCCGTTCTCATCAAAGTAAACTTCATCTCCTTCTTTTGTTTTGAAAATAATCTTTCTTAGGTGCTCTGAAATCTAAGTGGGTAGGTGTTAAATAACTGACAAACATTGTGTACAGTATAAGCATACTACAACTGTTTATTTTTAAATTTAAACAATTTCTCTGGCACCAAGTGTAAAAGATAGAATTTATGTATTTACTATTCACTCACCATGAATGGGTCCAGCTGCACGTTGTAGTTACATGTTTCATTACAGCCAAGAATATTATGAAGTGCATGGGCCACAGCATACACTCCTTTATAGACATTGTTGAATATGGGCATAAGTGACATATCAGTGAAGCTGTGGTGCAATCCACTCAGATCTTCATGTCCAGTACATTCTCTCTGATTCTCTGCTGATAACGTTGACAGCTTGAATTTACAGCTAAATAACGTTTCCCAGAACTCTGTAAACAATTCATTTCCAGATGAATTGAGTGATTTTACATCTAATATAAACTCTCTAATCCCACTGACATGTGCTCTGGGGATAGACAGGCCGATGGCACCATCCAGAATGTGATGTTGATTCCTTTCTGCAGTTTGGGCATCAATGATCCAGCCCTCACTGCCTACCCACTGGTACCCAGTCAAGTTGTAGTAAGACAACACATGTATTAGCACATCCATATCCATATGGGAGAGGAAAGCAACAATCACTTTAGAGGTGGAAGCTTTCACAATGTCAATTGTTTTTTGTATTTTGTTTTGTGGATCTGTCCTAAAGAAAGATACAGAATACTCCAGACAGATGCCCAGCTGCTGTGCAGTTTCAGTGAATGTAGCCATACCATTATTGCCATAATCGTCATTGGTTCTTATAGCTCCAACCCAAGTCCAACCAAAGTGTTTGACCAACTGGGCCAGGGCTCTGCTCTGATAGTAGTCACTGGGTATGGTTCTGAGGAAGGATGGGTACTTGGTTTTGTCACTGAGACAAGCACAGGTGGCAAAGTGGCTGATCTAAAACATAAAAGAAATAAAGTACTAAGACTGTCACAAGAGCTTTTAGCAGTTGGACAAATTGCAGAAAAAATACATATGACTTTGGACAAATCTGACGTAATTTTATTCACCTTACCCACCATTGGGATATGAAAGGGACCAATGACAGTAGCTATAGCCATGCAAGGGGAGGAAGAAGTATCTCCCATTATTGCCTGCACTTGTGCAGGTCTGGCACATGGAGCCTTGGTGGGTGCAGAAAAAACCTCATTACCATTAGCCAAGGCCAGTGCAACCCTCACACTTCTGGCAATGGAACCACAAGTATCATACATTTTATATCCCAGAGAGATGCCAGGTAGTAGCTCTGTGCTGTTGTTAATCTCTTCAGTGGCAAAAATCATAGCCTGGGCAAACTGGAAATCTCTGAAATTCAAACTTAAAGCACATAGATTTAAACAGTATTTGATTAAGAAACAATGTAAATGAAATAATGTGACAGTATTATTTTCCAGAAAAAAAATTCTAAATTCTATTTAGTTGTTTGGTTTTTGCATCTGATTTTCTTTACCTATTCCATATATACTAAATACATTTCTGCAATATAATTTACCTGGTGCATTCTAGTGGCAGAGGTTTGTGTTTGTATGTTTCCTCTCTGTCTTTCCAGCTGCTGTGGAAAGAAAAGATTCCCCCCAATATAATGTCACCATCTTTAGATAGCGGGGGATTCTCAGAGTCCCCTCTCTGCTTGCAAACTGGCTCCTCAGCTTGAGAGAAAGATGCCACCAATAACAGCTGTAAAAGTGCCCAGCCCTGCTCTGGCCACTTCTGTGTGGGCGTCATACTGGCTGAGAGAAATAAACCGCTGGGTGGCATCACCGATACCGTAGTGCAAAGCAAGAGGTTACTCTCATATTTATATGCATTTTTTTTTTTATCGGAATAAACAATGACGAGATGTACTACCTCTGTGGACCTACAAGGTAGTGTAAGAGGAAGGAGAATCTGTTTAAAATCTATTTGTGTCTATAAGACATTTTTATCCATGTTTAAACTATGAATAAAAAAAGCACTTTCGGTTTAAGTTATGAAAATACAATTTGTAATTGAATTCCTGGTTATGCACTGATCAGCCACATAATTAACACTGATGGTCTTATCAATGTCATGGAGAATAAGGGTCAGCATGGCCACTAGTCTGCAACTGTGGTGCAGGAGGTAGAGTGGTTGTTCACCAATCCCCCAGGTGCTGGTTCAATCCCCAGCTCCTCTGGTCACTTGTCGAAGTGTCCTTGAGCAAGACACTGAACCCCAACTTAGTTGCTCCCGGTGAGTGTTGGCCAGCTGCATAGCAGCTCTACCATCGGTGTATCAGTGTGTATGTGATTGTGAATGGGTGAATAAGAAGCAGTGTAAAGCGCTTTGAGTGCCAATAGGTAGAAAAGCACTATATAAGTGCAGTGTAATTTACCCCTTACCATTTAGTCTGCGGTTTTACAGCCCCATACACAGCTAAATGTGATGCACTTTGTACACTGAATACTCAAGTAAAAGTGCAAGTATTGGCTTAAACAGTCTCCACCATAAGTACCATTTCAAATCTGTTACTAAAGTAATACCACTCCACTGAAAAGCGATGTATTTTAAACAATACTGATAATGGCAAAACAGTACAGTAAGGGGTCATAGATCAATATTGGTAAAAGTGAAGCAAATTTTAACCACTTTAAGTGCTGACAGGTGAAAACAATGCATTTATTAATTCATAATATTTTTATTAAAACAACATATTTTATATCAAAATGAGCAATGTTAATGTGGCTACATGGTGTAGTTAAAATATTTTAAAGTAATACAGGATCAATTAAAATATTCTATTAATATTTTTATAATATAAAAAATATTCTATTTTTTTCTATTATACATGAAGTGCGAAACCCATAAATTTACAGACATTTTCCTTAATTTACAGAGAAACACTCTTACTTTAGAGATTTGTCCTAAATTGTTACAATCAAACATCTTCAATAAAGTGACAGCACTACTAGTTCAGTGAGAAAACACTGTTATTTTAAAGATTTTTTCCCATATTATTCTGATCAAACACCTTCAATAAAGTCTTAACACATGAGCCAGATTGTAAAATAACAATTTTATTTTTGAAGAAAAAATAATTCTCTTAAAATACTGTATAAAAACGATTAAAATCATGCCAGACTTTAAACATAACTAAATACATAGTGTTAAAAAACGTATTTACCACCGTCCCCCGATTACCAGAGAAAGCTGATTTTTCTGAGTACCCCAGTTACTTAAGTGGGTGTAAATGCAGTCATTTTCACATAGACATTACAATGAAATTCAATCTTTGCATTTGATCAATCAATGTTTTAGTGGAGAAGTGGGTCACCACAGGGGGCATGTAGGGAGCTCGCTCAAGGACACACCTGGTGGGTTTGCAAGGATTGGAGCCTGCAGGCTTCTGCATCCCAGACCTGGTAGCTCAACAGGTAGGGCAACAGGCTGCCAAGATATGTCATAGATATACATTGTGAAAGTATGACACATTTATTTAAACACAGAACCCAGGTTCAAATCCACCAGCCACGTCTGAGAACTCTTTGCATATTCTCACCGTGCCCTCATGGAGTGATACAATCAACTCTTTAATTAAATCAACACAGGTGTCTACTTGATAGATGGTTAAGAATTATTTTGTTACAATTTTGTAGCACAGGAAGTGCCTTTTCCTCTGTATTTTAACTTTAGATTTTAGTGGTGATTAGATCTTTGATGCCCTTTCCCCATCATACTCTTTTTGGTATTTTTTTCTGCTCTCAGTAAGATAATATAACATTTTGGAACAAAAGTGCAAATTAACAGTCCAAAACTGGAGGCCAGAATAGCAAATATCTCCACAGCAACACTGAACTTCCCAGGAGAGCTGACATATGCTGGAATAAAAGTGATCCACACTGCACAGAAGATCAACATGCTGAAGGTGATAAATTTGGCCTCATTAAAGTTATCAGGCAGTTTCCGAGCCAGAAAAGCAAGAATAAAACAGAATGTGGCCAGAACACCTATGTACCCAAGTACAGCCCAAAAGCCTAAAGCTGATCCCAGAGCACATTCTAAGATGATTTTGTCTTTGATTTCTTTGAAATTCTGAAATGGAAAAGGAGGAGAAATTGTTAACCAGAGGATACATATTATAACCTGTATGAGAGTGAAAGCCAGAACACTGAGTCTCTGCTGTGTTGGTCCAAACCATTTCATCACATTACTGCCTGGAAGTGAAGCCCTGAAGGCCATTAACACCACCATAGTTTTCCCCAGAACACAGGAGATACAGAGGACAAAGGTGATGCCAAATGCTGTGTGTCGCAGCATGCAGGACCACTCAGAGGGTCGGCCGATAAAGGTCAGAGAGCACAGGAAGCACAGAGTCAAGGAGAAGAGCAGCAGGAAGCTCAGCTCAGAGTTGTTGGCCCTGACAATAGGAGTTTTCCTGTATCTGAAGAAGATGAAGGCTACAACAGCAGTCATGCATGTTCCAAATAAAGATGCTGCAGTGAGCAGTGCTCCCATCATTTCTTCATATGATAGAAACTCTGCCTCCTTCTTTACACAGGCATCTCTTCTCTCATTGGACCAGAATTCAGGATGGCAACGCACACAGATAACTGAATCTGAGAAATGATATTAAAAAGGTGCTATACTTTCACATCTGTCAAGAAGAAAACTATAAACTTTCCAAATTCATATGTACATTTTGAAATATTTGACATTTGGGGAAGATCTGGTGTGGTGCAGATTAGGTTTAGTATTTTACTAAACCTGTGATGTTGCTTATTTCTCCCTCTGCACATCTTATACAGTCATAGCAGCAGACAGGTTTTCCTTTCTGGAGAACTTTGCGAGTTCCTGGGGGACATTTCTCACTGCAAACTGACAAAGGAACCTGTGTAAAAAACTCATTATGAGAAGAATATTTGTACAGCCTCTTTTAGAAGATGTTAGGGTTTTTTGTTACCTCTACTGACTATGATAAATTGAATGTAACTGATACAGAAAAAGTTTGCAAGTATGTAATTAAATGTTACAGTTGTCTAATGATACTATACCTGTTTCGAGTTCTGTGTCCAAATTAAAGACTTATCTTGCAGACTCAGCTGTTTGTCTGCAGGTAAAGATGCATCATAGAGACCAATTGTGACAAAGTCCACAATGCCATTTTCTCCTGGCTGCCAGTTTATAATTTCATATTTGGCTGCTGGATCTCCATTTTCATTAAAGAAAACATCATTATGATCCTTTGTTTTGAAATTAATCTTTTTTAGGTGCTGTAAAATCTGAGAAGTTGTGCAGTCATTTAGTTAATTAGGGCAGTGTGGAAATGTGTATGCTTGTTAGGTCATTAGTATAAGACAACACACACTTATTGTGTTATTTTTAAAAAGTAACATTTTTGTGCAACCTAAAATAAAAAATACAATTAAAAGTATTTGCTGACACACTCACCATGAATGGATCCAGCTGCACCTTGTAGTTACATGTTTCATTACAGCCAAGAATATTATGAAGTGCATGGGCCACAGCATACACTCCTTTATAGACATTGTTGAATATGGGCATAAGTGACATATCAGTGAAGCTGTGCTGCAATCCACTCAGATCTTCATGTCCAGTACATTCTCTCTGATTCTCTGCTGATGAACTTGACTGACTGAACTTACAGCTAAATAATGTTTCCCAGAACTCTGTAAATATTTCAGTACCTGATGAATTGAGTGGTTTTACATCAAATATAAACTCTCTCATGCCACTGACATGTGCCTTGGGGATGGACAAGCCTATGGCACCATTCAGAATGTGATGCTGATCCATTTCTGCAGTTTGGGAATCAAATATCCAGCTCTCACTGCCTACCCACTGGTACCCAGTCAAGTTGTAGTAAGACAACACATGTATTAGCACATCCATATCCATATGCGAGAGGAAAGCAACAATCACCTTGGAGGTGGAAGTCTTGATAATATCAATTGTTTTTTGTATTTTGTTTGGTGGATCTGTCCTAAAGAAAGATACAGAATACTCCAGACAGATGCCCAGCTGCTGTGCAGTTTCTGTGAATATAGCCATACCATTATTGCCATAATCATTATTGCTTCTTATAGCTCCAACCCAAGTCCAACCAAAGTGTTTGACCAACTGGGCCAGGGCTCTGCTCTGATAGTAGTCACTGGGTATGGTTCTGAGGAAGGATGGGTACTTGGTTTTGTCACTGAGACAAGCACAGGTGGCAAAGTGGCTGATCTAGAATGTATAAAGTCCACCCAAGATACAAATGTAAAATTAAAAATGTCTACAAAGCTAGAATAGTAGTATACTCATTATTCTTCAGAAACAGATTTGAACTATTTTACGCACTAGTGGGATGTGAAAGGGTCCGATGACAGTAGCTATGGCCATGCAAGGAGAGGACGAGGTTTCTCCTATTATTGCCTGTACCTGTGCAGGTCTCTTACATGATGTCTCAGACTGTGCAAACACAACTTCATTACCATTAGCCAAGGCCAGCGCAGCCTGCACACTTTTGGTAATAGAGCCACAAGTATCATACATTTTATATCCCAAAGAGATGCCAGGTAGTAGCTCTGTGCTGTTATTAATCTCCTCAATGGCAAAAATCATAGCCTGGGCAAACTGGAAATCTCTGAAATTCAAACTTGATGCACATTATAAATAGTTATACCAACAGTTGTAAGTAAATGTAAACATCAAAATATTAAATTATACTCTGTTATCGTACATAATGCAAATGAAGCAATGCAGTTTAAATTTTAGTTCAACTTTTACTTAGTTTTATATTCACTAATACTTAATATTCTAAATACATTTATTTTGTATAATTTACCTGGTGCACTGAAGTGGCAGTGGTTTGTGGATGTAAGTGTCCTGTCTCTCTTTCCAGCTACTGTGGAAAGAAAAGATACCCCCCAGTATAATGTCACCATCCTTAGAGAGCTGGGGGTTGTCATGATCTCCTCTCTGCCTGCACACTGGCTTCACTCTCTGTGAGAAAGATGCCACCAACAAGAGCTGTAAAAGTGCCCAGCCCTGCTTTGACCACTTCTGTGTGGGCATCATACTGTCTAACAGAATTCAACCACTAGCTGGCATTTAATATACCTTAATGTAAATTAAGATATTTCCTGGTATTTATAGACCTGAGATGAGCAAAAGTAATGATGGAATAATTTAACCTCTATGGACTTAGATGTAGGTGGATATTTGCTAAAAAAAGAAAAAGTTTGGCATCTGGAGCAACATTTTAACACTTGACTGTATGTTTAACTTGACTATAACATGAAATATTTTAGCTTTTTTTATTTTCTACCAATGCATGAAAAGTTATATTTTTGTCAGTAAGTGGCACTGGAAATTTAAGAGGTAATTAATAGGTTAATAGGTGTTTGTATGAATTTGTAGGAAAACAGAAGAACTAACAGAAATGGCCAAGAATTTGTTGAAAATCTAGCCCCTAGATCTAAGGGGGATGAAAATGCTGTAAGCTATACAAATTCAAAACATGGTAAATGGTCTTCACTTATAAAGCGCTTTTCTACGTGTTGGCACTCAAAGCACTTTACACTGCTTCTTATCCACCCATTTGCACACACTCATACACCGATGGGGGAGCTGCTATACAGCTGGCCAACACTCACCGGGAGCAACTAAGTTGGGGTTTAGTGTCTTGCTCAAGGACACTCTGACATGTGACTGGAGGAGCCGGGGATTGAAGCAACAAATGCGAGTTTGGTGGACAACCGCTCTACCTTCCTGCGCCACAGTTGCCCCAAAATATCAAAAAGGGTTGTAGATGGATTTTGGATGGTCAGGAGTTTACACTATTTGGTACAATATGCAATTTTAGGTTTGGCTTGGAATGGGTAACAATAATTTAAAGAAAATGTATGTCGGTACGTGTGTGTATATAAATTCCACCCACCTTTGGGGCAGTCCTTTTTTTCTTTCCTTCAAGCTTTGCTCCTATATCAGAGGCAGTATTTTAGCTGTTCATAGGACTGCAGTCTTCTGAACAGAAAATATATCATCAAGAGATAGATTAAAATCGAACTTGAAGTCATTAAAATATCATTTTGGTCTTTTGGTTTTCTTTTTTAAGTGACATTGGTTTAATTGCAAGAATTTGAATACATTTGATTGATAAGTTGTCTTCAGCCACACTCCTGTTGAGAAAGTGGCAGGTATGTGCCCTCGGTTGCTTGCCAACAACCAAAAATCAGAAGAAGATGACAAACAGATTGAATCAGATTATCATTATGAAGACATGCCTCAACAAACCCAGAAAACAGAATAGGAGAGCTGCTTTGGAAGCCGGAGTAAACTGAAATCCCACTGTGGAAAAACTAAGAGAAAAAGAAAGGAACACAATCCCAACATCAGAAAAATTCTATTCTGTAACAACATTTGTACTTTTAGTAAAGAAACCAGCAGAACAGTTAAAAACACAGAATTGCTAACTGCTATTGCTAACTTCTAAACTAAGCAGCAGATCCGTGTAAACCTCTCCATGGCCTCTCCTTCTAAGAGTAACAGAAAGAAGAACATGCCAATAAAGAGTGTAGACCCTGGAAGACCATAAATGGCGCACAATCATAAGGTCTGTGTGTGGTGTACTGAGTCTAGATTAGGGTGAGTAACTGGAGCAAAGAGGAAACAGAGCACCACAACAGCAGTTTTGATCTTCCTCTTTCCTGATCTGAATTCTAGTATTTAAGTCATTTACATTTCTACATTTACATTTAGTCATTTAGCAGACGCTTTTATCCAAAGGGACTTACAAGTGAGGTACAAGGCAGCAAAAATCTAAGTCAATCAGTCCATCCAAATCAGTAGTGAGATTGCGGGATGCCAGCTTATCCCTGATATTATCTCAGAGTCCCTGATAGATGGCGTCTGGTCATGACAACAATACTGAAGTCAATCACATAACCCGTGACTGATCTGCCCGTTGGTGAGGCAGGCTCTGTGCAGCTTCCCTTTCAGGCCTGCAGGGTTAACAACGGTAAACAATGAAGTTAAACCACTACTCTTAACCTAAAGTACAAACATTTAAAAGTATCAAACAAAGAAACAGTTTCTTGGCGCTACGAGTCACTAAACAATCTGTTCTCTCTGAATACATTTGTACAAAAGCAGTGCTGCAGGAGGAAGCAGTCTTTGGCAGCATGTACAAGTCTAACAACGGTAGCATGGGGCTAAAACAAATAAATAATAATAACATGATTTGGTCAGGGGCAGAAAAGATAGCAGAACAGCCATGGAGTTTTGTGGCATAGAGACGGAACACATGAAAGATTTGACATCTACTTCTCTTGTACTTGTACTGCTCGTACATGATATGTACTTCAGGTTTGACATCTCAGCTAAGAGTGACTATGGACAAGGTCTTATGTAGATTAGGGATCACTGGAAAATGTGATCCAGGTGTATGGGAGCAGAATAGTAGTTTAATTATTTGTATATGTACAGGGATTTGTGCGTGTGTACTTGTATGTCAGACTGTGTGTGTGTTTGTGTGTGTGTGTGTCTGTGTGTGCATGCGTGTGCGTGTGTGTATGTATGTGTGCAGACTAAAGGCTTAGTATGTTCATAAACCAGACCACAGAGCAGAGAAGACTAAAGAACATAACAAAGTCCAAGCAAACCTTTAACCCTAATTTCTGGTAAATTCCTGCAGTAGTTGACCCATTGCCACTATAGAAGTGTGTAAGGATGCCATTAGGATTTCTACACTCTCCTGGCACTGGATCCTTAGCAGCATCCTAGAGCATGTTTATATATGTGTACAAATATTTGTTGATATGATTGTATTACATTGTATAAAATACTGTTATCACCATGTACAATTTCACAAAATGACATACAATAAAAGCTAATTCAAGTGTCCACACGACTTAAAATGACAAAAAAATCTAATAGAATTCCAGACAAAATATTTTATTTTATTCATTATCTGTCACCGCATAGCCTATTTGGGTCTCAGGGGGGCTGGAGCCCATCCCAGATGTAACCAGACGAGAGGTGGGGTACACCCTAGTAAGGTCGCCAGTCGATCTCAGGGCCATGCAAGTACAAGAGAACATGCAAACCCCACACAGGAAGGCCGAGGCGCTAACCCACAACCTTCTAGCTGTGAGGCGGCAGAGCTAATCACTCCTCCGCTGCTATTTTATTCTATATTTCTTTCAAAGTTTTCAGAATTTTTTCCCCATCATATTCATTTTTGTATTTTTCTCAGGTCTCAGTACGATAATATAACATTTTGGAATAAAAATACAAATTAACAGTCATTAACATTAAAACAGCACTATACTGTATCTTATGTGTTTATTTTTCTTAAGATTTACAAATGTCTTTTATGCTCCCTTTCCCATCATATGCTTCTTTGTATTCTTTGCTGGTCTAAGTAAGATAATATAACATTTTGGAATAAAAATACAAATTAACAGTCCAAAACTGGAGGCCAGAATAGCAAATATCTCCACAGCAACACTGAACTTCCCAGGAGAGCTGACATATGCTGGAATAAAAGTGATCCACACTGCACAGAAGATCAACATGCTGAAGGTGATAAATTTGGCCTCATTAAAGTTATCGGGCAGTTTCCGAGCCAGAAAAGCAAGAATAAAACAGAATGTGGCCAGAACACCTATGTACCCAAGTACAGCCCAAAAGCCTAAAGTTGATCCCAGAGCACATTCTAAGATGATTTTGTCTTTGATTGCTATAAAATTCTTAAATGGAAAAGGAGGAGAAATTGTTAACCAGAGGATACATATCATAACCTGTATGAGAGTGAAAACCAGAACACTGAGTCTCTGCTGTGTTGGTCCAAACCATTTCATCACATTACTGCCTGGAAGTGAAGCCCTGAAGGCCATTAACACCACCATAGTTTTCCCCAGAACACAGGAGATACAGAGGACAAAGGTGATGCCAAATGCTGTGTGTCGCAGCATGCAGGACCACTCAGAGGGTCGGCCGATAAAGGTCAGAGAGCACAGGAAACACAGAGTCAAGGAGAAGAGCAGCAGGAAGCTCAGCTCAGAGTTGTTGGCCCTGACAATAGGAGTTTTCCTGTATCTGAAGAAGATGAAGGCTACAACAGCAGTCATGCATGTTCCAAATAAAGATGCTGCAGTGAGCAGTGCTCCCATCATTTCTTCATATGATAGAAACTCTGCCTCCTTCTTTACACAGGCATCTCTTCTCTCATTGGACCAGAATTCAGGAGGACATTTCACACAGGTGATAGAATCTGAAATGTAATACAGCAGATGTTAATGGGTGTTTTTCTTAAGAGACTCTCCCACCTACACTGGAGGAGAAACAGAGTAAATTGTGATTCAAACAATTTGCTAAAATGAAGATTTCATGATTGTTTACAAATGTTAAAGATTATGGTTAAATTAGCATTGTTTGAGTAATGTGGTTAGTTATCAGACATAACACAACGCCTGAGGAGAAATGGAAAATTGCAAAGTGCAAGGGGTTGGATTAAGACAGTTAAGGAAGGTGGTCAGATTTTGGTGATACTGTTATGGTGGGTACCCTGACCCCAGTCTTAGTCCATCCCTAATGTTAGGCATTTACCTTTGCCTACTCCCACTCTACCCATTGAAGTGGTCTTCAAGTGTCTCTATGTTTCTTCTTAGTCTCATCACACAAGTTACATCACATTAAATCTCACTTTGTTACATAAAAACTACGATATCATTAAGTATCACGTTTCTAATGCTGAGATGCCAGTACCTGTGTAAAATGAACACTGGAGAGCGGTGTTTTTGGTTCAGTGTTAGTTAGCAGAGGTGCATTAAAGGGCAATATGCCATAAAGGGAAAATATGCAATAATGCTTTTAAACTTCTCTCTGACTTCACTATATTATAATAACTCTTCTTCTGGTTAAAAAAAGCCTCAAGATGACATCACTTGGAGAAACCTTCCGATCAGATTATGTCATCTTGTTGCTCATAATATAAAGTTTGTGATCATGGTCAACTTGCTTTTCCAGAGCTCCCCCAGATGATATTATCTAAACTCCTAATACTGTAAAACTCCTCCCGGTGATGTCGTCTGGAGGCAATTTTTAGCCAGAAGAAGAGAAAAATTTTGAAAAAGGGAAGTCAGATAAAAGTTTATAAGCATTATTCTATATTTACAGCCTAAACTGAAGCAAGGGAGCAAGTTGAAAGTTAGTGAAGTTGCCCTTTAAAAAAGCCCCAGCTTAACACTTAGTATTAGATTCCACATAAGTAGTATAGTAAAGAATCAATGTACGTGTTGAAAGTGAGTTTTAAATTGTGATGGGGTGCAGTGCAAATCATAAATTAAATATTACTATACCTGTAATGTTGCTTATTTCTCCCTCTGCACATCTTATACAGTCATAGCAGCAGACAGGTTTTCCTTTCTGGAGAACCTTGCGAGTTCCTGGGGGACATTTCTCACTGCAAACTGACACAGGAACCTATATGTACAAGAGTATGAGAAAAATGAATGAAGTAGACCTTCTTTTATTTTTTAATGCTATGTTATATAATAGTGCATTTGATAATGACAAGGATTAAATTACAGGAGTGTTAGAACTATGTATGGACAGTGTCTCTGACACAATGTTATTTTTACAGGCCTCTGTTATTAATTATGTTGGTAATAAACCAAATAGCATTTAACTTTACAATTGTAAAAAAAATAACATTAATTATATTATTAAATATTACAGCAATTAAATAATAGTTTACCTGTTTTGAGTTCTGTGTCCATATTAAAGACTTATTTTGCAGACTCAGCTGTTTGTCTGCAGGTAAAGATGCATCATAAAGACCAACTGTGACAAAATCCACAAAGCCATCTTCTCTTAGCTGCCAGTTTATAATTTCATATTTTGCTGGTGGGTCTCCATTCTCATCAAAGTAAACATCATCTCCTTCTTTTGTTTTAAAATGATTTTTTCTTACATGCTGTAAAATCTAAAAAGATTTGAGTTGGTTTAAATATGACAAATGTCATCTGGCCTGTTGGCTCAACAGCATGATAGATAAAGTTAAATGCTTAAATCCTAGTTTCTACAATTATAATTTTTTTTATGTATTTACTCACCATGAATGGATCCAGCTGCACCTTGTAGTTACATGTTTCATTACAGCCAAGAATATTATGAAGTGCATGGGCCACAGCATACACTCCTTTATAGATGTTGTTGAATATGGGCATAAGTGACATATCAGTGAAGCTGTGCTGCAATCCACTCAGATCTTCATGTCCAGTACATTCTCTCTGATTCTCTGCTGATGACAGCTTGAATTTACAGCTAAAAAAGGTTTCCCAGAACTCTGTAAACAATTCAGTACCCAATGAAATTAGTGGCTTCACATCTAATATAAATTCTCTCATCCCACTGACATGTGCCTTGGGGATGGACAAACCTATGGCACCATCCAGAATGTGATGTTGATTCATTTCGGCAGTTTGAGAATCAACCATCCAGCTCTCACTGCCTACCCACTGGTACCCAGTCAAGTTGTGGCGAGACAACACACGTATTAGCACATCCATATCCAAATCGGAGAGAAAAGCAACAATCACCTTGGAGGTAGAAGCTTTCACAATGTCAATTATTTTTTGTATTTTGTTTGGTGGATCTGTCCTAAAGAAAGACACAGAATACTCCAGACAGATGCCCAGCTGCTGTGCAGTTTCTGTGAATATAGCAATACCATTATTTCCATAATCATTATTGCTTCTTATAGCTCCAACCCAAGTCCAACCAAAGTGTTTAACCAACTGGGCCAGGGCTCTGCTCTGATAGTAGTCACTGGGTATGGTTCTGAGGAAGGATGGGTACTTGGTTTTGTCACTGAGACAAGCACAGGTGGCATAGGGGCTGATCTAAAAGATAAAAGAAACTCCAAAGATAAAGATGTACAACATAAAAAGTTTTCATAAAATCACATTTACTCTTGACAACTATAGTAAGTGTTTAGATTATAGTAATAATTTTTCACAAATATATTCTAAATTTACTCATCTTACCCACCATTGGGATATAAAAGGGTCGAATGACAGTAGATACAGCCATGCAAGGAGAGGAGGAGGTTTCTCCTATTATTGCCTGTACTTGTGCAGTTCTGGTACATGGTGTCTCAGACCGAGCAAACACAACCTCATTACCATTAGCCAAGGCCAGTGTAACCTGCACACTTCTGGCAATAGAGCCACAAGTATCATAAATTTTATATCCCAGAGAGATGCCAGGCAGTAGCTCAGTGCTGTTATTAATCTCCTCAATGGCAAAAATCATAGCCTGGGCAAACTGGAACCCTCTGAAATTCAAACTTGATTCACACAGTTTTAAATATTTGTACTACTAGTAGAAGTGTAAACACAAATAATAGAAAAAAGTATTAAAGTTTTTAATGCTATAAATACACACAACAGAGATTTTTTTTTTTTTGATTCATAAAAATAAGCAATTACATTTATTTGGTCAATGTTTTTACTATATTATTTACCTGATGCATTCCAGTGGCAGTGGTTTTTGCATGTAGGCATCCTCTCTCTCTTTCCAGCTACTGTGAAAAGGCAAGATTCCCCCCAGTATAATGTCACCATCCTTGGAAAGTTGGGGGTTTTCAGGGTCATCTCTTTGCCTGCACACCAGCTCCTCTGCCTGACAAACAGATGCCACCAACAACAGCTGTAAAAGTGCCCAGTCCCACTCTGGCCCCTTTTGTGTGGATGTCATGCTGTCAGAGAGAAATTAACTGCTGGTTGGCATCACATGCCCCTCAATGTAAATTAGTGCCTTCTGTTGGTATTTATATATTTTTGATCACTTTAAAAAAACTGATGTTGAATCTCTGTGGATTTACACGTGGGATGAGAAGGACGGGGTATCTAAACACAAGATTCAAGCTTTAATCTGAAATATGTTTACTGTATTGGTAATCAGCCAAAAATATTCAATTGTGCTGCACATATTTTCCTTATATTTTATTGTATTAATGTTTATAATACACAGATAATATTTGTTATGTAAAATATTAATCACATAAATGTTCTATTAAATAAGTTAACATACTAAATGGTAGGTTATTTTATGGACAGTTAAGATGCTTGAAACAAAGCGCCGCTCGAGGGGGCGCCCAGCTGTTTTCATCTGTCGGAACTTGTAAACCACAGTGAAGATTTGTAGAAAGTGACCACTTGTGATCTAACAGGAGCGTGGGCCTCAAGGATAATCTGGAGGTCATTGTTGTGGTAGTCAACTAATTCACTGACAGAGGACAATGGAGAGATTTTGGATGTCAGTATTTAAATCAGAGAGGTTTATGTTTCTCAGATTCCTGAAATGGATACAGCATTGTGGGTGGGAAAATGATGTATATGAAGGGAAGTCCATTGAAATTATTTTATGGTCAGAGACACCCCGGTCGTATACTTAGAGGTTAGTGAGGGGGAAAGAGTCGGTAATGACTAAGGATGTGGCCCTTACTATGAGTGGGGACATCAACTTTCTGCTTCAGGTTTAAGCAGTCCAGCAGTTCCAAGAACTGAGCAGCAAAATGATTAGAGCTTGTGTCCACATGAATGTTCAGGTCTCCGAGTATCAACACGCTGGGTGATGATGTGCAGAAAGTTTAAAGAAGTTCAGACATTTCTGTAATGAAACCCGGGTGTTGCTTTGGTGGCTGGTAAATGAGAAGAATTGTTATAGAGAGATGTTTGCATTTAATTGGCAGACATTCAAAGGTAGACAGTTTAGGAAGAGGGAGGGGTGACAGTTTCAAATCTTCAAGGTGGATTATGATAAAACCCCCACTGCAACCAGTGGTGCGTTTTTTCAAGGTAGGTATATCCAGTGGGGCAGGACTCATTCCAATGGAATGGCTGTGGTTGTTGAGCTCCAGCAGCTGCAATGGTGAATACTGGAGCATGGCACCAGGTGGATTTGATGTGGTGCCCGTGTAAAGAGGCAACTGTAGTCCATGTGCAGACGACTGGGCAGCCGCGGTGCATGCCGAGGGAGACCACAGCAGCAGGTCCACCACCAACAGCCCACAGAACAGAACCAACAACCAGGACATACTACAGAGAGAGAGCAGCAGAGAATGAGGACAGTGTCGATGGAGGCAGATGTTAGCTTGTAGCGGCTAATACTAGCCTCTGGCGAACACTGGCAGAGTGAACACAGGTGGCTAGCAACCTGCTTCAGAGGCAACAGCCCAACAACAGCAGGTAGAATTGATAAAAAAATGATGTCAAAACGGCAAGTTGACAGCCGCTAAGTGTTTAGGAATTGAGTAAGGTTCCGAAAAACGATTACTAGAGCGTAATCTCATAATTAAGCAACTTTCCAATTGATATACTGTAGCTCCGAGAACCAGCGAACAGCCAACACCAGCGTCCTCTACTGCTCTACTCAATATGTTTAATATGTTTTTTAAGAATGCAGTAATGAAACTTTTGGTCAATTGTCCACAAGATTACACATTCCGCCTACATCAAGTGAAGCAAGCATTGTATAGTTATTGCAAATATAAAATTCAATTTAATGTTTAGCTTTGTTTTGGTTACTGCCAATTCTATCGGGAAATATGACTTAGCTGCTAAATGTTTCAGTGTGTTAAGCGGATGCTTTCTAATTGTGTCTACTTACATTTGGTGCTGGGCAGATAACAAGTAAATTGAGGTTTTTACTTTTATTTTGAATGGTGCCTGTTCATGGCTGGAGTCCACTTTGGGATCCCCTCACTCACTTTGGTCAGTGATGAACTTTGGCTTGTACCTGACCTGTTCAGCACAGGTAGCAGCACCAAAGCTAAACTGTTTGACTCGTTTTTTTTATTATTGCATATAATCTTCTGTTAAATTTGAATATGGATTTGACTGGGTTAGTGAGTGTGTATGGGTACAGTATGTGAAGATGTAGCCTTTGTTGGCAGCTGTGTGATCTAAAGGAATCTGATTCACTGGATTTATTATAATTTCCTGTAGATGGAAATCAGTCCTCTCTTTCTAAATTGTAGTTGGTCTAAAACACTGCTGCTAGGCTCCTGACAGGAGCTTGTTAGTGATACCAAATTTCTCCCATTCTAGGTGTCTTCACTGGAGTCAAGTTCACTACAGGATTGATTTTGGTTGGTTTTAGTTTTAGTTTTAACTTTTTATTTTTAGCACCAGCCTATATCCCTGTGCTTTTACACCTCCAGAAGATGAAAAGATTATGTAGCCTAATGCAGAATTGCTTACTTCAGTTACATATTGGTTCATGACATATTAAATTCTGTTAATGCTGTCATCCCCAATATGCTATGTCGCAAAGGAATTTTATAGAGCAGAAGAATGTTATTGTGGTACAATACAACCACTGAACAAAAGGAAAACAGGTCTTTATTGGAAAGTCAAAGACTTAGAACTGAATTAGAATGGCACCAATGTATTTGGCAAAGTTGTCACAATGTCTTTGGTGTCCCTTTTCCAATCATTCATTTTTGTAATTTTCTCAGTCTCAAATGCTGTGTGTAGCAGCATACAGGACCACTCAGAGGGTTGGCTCATAAAGGTCAGAGATAGAATATAGAGGGCTTCACAGCCAAATGCTAGGGTAACTGATCCTCATGTAATTTATACCCTTACTGGAGTTTTTCCCAGATCAGGCCTCTGTTTTTTTGAAAATGAATTTATGCACATCTGGTTTTGGTTAAGCAGCTCCGTGTTTTTGTTATGTATTTTTGGCATGTGGTCTACATTGATTTCCCTTGCTCTATTTTTCATAACAATCACAAAAATAAAAGCACTAATTTCCCCAGCCCGAAATAAATGCAGCCCTGTTCTGAAATTAGAAAAGAAAAATAGTATGTTTTTATTTTTCGTAAGATTTCCAAATGTCTTTTATGCTCCCTTTCCCATCATATGCTTCTTTGTATTCTTTGCTGGTCTAAGTAAGATAATATAACATTTGGGAATAAAAATACAAATTAACAGTCCAAAACTGGAGGCCAGAATAGCAAATATCTCCACAGCAACACTGAACTTCCCAGGAGAGCTGACATATGCTGGAATAAAAGTGATCCACACTGCACAGAAGATCAACATGCTGAAGGTGATAAATTTGGCCTCATTAAAGTTATCAGGCAGTTTCCGAGCCAGAAAAGCAAGAATAAAACAGAATGTGGCCAGAACACCTATGTACCCAAGTACAGCCCAAAAGCCTAAAGTTGATCCCAGAGCACATTCGAAGATGATTTTGTCTTTGGTTTCTTTAAAATTCTTAAACGGAAAAGGAGGAGAAATTGTTAACCAGAGGATACATATCATAACCTGTATGAGAGTGAAAACCAGAACACTGAGTCTCTGCTGTGTTGGTCCAAACCATTTCATCACATTACTGCCTGGAAGTGAAGCCCTGAAGGCCATTATCACCACCATAGTTTTCCCCAGAACACAGGAGATACAGAGGACAAAGGTGATGCCAAATGCTGTGTGTCGCAGCATGCAGGACCACTCAGAGGGTCGGCCGATAAAGGTCAGAGAGCACAGGAAACACAGAGTCAAGGAGAAGAGCAGCAGGAAGCTCAGCTCAGAGTTGTTGGCCCTGACAATAGGAGTTTTCCTGTATCTGAAGAAGATGAAGGCTACAACAGCAGTCATGCATGTTCCAAATAAAGATGCTGCAGTGAGCAGTGCTCCCATCATTTCTTCATATGATAGAAACTCTGCCTCCTTCTTTACACAGGCATCTCTTCTCTCATTGGACCAGAATTCAGGATGGCAACGCACACAGGTGATAGAATCTGAAATGTAATACAGCAGATGTTAACAGGTGTTTTTCTTAAGAGAATCTTCCACCTACATTTGAGGAGAAACAATACACTCTCACTTTGTTACATACAAACTACAATATCATTAAGTATCACGTTTCTAAAGCTGAGATGCCAGTACCTGTGTAAAATGAACACTGGAGGGCGGTGTTTTTAGTTTAGTGTTAGTTAGCAGAGGTGCATGGTTTTAGTTTAGGGTGTAAATATGCAATCATGCTTTTAAACTTCTCTCTGACTTCACTATATTATAATATCTCTCTTCTTCTAATTCAATTTTAGGCACAAAAACAATACAAATTAGGTTACTTGTTTAGAATATGTTTAATATGTTTTTTAAGAATGCAGTAATGAAAATGTTTGGTCAAATGTCCACAAGATTACACATTCAGGCTACATTAAGTGAAGTAAGCATTGTATAGTTATTGCAAATGTAAAATTCAATCTCATTTTTAGCATAAATTAAATATTACTACACCTGTAACGTTGCTTATTTCTCCCTCTGCACATCTTATACAGTCATAGCAGCAGACAGGTTTTCCTTTCTGGAGAACCTTGCGAGTTCCTGGGGGACATTTCTCACTGCAAACTGACACAGGAGCCTGTATGTACAAGAGTATGAGAAAAATGAATGAAGTAGACCTTCTTTTAATTTTTAATGCTATGTTATTATAATACTGCATTTGATAATGACAGTGATTAAATTACAGGAGTGTTAGAACAATGTATGGACAGTGTCTCTGACACACTGTTGTTTTTACAGACCTCTGTTATTAATTATGTTATATTATTGTGGTAATAAACCAAATAGCATTTAACTTTACAATTGTATAAAAAATAATGTTATATATATAATTAAATATTACAGCAATTAAATAATAGTTTACCTGTTTTGAGTTCTGTGTCCATATTAAAGACTTATTTTGCAGACTCAGCTGTTTGTCTGCAGGTAAAGATGCATCATAAAGACCAACTGTGACAAAATCCACAAAGCCATCTTCTCTTAGCTGCCAGTTTATAATTTCATATTTTGCTGGTGGGTCTCCATTCTCATCAAAGTAAACATCATCTCCTTCTTTTGTTTTAAAATGATTTTTTCTTACATCCTGTAAAATCTAAAAAGATTTGAGTTGGTTTAAATATGACAAATGTCATCTGGCCTGTTGGCTCAACAGCATGATAGATAAAGTTAAATGCTTAAATCCTAGTTTCTACAATTATAATTTTTTTTATGTATTTACTCACCATGAATGGATCCAGCTGCACCTTGTAGTTACATGTTTCATTACAGCCAAGAATATTATGAAGTGCATGGGCCACAGCATACACTCCTTTATAGATGTTGTTGAATATGGGCATAAGTGACATATCAGTGAAGCTGTGCTGCAATCCACTCAGATCTTCATGTCCAGTACATTCTCTCTGATTCTCTGCTGATGACTTTGAATGGATGAATTTACAGCTAAATAATGTTTCCCAGAACTCTGTAAAAAATTCAGTACCTGATGAAATTAGAGTCTTCACATCTAATATAAACTCTCTCATGCCACTGACATGTGCCTTGGGGATGGACAAGCCTATAGCACCATCCAGAATGTGATGTTGATTCATTTCGGCAGTTTGAGAATCAACCATCCAGCTCTCACTGCCTACCCACTGGTACCCAGTCAAGTTGTGGTGAGATAACTCACGTATTAGCACATCCATATCCAAATGGGAGAGGAAAGCAACAATCACCTTGGAGGTAGAAGCTTTCACAGTGTGAATTGTTTTTTGTATTTTGTTTGGTGGATCTGTCCTAAAGAAAGATACAGAATACTCCAGACAGATGCCCAGCTGCTGTGCAGTTTCTCTGAATATAGCAATACCATTATTTCCATAATCATTATTGCTGCTTATAGCGCCAACCCAAGTCCAACCAAAGTGTTTCACCAACTGAGCCAGGGCTCTGCTCTGATAGTAGTCACTGGGTATGGTTCTGAGGAAGGATGGGTACTTGGTTTTGTCACTGAGACAAGCACAGGTGGCAAAGTGGCTGATCTAAAAGATAAAAGAAACTCCAAAGATAAAGATGTACAACATAAAAGTTTTCATAAAATCACATTTACTCTTGACAACTATAGTAAGTGTTTAGCGTATAGTAGTAATTTTTCACAAATATATTCTAAAATTACTCATCTTACCCACCATTGGTATATAAAAGGGTCCAATGACAGTAGATACAGCCATGCAAGGAGAGGACGAGGTTTCTCCTATTATTGCCTTTACTTGTGCAGTTCTGGTACATGGTGCCTCAGACCGAGCAAACACAACCTCATTACCATTAGCCAAGGCCAGTGTAACCTGCACACTTCTGGCAATAGAGCCACAAGTATCATACATTTTATATCCCAGAGAGATGCCAGGTAGTAGCTCAGAGCTGTTATTAATCTCCTCAATGGCAAAAATCATAGCCTGGGCAAACTGGAACCCTCTGAAATTCAAACTTGATCCACACAGTTTTAAATATTTGTACTACTAGTAGAAGTGTAAACACAAATAATAGAAAAAAGTATTAAAGTTTTTAAGGCTATTAATACACACAACAGATAATTTTTTGATTCATAAAAATAAGCAATTACGTTTATTTGGTCAATGTTTTTACTATATTATTTACCTGATGCATTCCAGTGGCAGTGGTTTTTGCATGTAGGCATCCTCTCTCTCTTTCCAGCTACTGTGAAAAGGAAAGATTCCCCCCAGTATAATGTCACCATCCTTGGAAAGTTGGGGGTTTTCAGGGTCATCTCTTTGCCTGCACACCAGCTCCTCTGCCTGACAAACAGATGCCACCAACAACAGCTGTAAAAGTGCCCAGTCCCACTCTGGCCCCTTTTGTGTGGATGTCATGCTGTCAGAGAGAAATTAACTGCTGGTTGGCATCACATGCCCCTCAATGTAAATTAGTGCCTTCTGTTGGTATTTATATATTTTTGATCTGATGTTGAATCTCTGTGGATTTACAAGTGGGATGAGACGAACGGGGTATCTAAACACAAGATTCAAGCATTAATCTGAAATATGTTTACTGTATTGGTAATCAGCCAAAAATATTCAATTGTGCTGCACATTTTATGTTTATATAATATATTAAATATTATTATATTAATGTTTATAATACACTATTACATAGATGTTCTGTTAAATAAGTTAAAATAATTATATTTTATGCAGAAAAACAATACAAATTAGGTTACATGTTTGGAATATGTTTAATATGTTTTTGGTCAATTGTCCACAAGAATACACATTCAGCCTACATCAAGTCAAGTATTTTGGGAAATATGACTTAGTTGCTAAATGTTTCAGTGTGTTAACCGGATGCTTTCTTATTGTGTCTACTTACATTTGGTGCTTGGCAGGTCACAACTAAAGTGATGTTTTTACTTTTATTTTGAATGGTGCCTGTTCATGGCTGGAGTCCACTTTGGGATCCCCTCACTCACTTTGGTCAGTGATGAACTTTGGCTTGTACCTGACCTTTTCAGCACAGGTAGCAGCACCAAAGCTAAACTGTTTGACTCGCTTTAGTTATTACACGTTCCACGTTGTTCCCGTGGAACAACGTGGCCAAGTTTCATCACGGACCCTCGTAACCATTCCATCAGGAAGAGAATGATTTCCATGCCCATGTTTGATTCACTCCATGCGATTTCCTACCTGTGAAGCTCAGACTGGTGTTTGTCTATGTGCCCATGAGTAACACTGATTATTGAACCAAGCATCACGGACTTCTTCAGTGTTACTAAGTGTATATGTTCACTGAAAGTGATTTTTGAAGTTATTGGATATTGTGTCACTAAGAGGTTTTTGGAGTTCTTTTCACATCAGGGATTGGAGATCCACCAGAGCTATGTTCCACATACACACTGCCAGGACCATACTACACTCCTCCCCATAAGATCCTTACCTCCACTCCAGACTCAGTTCGTCTCCCCACACACTCTAGTAACTCCAGCCTTTTGTTTTAGACTCCATTTCCCCACAAGTCAGTATTAAGTACTCATCTGTGTGTCCTCCCTCATAGACTGGAGATCAGCGCCACCTAGCGAGCCGGAGGGCAACCACATCACCATCCTGCTTTGCCAACAAACATTCTTTAATAAACTTAATTAAAACTGAGAAGTTTTTTCAAGCACCTTATTGGGTCCAACGATAAAAAACTAGCCCTTTCACATATATAATCTTCTGTTAAATTTGAATATGGATTTGACTGGGTTAGTGAGTGTGTACGGGTACAGTATGTGAAGATGTGGCCTTTGTTGGCAGCTGTTTGATCTAAAGGAAGCTGATTCACTGGATTTATTATAATTTCCTGTAGATGGAAATCAGTCCTCACTTTCTAATCTGTAGTTGGTCTAAAACACTGCTGCTAGGCTCCTGACAGGAGCTTGTTAGTGATACCAAATTTCTCCCATTGTTTTTACCACCAGCCTATATCCCTGTGCTTTTACACCTCCAGAAGATCAAAAGATTATGTAGCCTAATGCAGAATTGCTTACTTCAGTTACATATTGGTTCATGACATGATACCAAATTCTGTTAATGCTGTCATCCCCAATATGCTATGTCGCAAAGGAATTTTATAGAGCAGATTATTTTTATTTTTTATGAATTTATGCATATCGGGTTTCGGTCGGTTTTTGCGGGTCTATTTTAGTTTGGGTCCAATAATTTAGTCCGGTGATGACATCTACCTTGGAGCGATAAGTTTGACACAGACCAGCCTGTTCACATTTATCAGAAGAAGCTCAGTGTTTTTTTGTTTTTTTTTTATTTTTGGCATGTGGTCTACATTGATTTCCCCTGCTCTATTTTTAAGACATTAAATCATTCATAATCACAAACATAAAAGCACTAATTTCCACAGCCCAAAATAAATGCAGCCTGCCTACCCACCTACTACTAAGAGCAAGCTGTTAATAAAAAGCTCCATACACAGCAAAATTTGATAAACTGTGTGCAGAGGTGGTAAAAGTACACATTCTAAAATACTGAATTAATAGTGCAAGTATTGGCCTAAAAAATCTCCACTATAATTACCACATCAGATCCTTTAGTCAAGTAAAAGTGCTCAGCAGAGTATCAGATTTTACTTAACGCAAAAGTACTCCACTAATAATACACTTTTTTTGAAAAATGTGACAAAAATGGTCAAAGATCACAGTTGGTAAACTAGAGCTGATTCTATGCCAAAAAACCTGAATTCTTAATGAAAGAGTTTGGCGCGACAGTAGAGCCACTTTCGCCTACCGACCATAGGGTTGAAGGCTTGGACCCTGAAGGAAACGCTTCTTGACTAAATGTCAAGGTGTCCTTGAGCAAGAAGCTGAAACCCAAGTTTCTCCTGATGGGTCAGGCAAGCACCTTGCATGGCTGCTCTGCCATCACTGCTGTGTGTAAATTGGTGAATGATAAGCAACATTTTAAAGCGCTGTGTGGTAAAGTAAAGCAAAACTTTATAAAATGGTACTACATTTCTATCTCTGTACATGTTGTTGTGCATAGTCATCACTGTGCTCTACTCTGCTACAGATTCTACTTGTACTTGCAGTAGTACTTTAGACTATGGTTCACATTCCTGGTTAGGTCCTTATTGCACTTCACTGGCTTTGTGCTTCACTACTGTTCAATTATGATAATGCTGAATCTAGTTTAATCATGTGATTTCAACTTTTCAAAGACTTGTATAGTGCATTTAAAGTTTTCAGAGACCTCCTTCACAAAACCTCCTTCAATCAGTAGTCTGATACTACAATGGTTCAACTTTATTGTTAATCTACACTCAGTACACCTTACCGCTAAAGTGAAAACAGAGTTTGAGAAATGTTTGCAAATAAAAGAAAAAAATGAAATATCACACTTGCCTAAGCATTCGAGATATAACAAATCTTGTTATATCTCGAATTCTGGTCTGATGAAACCAAGATTGAAGAATTTATTATACTGTTGGGCATCAGTTCTAAAGGTTATGGCTGAAGGAAATCAATACCATCCCTACAGTGAAGCATGGTGGTGGCAAAGAAGAATAGGAGAAAATCCCCCAATCCAGGTTCGCAAAGCTTGTTGTGTTATACCAAAAAAGACTTGAGGCTGTATTTGCTGTCAAGGGTGCTTCAAGAAAACACTGAGTAAAGGTAACTTGCTGTTTCCTAGACCCATAATTGCTTTCTTTGTGCTGCTTTTAGCAGGATTATGTAACATTTTGAGCCAAAGAGTACCACTTTTTTATTATTTTTTATTTTTTTTGTCCTTTCGGCTTGTCCAGTGAGTTCAGGGTCACCACAGCAGATCATTATCCGCACCGTTCCTGACGCAACCCTACCCAATTTCTAGTGGGCTTGGACTGGCACTGCACAGCTGGGGATGGGAATGAGCTGTTGGGGATTCAGTGTTTTTCCCAGAGACACTTCGACATATAGCTGGGACAGGGGATCAAACCACTGACCCTGATCGGTGGACCACTGCCTTACCAACTGAACTACAGCAGTATACAGTTTATGCCAGTAGTTAGTTAGTGGTACAATTATAACAGCAGTGAGCAGAGGAAACATAGTTTAAGAGAAACCAAAATCAGGAAGCTCAGTCCTGAGTTGTTGGCTCGTACCATGGGTGTGCTGCGATACTGAATGAAGATCCCCCAGGACAACAGCACAGATAAATGTTCCCAGCAATGAGGTGGTTGTCAAGCAGATAACCAGAGGCTCATTGTAGGAAAGAAACACTTATTTCCTTAGGAACACATTCGTCACACTGGAAACTGGACCAGAAATCCTCTGGACAGCTGGTGCACTCCATGGAGTCTGGAGAAAAAGGGGAAGATGGGATAAATTGTTATGGTACAAAATTCAGAGTAATATTTGTCAGTTAACCAGATTTGTTACAACCACTTGGCCATTCATTAACCAATTAAATATATGTATGTGTGTGTAGACATCATTCATACTATTCTGCACAGTAAGTGATAGGAATAATAGGCTTATCATTGATAACTCCTGAAGTCTTATCATATCATCTCATATCATAAAGCAAACAAAGTATGTATTAAGTCATGTGATATGAGTTTGGAAGACTACATTTCAAAATGCCACGAAATCTAAACTAGTACAATGTTCACCTTTGGTGGCACTGTTGCTACAGATTTTAACCAGACTTGGATCAAACATGAAATCGATCACGGGAAATTATTATTCAGGTTTTTTAAATTCTATGATATTAGTTCACACCGATAATGACAAATACCAAAATACAGAGACAGTTGGTAACAGTTTGCGGTTTACAGCCGTCTCCCTTTTACATCACAGTAGGTGGTGGTGAAAGAAAGTTTCTCACCCGTTTTAAGCTGAGTCAGTTCTGATAAGGAGTTCTTCAGTGTCCCCTTGGAGAATGGTGTTGATAATTTATACTAAGTCAGGGGTTCTGTATCCATATGTATTTTCATGTCACAGAAAAACATGGTCTTTGATCATATTGAGAAGGTTAAGTGTCCTGGAAAATGGAGATGTGTAGGTAAAAGAAGGAAACTGCACCTTTCAACATGATAAAGGTCAGTTTCCTTTGTCAGTAGTTTGTCTCTGCAGTCTCGTGTGTGCTATACATCCCCCATTCATCCAGAAATTTGTTGTAAGGGAATGAATCTAATGTTTTTGCCACCTTATTTAAAAGGAATCGCATGGCCAAAACTTTAGAACAACCTCTTCTTCTAATGCACTCCAGTAGGACTCCACCACCCACTATGACCTCAATAATAAACACATTCTTACATTTCTGAAAGTCTGGACTTAAAAACTGAGAAATTACAACATTGTGCAAATAAAATTCATGCTGTATTAGATTGTACAGTTATACCTAATAAAGTGGCCACTGAGTGTATGTTCACTGTATGGTCCTGGCAGCTTTTTAGCCATCACCTCACTACTCTGCAGAACAGCAGCATTTGCAAATGTTGTGGCCAGTTTGTGCTTGCATATCTATGTGGAGAGAACTAGCGCTTTTAGAAAAGGAGACCAGTTATTTATTTCCTTGAAAAAGTCACAGTCTAGAATGTTTAACAAATACAATAGCACAAAAAAGTCTTTATTATGTATTTTTTTACTTTCATTTCCAAATGTCTTTTATGCCCCCTTTCCCATCATATGCTTCCTTGTATTCTTTGCTGGTCTCAGTACAATAATATAACATTTGGGAATAAAAATACAAATTAACAGTCCAAAACTGGAGGCCAGAATAGCAAATATCTCCACAGCAACACTGAACTTCCCAGGAGAGCTGACATATGCTGGAATAAAAGTGATCCACACTGCACAGAAGATCAACATGCTGAAGGTGATAAATTTGGCCTCATTAAAGTTATCAGGCAGTTTCCGAGCCAGAAAAGCAAGAATAAAACAGAATGTGGCCAGAACACCTATGTACCCAAGTACAGCCCAAAAGCCTAAAGTTGATCCCAGAGCACATTCTAAGATGATTTTGTCTTTGATTACTTTAAAATTCTTAAATGGAAAAGGAGGAGAAATTGTTAACCAGAGGATACATATTATAACCTGTATGAGAGTGAAAACCAGAACACTGAGTCTCTGCTGTGTTGGTCCAAACCATTTCATCACATTACTGCCTGGAAGTGAAGCCCTGAAGGCCATTAACACCACCATAGTTTTCCCCAGAACACAGGAGATACAGAGGACAAAGGTGATGCCAAATGCTGTGTGTCGCAGCATGCAGGACCACTCAGAGGGTCGGCCGATAAAGGTCAGAGAGCACAGGAAGCACAGAGTCAAGGAGAAGAGCAGCAGGAAGCTCAGCTCAGAGTTGTTGGCCCTGACAATAGGAGTTTTCCTGTATCTGAAGAAGATGAAGGCTACAACAGCAGTCATGCATGTTCCAAATAAAGATGCTGCAGTGAGCAGTGCTCCCATCATTTCTTCATATGATAGAAACTCTGCCTCCTTCTTTACACAGGCATCTCTTCTCTCATTGGACCAGAATTCAGGAGGACATTTCACACAGGTGATAGAATCTGACAAATAATTATAAAACAGATGTTACAGCATTTTACAGCAACTCTATGCATATAAGACAAGGCTGTACTATTTTACCTGATGCTACATGGAAAACTATGACAACCCATGACATAATCATTATTTACTTTATTACATGTTATTAGTGTTTGTATTTTTTGGTTTAGTTTTACTTTTACTCTGCAAACCAATATAATAATATAACTAACATTGTACCTAAAAGTACACCTCGGGGCAGACGTATAAAGGATGAATGCACAGAAATTGTGCATATTTTTTGTCCCACTTATGTATGTTTAAGTGGTCAAGTGGTTTTATTTTGTGTTATAAATCAGTGGTACCTGTGATATGGAATGGATAAATTTGAATTGGAATAAACCCCCATCAACACGTTACATTCATTACATTTTCCTCAGTATTCTTCCTGTTAGGGACATTTCTGCTTCCTGCTTGGCAAATTTTGGAAATGGAAGTAAGGCTTGTGCATGTGTGCTCACATTCATAGTGGATGAGATTTACAAAAAAAATCATGTGCCCATGTTTATATATCTAGCAAAAAGAATGCATATACAGTTTTAGTTGTGAATATTTATCCATCTGCATCTGTTAACATCTGACAACAAAACAAACTTAAGATTATTTTTCAGTAAAGAAAATGTTTTCTCATTAAGGCTGCAACTATTGTTTTTCCAAATACAGGGATCAGAGGTTGACAGCTTTTTTTAATTTTGTGATTTACTAAAATTGAAAACATTGCATTAAGTATCACTACACCTGTAATGTTGCTTATTTCTCCCTCTGCACATCTTATACAGTCATAGCAGCAGACAGGTTTTCCTTTCTGCAGAACTTTGTGAGTTCCTGGGGGACATTTCTCACTGCAAACTGACACAGGAACCTGTATGAAAAACAAGAGTATGAAAAAAATGTATTACTCTCTTTAAAAAGCTGTTCATGAAGTAGACCTTCTTTCAATTTTTAATGCTACGTTATAATTATACTATATTTGATAATGAAAGTGATTAAATTACACTTTACCTGTCTTGAGTTCTGAGTCCAAATAAAAAAATGATCTTGCAGACTCAGCTGTTTGTCTGCAGGTAAAGATGCATCATAAAGACCAACTATGACAAAGTTCTTAATTCCATTTTCTCTTAGCTGCCAGTTTATAATTTCATACTTTGCTGGTGGGTCTCCATTCTCATTAAAGTAAACTTCATCTCCTTCCTTTGTTCTGATATGAATCTTTCTTATACTTTGTAAAATCTAAAATGTCAAATATTTATTAAGTTAATTAGAGCAAATATTATTTAGGTTTGTTGATGCACAGCAAGATTTTATGCATCTTAATGTAAAAACTCACCATGAATGGATCCAGCTGCACATTGTAGCTGTATGTTTCATTACAGCCAAGAATATTATGAAGTGCATGGGCCACAGCATACACTCCTTTATAGGCATTGTTTAATATTGGCATACGAGACATATCTGTGAAGCTGTGTTTAAATCCACTCAGATCTTCATGTCCAGTACATTCTCTCTGATTCTCTGCTGATGACTTTGACTGATTGAACTTACAGCTAAATAATGTTTCCCAGAACTCTGTAAACAGTTTATTATCCCATGAATTGAGTGACTTCATATCAATAATAAACTCTTTCATGCCACTGACATGTGCTTTAGGGATAGACAGGCCTATGGCACCATCCAGAATATGATGTTGATCTCTTTCTGCAGTTTTGGAATCAAAGACCCAGGCCTCACTGCCTACCCACTGATACCCAGTTAGGTTGTGTTCAGACAACTTATACACTAATACCTCCATGTCCAAGCTAGACAGGAAAGCAACAATTACCTTAGAAGTGGAATACTTGATTATTTTAATTATTCTCTCTATTTTGTTTGGTGGATCTGTCCTAAAGAAAGACACAGAATACTCCAGACAGATGCCCAGCTGCTGTGCAGTTTCTGTGAATATAGCAATACCATTATTGCCATAATCATTATTGCTTCTTATAGCTCCAACCCAAGTCCAACCAAAGTGTTTGACCAACAGGGCCAGTGCTCTGCTCTGATAGTAGTCACTGGGTATGGTTCTGAGGAAGGATGGGTACTTGGTTTTGTCACTGAGACAAGCACAGGTGGCATAGGGGCTGATCTAAAAGATAAAAGAAATTACCTTCCAAAATAAAAATATACAAAGTCATTACATCAGCTGCTGCTACAGAATGCATTTTACAAATATACTTTCAAATTTACTAATCTTACCCACCATTGGGATATAAAAGGGTCCGATAAGAGTAGCTATAGCCAAGCTGGGAGACGAGGAGGTTTCTCCTATTATTGCCTGTACCTGTGCAGGTCTGGTACATGAAGCCTCTGATGGCACAGATACAACTTCATTACCATTAGCCAACGCCAGTCCAACCATCGCACTTTTGGCAATGGAGCTGCAAGTATCATATATTTTATATCCTAGAGAGATGCCAGGTAGTAGCTCTGTGCTGTTATTAATCTCTTCAATGGCAAATATCATAGCCAGGGCTGTCTGGAAGCCTCTGAAATTCAAACTTGATACAGTTTTAATACTTGTATCAACAAGTTGAAATAGAAACATAAAATTAATACATTAATCAGGGAATATATACATTTTCAAATCGATTTAAATTTTAATTAATTTGGTATCATTTTGTACCCATTGTGTAAGATAAAATAAACATTAAATAGCTTTTTACAGTATAATTTACCTGGTGCATTCCAGTGGCAGTGGCTTGGTTGTGTAGGTTTCCTGTCTGTCTTTCCAGCTAGTGTGGAATGAAAAGACTCCCCCTAAAATAAAGTCACCATCTTTAAATAACTGCAGGTTCTCAGGATCCCCTCTGTGCCAGCACACAGACTCCTGTGCCTGATCAGATGCCACTAACAACAGGTAGAAAAGTGCCCAGCCCCAGATTGGCCACTTGTGTATAGAAGTCATACTGTCAGAGAGAATCACACAAATGGTTGAATCAGATGTATGTTATACCGAGCTTGTGTGTGCTTTTATACTATATGATCACTTATAAATATTGTTGGTTCATGTGTATGTACAATACAAGGAGGGGTGAGGAAGGAGGCAACAAGTTGTTGTAAATAGATCACAAAACACACCATAAATGAAAAACACATTTCTAAAAATATTTGAGCACAGAATAATTGTCAAATCAAATCTGCATGTTAAATTGTACTTCTAGTACTGGCTGCCTGACAAATCTTCCTGATCAGTTTTTACAGATATTCAAGTGGGGATGCCCTTAAATTGATCATGCAGGGGACATAACTGGTTTCCATTTTAGATTTTTTGTGAGCTTAACTAAACAATAACATAGTTGTGAGCTGAATGTTTAAATTTTATTTTCCCAGGTATTTAAATTTTAACTTTTTTTTTTTTGCTTACTACGAACATTACAAAAGTGTTCTTGATAGAAAAAAAGAACCGTAACACTTACAGAATGGCAGCTCAGTCTCCACTAGATTGGCTTGAGCATATATTACTGGCCTTGAAAGAGAGGGTCTCCAGCAGCTTGTGATGGTTTAGCATTCTCATAGTAACACAGGGTATCCAGCCATAGTCTTGAAGGACAGTAAAGAAAAAAGTGTAACCATGCACCATCAGCCATGTTCAAAAGTTAAAAGTAATAAAGTTAATTTACCTGCACAGCATTCTAAGAAATGCAGAGACAAACATAGCTTGACTCTGTGAAATATATGGTGGTGGGGTTGGGATTTGCACTTTGTCAAACTTCTAAAAATCTGGAGATGCTAAAAAGCAGAAAACATTGTGTATGAGTAAAGATAGTGTTAGTGATAATTCTTTAAAATTCCAATAATTGAATAAAGGATAGGATATTTGTATAGATCCAACTATCCCTGCATTACCCACTCCTGACTACCTGAATCAATTGTGTTCAGTCAATCAGAAGCTGAAAGATACCAATTTACTTCTGCACTCCACTCTTATCTTAGTCAGTGTCCTCCAGCAGCTGATTGATTAAAAAAACACCCTATCCAGGGAGTACATAGTAGATTCCGGCCAGGTGAGAAACAAGGACTATTCTAGAGGATATAACTGGGTCCCCTAGTCGACTTTCCCTCAGACCAAAGAAGCTGCTTCGATGAAATGTTTACAACCACGAAAAAAGTCCAGTTGACCTGACAGACAACATTCACCAACATATTCCAAGGATAGTTGGAAAACAAGCAGCGGACAGTTGCTCTCATAAATGACACTCATTCCTCTGGTCCAAAAGCATCTAATGTCTCAACTACAGGCAAACACATCATTAACAATAGTGTTTCTTTGTTTTCTCTTTGTTTTCTTTCCTTTTTTGTGATTTAAATTTCTGATCAGTAGAAAATAACATACATTTATACAAACGTGACTTTTTCTGTCAAAATGAAATCTTAATTATCTGATTACATGTTATAAATATCAAAAGCTATGAAATTAGAAAGTGATTAGTGAGATGTGCGTTTATTTTTACTTTACAATTATTTTATTTTTTTATTTTTGGATTCCTGAATGTCTTTGTATTATTTGCTGGTCTCAGTATAATAATATAACATTTCGGAATAAAATTACAAATTAACAGTCCAAAACTGGCCAGAAAAGCAAATATCTCTACAGTAACACTTAAATTTCCAAGAGAGCTGACATATGTTGGAATAAAAGTGATATATGTACAGATGCTAAGTAATATGTAATATGTTGGTATGTGTTGGTATATGTAAGTAATATGTTGTAGTTAATCTGACTTTATCAAGTGATCCCACAGGTAATTACTGTTCACACATGACAGGTGCTTTCAGTGTTTTAGTGACTTGTACAGGCCACTTTGTTTTAGTATCAGTTTCATTCAAATGTGGTTGGACTTTGATGTAAAAACAAGGAGATGTCACTCCATGGTAATTATGTCTGTTTTCTGCCTCTCCTACAAAAGGCAGCTAGGTTTTTTAACAGCTAATCTGACCAATCTACACACAATGATAAAATCATTCAGCACATTCACTGTTAAATAAATAGTCTAAACGTGATGAGCTCATTGACATCAGTGGGAGATGGTTGTTGTAGTTTAGCCAACAACTGACATTCACTGTTAAATAAATAAATAAATATAATATAATATAATATTATATATATATATATATATATATATATATATATATATATATATATATATATATATATATATATATATATATATACCAGATTGTCTGCATCCTCACTGCAACCTTCCAGCTTTCGTTGAGTTCATCATCGCTATCTACGGTTCGGACCACGCTATGTTTATTGACCTCACTCTGCGACTCTGGTTTTTGTGAGTAACCGCTTCCTATTGATTCTCTGTTGCTGACCACATGAATTACTAAGGATTATGAGTACTGTTATCTGCCCGTGAAGAATCAAGATAGTCACAAGCCCTTTTAACCGCGTCATTTTAAGGTGAAGGTTTACCACATTATATCTGCTTTAATCATGCCATGTGATTATCTGTCTACTACTTTATGCAGTCCAGAGCTAAGGGAATATTCTTGGCCTAGTGCACTTTGTGTCGTTTGGAGTTTTGATATTGTGTCACTAAGAGGAATTTGGAGTTCTTATCACTTCAGGGATTGGAGATTCACCACTTCTACGTTCCCCACACTCACTACCATTTTTTTCAATTTTTTTCCACAGCCTTAGACGTAGGAGGACGGTCAAAGTAAAACCTCAAATTAAACCAATCATCTGAGTCACACCACCACCTACGCCACTTCCAGTTCCTGTCTTTGAGTCGCCTGACATCACCTCCGCTTCTACTTCTGATCCTGTTCCTGACTTCAAGCGGGTCAACGCTGCCTCCAGTTCTGTTCCTGTTCCTGTCTCTGAGTGAGTCAACGCCGCCTCCGGCTCTTGTCCTGTCCATGTTTGTCCTGTCCCTGTTCATCCTGTCCCTGTTCGTCCAGGTCCTGTCCTGATGCCGGGTCAGCTTTCCTTCATCCGGCTCCAGTTCCTGCTTGTCCTGTTCCTGTCTCTGGGTTGGTGGGTGTCTACGCCGCCGCCGGTTCTGGCTCAGTTCCTGTTCCTGTCTCCGAGCAGGTCGACGCCGCCTTCGCTTCTCATCCTGTTCCTGTCTCCAGGCGGCTCAACCGATCCTGCCTCCGGGTCGCTCGATACCTCGCCTGGCCTTGACTCAGATCCTGCTCCGGCACCTGCCTCCGGGTCGCTCGACTCCTCGCCTGTCCTCAACTCAGATCCTGTTCCGGCACCTTCCTTCTGGTCTGATGGTCCGCCTGGCCCTGATCCTGTTCCTGCTTCCAGTCCGGCAGACACTGCCACCTGTTCTGGATCTGACTCTGACTCTGTTCCTGTTCCTGGCTCCAGGTCGGCTGTCATCTCACCTTTTGCTGAGTTTGTGGGTCAGCTGACATTCTTTCAGGTCCAGGTCCTGGTCCTCCATTGCTGGATCACAGCCATCGTCGCCGACCTACTGTTTGGCCCCCAGAGGGCTTCAGTCGTCATTGCCGGCCTCCTGCCAGGCCTTCTGCCCGGCCTCCTGCCAGACCTACTGTCCGGCCCCCTGAGGGCTTCAGCCATCATCGCCAGTCTCCTGTCCGCCCCCCGGAGGGCTTCAGCTGTCGTCGCCAGCCTGCTGTCCAGCCTCCTGCTCAACCTACTATGGACCAGCTGCCCAGGGTAGGGACAGCTCAACAACTATATTTTCTGCCTAGTCGTTGTTTTAAGTCATAGTCATCTAGTGTTGCCTCCTTTGAAATAAAATTACTTATATTTCACATACCTCTCTCTGTGTTACTTTTGGGTCCACATACAAAAACCTGACAGTTTGTCTCTGTGTGTGCTATATATCCCTCACTCATCCAGTAATTGGTCGAAGGGGGATGGTGTTTTGGCCACCCTATTTAAAATGAATGAGGTGGGCAAAACTTTAGAACCAACTCTTATAATGCACTACAGTACGACTCCACCACCCACTATGATTTTAATAATAAACACATTCTCAGCATTCTGAAAGTTTGGAAATTAATAACTGAGAAAATACAACATTGTACAAATAGAATTCACGGCAGAGGTGCTGTATTAAATTGCATTTGATTGTACAGTTATACCTAATAAGGTGACCACTGAGTGTATGGTCCTGGCAGCTTTTCAGCCACCATCTCACTACTCTGCAGAGCAGCATTGGCAAATGTTGTGGCCAGTTTGTGCTTTGCATATCTATGTGGAGAGAACTAGCACTTTTACAAAAGGGGGCCAGTTATTTATTTCCTGGTAAAAGTCAAAAGAGTGTTTAAAAATTAGAACAGCATTAAAAGGTCTTTATTATAATTTTTTTTTACTTAAGATTTCCAAATGTCTTTTATGCCCCCTTTCCCATCATATGCTTCTTTGTATTCTTTGCGGGTTTCAGTATAATATAACATTTTGGAATAAAAATACAAATTAACAGTCCAAAACTGGAGGCCAGAATAGCAAATATCTCCACAGCAACACTGAACTTCCCAGGAGAGCTGACATATGCTGGAATAAAAGTGATCCACACTGCACAGAAGATCAACATGCTGAAGGTGATAAATTTGGCCTCATTAAAGTTATCAGGCAGTTTCCGAGCCAGAAAAGCAAGAAGAAAACAGAATGTGGCCAGAACACCTATGTACCCAAGTACAGCCCAAAAGCCTAAAGTTGATCCCAGAGCACATTCGAAGATGATTTTGTCTTTGGTTTCCTTTAAATTCTTAAAAGGAAAAGGAGGAGAAATTGTTAACCAGAGGATACATATTAAAAGCTGTATGAGAGTGAAAACCAGAACACTGAGTCTCTGCTGTGTTGGTCCAAACCATTTCATCACATTACTGCCTGGAAGTGAAGCCCTGAAGGCCATTAACACCACCATAGTTTTCCCCAGAACACAGGAGATACAGAGGACAAAGGTGATGCCAAATGCTGTGTGTCGCAGCATGCAGGACCACTCAGAGGGTCGGCCGATAAAGGTCAGAGAGCACAGGAAGCACAGAGTCAAGGAGAAGAGCAGCAGGAAGCTCAGCTCAGAGTTGTTGGCCCTGACAATAGGAGTTTTCCTGTATCTGAAGAAGATGAAGGCTACAACAGCAGTCATGCATGTTCCAAATAAAGATGCTGCAGTGAGCAGTGCTCCCATCATTTCTTCATATGATAGAAACTCTGCCTCCTTCTTTACACAGGCATCTCTTCTCTCATTGGACCAGAATTCAGGATGGCAATGAACACAGGTGATGGAATCTAACAAATGATAAAAGTTGGTGTCACTTGTTGGTGTCACTTCTGCACAATATATATATTTTTTCTTTTATGGACAAATACCCTGGTTATTAATAAATTAGTTATTAATTAAAATATTTCTTTTATCACTACTCTGCATATAAGTCAAGTCAGTACTATTTTACCTGATGCTACATGGAAAACTATTACAACCCATCACATAATCATTATTTACTTTATTACATGTTATTAGTGTTTGTATTTTTTTGGTTTAGTTTTACTTTTACTCTGCAAACCAGTATAATAATAGAACTAACATTGTACCTAAAAGTACACCTTGGGGCAGACGTATAAAGGATGAATGCACAGAAATTGTGCATATTTCTTGTCCCACTTATGTATGTTTAAACACAGAATGTACAGGAAACACTGGCATACATTAGACCATGTGAATAAGGCTTGTGCATGTGTGCTCAAATTCATAGTGGATGAGATTTACAAAACAAAATCATGTGCACATGTTTATATATCTAGCAAAATAATGCATATACAGTTTTAGTTGTGAAAATGTATGCATCTGCATCTGTTTACACATCTGACCCATTGACTAGAAAACAACACAAACTTAAGAAAGTTCTTCCTCAGTAAATGAAAATTATTTCTCATGAAGGCTGCAACTATTGTTTTTCCAAATATAGGGATCAGAGGTTGACAGCTTTTTAGCGATTTACTATAATGCAAAACATTGCATTAAGTATCACTACACCTGTAATGTTGCTTATTTCTCCCTCTGCACATCTTATACAGTCATAGCAGCAGACAGGTTTTCCTTTCTGGAGAACCTTGCGAGTTCCTGGGGGACATTTCTCACTGCAAACTGACACAGGAACCTGAACAAGAATGTGACAAAACTGTATTAGAACTCTCTTTAAAAAGCTGTTTATGAAGTAGACCTTCTTTCAATTTGTAATGCTATGTTATAATTATACTGCATTTGATAATAATTACACCTGTTTTGAGTTCTGAGTCCAAATATAAAATGGATCTTGCACACTCAGCTGTTTGTCTACAGGTAAAGATCCATGATAAAGACCAACTTTGACAAAGTCCACAATGCCATTTTTTGTCATCTGCCAGTTTATAATTTCATACTTTGCTGGTGGGTCTCCTTTCTCATCAAAGTAAACTTCATCTCCTTCCTTTGTTTTGATATGAATCTTTCTTATGCTTTGTAAAATCTAAAAGGTCAAATATTTATTAAGTTGATTAGAATGAATATTGTGCAGATCTGTTTTCACAACAATTATATAGTACACAGCAACATTTTATGCATCTTCATGTAAAAACTCACCATGAATGGATCCAGCTTCACCTTGTGGCTGCATGTTACATTACAGCCAAGAATATTATGAAGTGCATGGGCCACAGCATACACTCCTTTATAAGCATTGTTGAATATGGGCATAAGTGACATATCAGTAAAGCTGTGCTGGATTCCATTTAGATCTTCATGTCCAGTACATTCTTTCTTATTCTCTGCTGATGACTTTGACTGATTGAACTTACAGCTAAATAACGTTTCCCAGAACTCTGTAAACAGTTTTTTATCCCATGAATTGACTGGCTTCACATCTATAATAAACTCTTTCATCCCACTGACATGTGCTTTGGGGATGGCCAGGCCTATGGCACCATCCAGAATATGATGTTGATCTCTTTCTGCAGTTTGGGAATCAATGATCCAGGACTCACTGCCTACCCACTGGTACCCAGTTAGGTTGTGTTCAGACAACTTATACACTAATACCTCCATGTCCAAGCTAGACAGGAAAGCAACAATTACCTTAGAAGTGGAATACTTGATTGTCTTAATTATCTTCTCAATTTTGTTTGGTGGATCTGTCCTAAAGAAAGATACAGAATACTCCAGACAGATGCCCAGCTGCTGTGCAGTCTCTGTGAATGTAGCCATACCAATATTGCCATAATCATTATTGCTTCTTATAGCTCCAACCCAAGTCCAACCAAAGTGTATGACCAACTGGGCCAGTGCTCTGCTCTGATAGTAGTCACTGGGTATGGTTCTGAGGAAGGATGGGTACTTGGTTTTGTCACTGAGACAAGCACAGGTGGCAAAGGGGCTGATCTAAAAGATAAAGAAAATTACCTTCCAAGATGAAAATATACAAACTCATCACATGTCAGCTGCTACTACAGAATACAAATATACTTTTAAATTCACTAATCTTACCCACCATTGGGATATAAAAGGGCCCGATGACAGTAGCTATAGCCAAGCTCGGAGACGAGGAGGTTTCTCCTATTATTACCTGTACCTGTGCAGGTCTGGTACATGGATCCTCTAAAGGCACAGATACAACTTCATTACCATTAGCCAAGGCCAGTCCAACCATCACACTTTTGGCAATGGAGCTGCAAGTATCATATATTTTATATCCCAGAGAGATGCCAGGTAGTAGCTCTGTGCTTTTATTAATCTCTTCAATGGCAAATATCATAGCCAGGGCAAACTGGAAGCCTCTGAAATTCAAACTTGATACAGTTTTAATACTTGTATCAACAAGTTGAAATAGAAACAATGTAACAACAGTAATTGAAGGCATTTTATAACATTAATAAATTCATCAGTGAATATATACATTTTCACATTGATTGGCCACTTGTGTATAGAAATCATACTGTCAGAGAGAATCACACAAATGGTTGAATCAGTTGTATGTGAGCTTGTGTGTGTATTTATACATTTTGGATCACTTACAAAATGTTGTTGGTTCACGTATGTGTATGTACAATACAAGGAGGGGTGAGGAAGGAGGCGTCCACACACTAAAACATCTTGTACATTTGTTTCAAATATCTTTGCTGTATGTTCATGTGTATTCTCCCATTACAATATGTAATTAACATTTCTTCTTTTAATAAACACATCTAAAGTCATTATTACATGAAAATACAAACCTGTAACTACTCATTTATATGTACTATATATACTTCCAAGAAAAGTTTTGGAAACACGTACACATTGTTGTATTTCTAATATCTTTTTTGGTTTTAATTCAATCAAATGGTTGTAAATACATCACAAAACACACCATAAATGAAAAACAATTCATTTTTAAGAATATTTGAGCACAGAATAATTGTCAAACCAAATCTGCATGTTAAACTGTAATTTTAGTACTGCCTGCCTGACAAATCCTCCTGATCAGTTTTTTACAGAAATTCAAGTGGAGATACCCTTAAACTGATCATGCAGGGGACATAACTGGTTTGAATATTTGATTTTTTGTGAGCTTAAGTAACCAATAACTTAGTCGTCTATGAAATGTTTATATTTCATTTTCTCAAGTATTTAAATTTCATAGAAATAAAAGAAATGTAACACTTTGGCTCAGCATATATTACTGGCCTTGAAACAGAGGGTCTCCAGCAGCTTGTGATGAGTCAGCATTCTCATAGTAACACAGAGTATCCAGCCATAGTCTGAAAAGAAAGTAAAGAAAAAAATGTGTAAAGACTATACAGACTATACAGCATTCTAAGAAATGCAGAGCAAAATGTAGGTTGACCCTGTGAAATGTCTGGTGGGCGGGGGGGCTCGAATTTGCAACAGCCTTCAGGATCCTTTTGTTGATTAGCACCTTGTCCAGCTTGTAGAATTTTGGAGATGCTAACAAGCAGACAGCATTGTGTATTACTAAAAATAGTGTTAGTGATAATTCCAATAATTAAATAGAGTATTACTTGTGTTTTTTAGGATATATCTGTAGATCACTGATACTCCAGGCCTATCCAACTATCCCTGCATTACACACTGCTGACTACCTGAATCAATTGTGTTCAGTCAATCAGAAGCTGAAAGATACCAATTCACTTTGTCTTCTGCACTCCACTCTTATCTTAGTTAGTGTCCTCCAGCCACTGATTGATTGAAAACATTCAATCCAGGTAATTCTAGACAGTAGATTCAGGCCAGGTAAGAAACAAGGACTATTCTAGAGGATGTAACTGGGTCCCCTAGCCAACTTTTCCTCAGACTGAATAAGCTGCTTCGATGACATATTTATAAGCAAGAAAGGAGAAGTCCAGTTGACCTGACTGAAAACGTTCACCAACATAATCCAAGGATAGTTGGAAAACAAGCAGCGGACAGTTGCTCTCATAAATGACACTCGTTCCTAAGGTGTCAACTACAGTAGTCGTCATTAACAATAGTGTTTCTTTCTTTTTTCTTTTTCTTTTCGTTTTTTGTTATTTAAACTTCTGACCAGTAGAAAATAGGATACATTTATCCAAACATGACTTTGTCTGTCAAAATAAAATTTTAATTAGCTGATTATATGTTATACATATCAAAAGCTGTAAAATTAGTAAAGGATCAGTAAGTGTGTGTATTTATTTATACTTTACATACATTTAGTTTAAGATGATTGTATATTACATTGTATGACATATTAGTATCCATGCATACTATTAAAAAATTGTGTGATACAGTACTGTCTAAAATTTTGAATTGCACTAGAATTGTTTCGCCACCGTAAAAGTTTATTTGGGATTTCAGATGGTCTTTTAATTTACTTTCCCCATCATATTCTTTTTCGTATTTTCCTCTGGTCTCAGTACGATAATATAACATTTTGGAATAAAAATACAAATTAACAGTCCAAAACTGGAGGCCAGAATAGCAAATATCTCCACAGCAACACTGAACTTCCCAGGAGAGCTGACATATGCTGGAATAAAAGTGATCCACACTGCACAGAAGATCAACATGCTGAAGGTGATAAATTTGGCCTCATTAAAGTTATCAGGCAGTTTCCGAGCCAGAAAAGCAAGAATAAAACAGAATGTGGCCAGAACACCTATGTACCCAAGTACAGCCCAAAAGCCTAAAGCTGATCCCAGAGCACATTCTAAGATGATTTTGTCTTTTATTACTTTAAAATTCTTAAAAGGAAAAGGAGGAGAAATTGTTAACCAGAGGATACATATTAAAAGCTGTATGAGAGTGAAAACCAGAACACTGAGTCTCTGCTGTGTTGGTCCAAACCATTTCATCACATTACTGCCTGGAAGTGAAGCCCTGAAGGCCATTAACACCACCATAGTTTTCCCCAGAACACAGGAGATACAGAGGACAAAGGTGATGCCAAATGCTGTGTGTCGCAGCATGCAGGACCACTCAGAGGGTCGGCCGATAAAGGTCAGAGAGCACAGGAAGCACAGAGTCAAGGAGAAGAGCAGCAGGAAGCTCAGCTCAGAGTTGTTGGCCCTGACAATAGGAGTTTTCCTGTATCTGAAGAAGATGAAGGCTACAACAGCAGTCATGCATGTTCCAAATAAAGATGCTGCAGTGAGCAGTGCTCCCATCATTTCTTCATATGATAGAAACTCTGCCTCCTTCTTTACACAGGCATCTCTTCTCTCATTGGACCAGAATTCCGGCAGACATTTCATACAGGTGATAGAATCTGACAAATGAAAAGTCAGGCGTCAGGTGCCAAAATTCCTTTAATCACAACTTTGGATATAAGTTAAGTCAGTACTATTTTTCCTGATGCTACATGGATAACTATATGACAACCCATGACATAATCATTATTTACTTTATTACATGTTATTAGTGTTTTTAGTTTTTTAAATTTTTGGTTTAGTTTTCCTTTTAATTTGCAAACCACAATATTCTTTTTCATGAAGGCTGCAACTATTCTTTTTTCTAATATAGGCATCAGTGGTTGACAGCTTTTTTTTTATTTTGTGGTATACTAAAATTCAAATCATTGCATTAAGTATTACTACACCTGTTATGGTGCTTATTTCTCCCTCTGCACATCTTATACAGTCATAGCAGCAGACAGGTTTTCCTTTCTGGAGAACTTTGTGAGTTCCTAGGGGACATTTCTCATTGCAAACTGAGACAAGAACCTGAACAAGAATGAGAAAAATGTACTAGAACTCACTTTAAAAAGCTGTTCATGATGTAGACCTTCTTTAAATTTTTAATGCTATGTTATAATTATACTGTATTTGTTAATGACAGTGATTAAATTACACTTTACCTGTTTTGAGTTCTGAGCCCAGATTAAAGACTTATATTGCAGACTCAGCTGTTTGTCTGCAGGTAAAGATGCATCATAAAGACCAACTACGACAAAGTTCTTAATTCCATTTTCTCTTAGCTGCCAGTTTATAATTTCATACTTTGCTGGTGGGTCTCCATTCTCATTAAAGTAAACTTCATCTCCTTCCTTTGTTTTGATATGAATCTTTCTTATGCTTTGTAAAATCTAAAAGGTAAAATATTTATTAAGTTAATTAGAGCAAATATTATTTAGGTTTGTTGATGCACAGCAAGATTTTATGCATCTTAATGTAAAAACTCACCATGATTGGATTCAGCTGCACCTTGTAGTTACATGTTTTGTTACAGCCAAGAATATTATGAAGTGCATGGGCCACAGCATACACTCCTTTATAGACATTGTTTAATATGGGCATAAGTGACATATCAGTAAAGCTGTGCTGCAATCCACTCAGATCTTCATGTCCAGTACATTCTCTCTGATTCTCTGCTGATGACTTTGACTGATTGAACTTACAGCTAAATAACGTTTCCCAGAACTCTGTAAACAGTTTTTTATCCCATGAATTGACTGGCTTCACATCAATAATAAACTCTTTCATCCCACTGACATGTGCTTTGGGGATGGCCAGGCCTATGGCACCATCCAGAATATGATGTTGATCTCTTTCTGCAGTTTGGGAATCAAAGACCCAGGCCTCACTGCCTACCCACTGATACCCAGTTAGGTTGTGTTCAGACAACTTATACACTAATACCTCCATGTCCAAGCTGGAGAGGAAAGCAACAATTACCTTAGAAGTGGAATACTTGATTGTTTTCATTATCTTCTCTATTTTGTTTGGCAGATCTGTCCTAAAGAAAGATACAGAATACTCCAGACAGATGCCCAGCTGCTGTGCAGTTTCTGTGAATATAGCCATACCATTATTGCCATAATCATTATTGCTTCTTATAGCTCCAACCCAAGTCCAACCAAAGTGTTTGACCAACAGGGCCAGTGCTCTGCTCTGATAGTAGTCACTGGGTATGGTTCTGAGGAAGGATGGGTACTTGGTTTTGTCACTGAGACAAGCACAGGTGGCAAAGGGGCTGATCTAAAAGATAAAGAAAATTACCTTCCGAGATGAAAATATACAAACTCATCACACGTCAGCTGCTGCTACAGAATGCATTTTACAATATACTTTTAAATTTACTAATCTTACCCACCATTGGGATATAAAAGGGTCTGATGACAGTAGCTATAGCCAAGCTGGGAGACGAGGAGGTTTCTCCTATTATTGCCTGTACCTGTGCAGGTCTGGTACATGGAGCCTCTAAAGGCACAGACACAACTTCATTACCATTAGCCAAGGCCAGTGCAACCATCACACTTTTGACAATGGAGCTGCAAGTGTCATACATTTTATATCCCAGAGAGATGCCAGGTAGTAGCTCTGTGCTGTTATTAATCTCTTCAATGGCAAATATCATAGCCAGGGCTGTCTGGAAGCCTCTGAAATTCAAACTTGATACAGTTTTAATACTTGTATCAACAAGTTGAAATAGAAACAATGTAACAACAGTAAATAAAGGAATTTCATAAAATTAATACATTAATCAGGGAATATATACATTTTCAAAATTATTTAAATTTTAATGGTTTGGTAACATTTCGTACCCATTGTGTAAGGTAAAATAAACCTTTTTAGCTTTTTTACAGCATAATTTACCTGGTGCATTCCAGTGGCAGTGGCTTGGTTGTGTAGGTTTCCTGTCTGTTCTTCCAGCTAGTGTGGAATGAAAAGACTCCCCCTAAAATAAAGTCACCATCTTTAAATAACTGCAGGTTCTCAGGATCCCCTCTGTGCCAGCACACAGACTCCTGTGCCTGATCAGATGCCACTAACAACAGGTAGAAAAGTGCCCAGCCCCAGATTGGCCACTTGTGTATAGAAGTCATACTGTCAGAGAGAATCACACAAATGGTTGAATCAGATGTATGTGAGCTTGTGTGTGTGTATTTATACATTTTGGATCACTTACAAAATGTTGTTGGTTCACGTATGTGTATGTACAAAACAAGGAGGGGTGAGGAAGGAGGCGTCCACACACAAAAACATCTTGTACATTTGTTTTAAATATCTTTACTGTATGTTCATGTGTATTCTCCCATTACAATATTTAATTTAACAGATACAGATGCCCCCCATGAAAATTACTGGGGGACAGTTGGACACTCCCCCAATTTCTGGGGAAATGATCTCACATGGGACGGGCCCACTACACAGCACGCCAAAAACAATTGGGGGACACTATCTAAGACCTAGAACTAATAAAAAAGCGGGGACACACATGCGGGTACCATTACTGGGACAGGTTATATGTAAACCATGGTCTATGACAGACATGAACATGATAATGAAAAAAATGCCTAAAAGGCTCTCCTCATGGGCCCAGTTCACCAACGGATTGAAGGTCACAGTGGGAGACTGGAGAGCTTTGGTGGGAAAGCAAACTAATCGATTTGACATGCAACAATTAGAAGCTCACGCACAAGTGGAAGATGTCCCAGACGATAGAATATTCGCACCCTACACCACAGATATACGGTTAGCTATGAGACAGAAATATCCAAGTTCTAAGGCTCCAGTAACCACAAAATTTACATTAAAGCAAGGAGAAAAACCCTCAGCGTCCCTGGCTGGAGCACAGGGAGAGTGGTTAGATCACACAGGCATAGATCCACACGTCGACCAGGTACAGGAAACCATGTTCAGGGGAGAAGTGTTAGCTGGCGTACACAAAAAGTAAAAGATGCAATGGAGGGAAACCCGAAAATCCCAGGCTGCACCACGGAGACTTGGGAAAGGCACCTCCGCCACCGCTTGCAGAGATGCATGCAGTTGTTAAAGCTACAGCTAGGAGAAGCTAGAAAAAAGGTAAAGGATGAAAAGAAAGGGAAGAAACAAATGGTGCAACAAAGTACTGAAGTCCCCATTGAACCCCAGTATCCAGATCTATATCCAATCCCTGAATAGGGACTGTATCTAACGTATCGAGGTCACGGTCCTGCAGTATATCCACCAGGACCACGTATGAGCAGGTTCCCATATTATAACGGGAGTAGGGGGCGTGGAGGCTGCATGGGAGGCAGAGGTGGAAACCAGGGGGGAAACTGGGTCTGCCATAGCTGTGGCCAACCTGGTCACTTTAGGCAAGACTGTCTCGCCAGTCCATATGCTTTGCAACAACAACAGGGCTATGGACCACCTGCAAGAGGCCGTGGTGTGACTCGTGGGGGAGGGAACCAGCATATGGCTCCGAACCCAACTGCAGCTCCTCGAGGATAGTTCCCAATGGGAACATATGACGAAGAAGGCAAATTCTGAAGGTGTCCACAGAAACCCAGCCACATGGGAATGGCAGACCCCATGCTGGCACTGAAGGTTGATGGACAAAACCTGCCTTTTCTGGTTGACACAGGAGCCACCCACTCAACTCTGTGTGGCGACCTGTCACCAGCGCAGATTTCTACAAAACTGTTATGGATTTTTCTGGGGTACCAACGCAGCTGCCACTCACTAAGCTATGCCAAGTCAAGGTGCTGGTACAAACACTGAGTGATTGAACCTGAAAACCCGTTGGTCAAGCCAAACGTGGGCCTATATTCTCTATACCTGCAATGGAAACCTTGGCTGAACATGCTGGCACCTTATGTTCCCCCACCGGACCCATAACATGTGACCTTGTATTATGATAGGAATAATGATTGGGTACAAAGGACAGGAAGGTGTAGCAACACATGTACAGTTGTCACCAGAACAGGAAAAGTGGTATAAAATGGCAGAGGAGGCACTTCCACACGTCACGTTGGCGTTTAGCCCTGGTCACCAACCAAAAGATTTAGGGCCTATGGTGCGTAAACTACACACAGCATCAGATTGGCAGGACACACAGATTCCCAGTTACAGTTCTCTCCTGCAAATAATGCATATTTAGTAAAAACGCCTGCTACTGACACTGCACTCCTGACACATCAAATCATCTCCAGATACCATGGTCACCTTAGAATAGACCACGAGCAGGCTGCAACCTTATTAGACTCATTGCCCATGCAGCTATGGTCCACGTCAGCAACTGATGTAGGATTCTGTCCTGCTATACCACCAATTACATTTCAATTGAAAACATACATATACTCCCATTTGGCAACCTCAATACCCCCACAAGCCAGCTGCTCGTGAGGGAATTAAACCAACCATAGAAGGCCTCATTAAACGTGTCTTACAGCCTTCTAACTCCACATGAAACACACCCATCCTACCTGTAGAAAACCAAAACACAGGAAAATATTGCATGGCACATGATCTTAGACATATTAACAACATTACAGCAATACCCAAACTCCCAGTGCCCAACCCTTTCACAGCCTTGGCTGCTGTTACTCCTGACCATCAGTGGTTCACATGTATCGACCAGGCTAATGCGTTCTTTTGTTTACCATTGGCCCAGGAGTGAAGGGAATGGTTCTCCTTTACCCATGAAGACCAGCAATTGCGATACAATAAATTACCACAGGTTTTGCATTGTCTCCTGGACTGTTCAACCATGCATTGAAAAGGTTGCTGAAGGAATGTCCCTTACCTGATGGAGCGGTTCATGTATAGTATGTTGATGATTTGTTATTAGCAGCCACTACAGTGGATGTTTGCCTTACAGCCACCAAAGCTGTCCTGCTCCACCTTTTAAGGGCAGGGTTCAAAGTCAGCCATACAAAATTCCAGTGTTGTAGGAAAGAGGTTATCTTTTTAGGTAGAATTGTCACCTCTTTAGGATCAGGCGTGTTTACAGTTGGATGTTGTTTCAGGCATAACACAGAAGATGCCAAGTGGTGATAAAATGTCTGATAGATGATTACATCCCTAGAGACGGGTTCCCAAAAGTTATCAGATCGGACAATGATACACATTTCTAAAACAAAGACGTGGCTGAGGTAGAACAAGTACTGTGTCTCACACACCATTATGGCACAGTGTATCACCCACAATCCCAGGGAAAAGTAGAGAGGATGAGCCAAAATCTGAAAAACAAAATCAGCAAAATTTATAGACAGACAAACACGACCTGGGTCGAGGCACTGCCGATGCCGCTAATGGCCATTAGAGGAGCAGTAAATAGAGCAGTAAAGGAGCTGTAAATAGCACAGATTTCACCCCATATGAGTTGTTAACAGGAAGGCAGATGCCAGGCCCAGGGTCTCAATTGAGTCCAATAAGTGAAACAGTTGTTAGTATGCATTACAAACCATACTTTGAACGACTAAAATTGTTGGTATCTACTTTCTCCAAACAGATTGCAGACCAGCACCAGCAGCGGGGAATAGCTTCACAATAGCTGAATTACGTGAGACTCATGATCATCAGAGTGGTCAGAGCTACGCTGGACAGGACTATTCTTTTTATTGGACTCAATACCAATTTTATTGGACTCAATTTACCATTCGAAGTGGTGGAGAGAATATCGCACTGGAGTATGACAACGCCTGCTGAAGAGCCTCAGAGAAGTGTTGAGCAAATTCAAAAACACAATTGTCTCCTTGGAGACACAAGACATTGAGTGTTGAACGGTTATATAGAAGGTTACAACCTCTCAAATACAAGTCTGTGTGTTTGATACAAGCATTAGCTTAGAAAGACAGTGTCACAATGTTTTCCAGAAAGCCTTGGTCTAATCTTCGTGGAAAGGGTAAGATCAGTGTAGGAGTCATTCTAGGAGTAGGACAGTGTGTAGCTCTGGGACTGATGATTTGAGAAGAAGTCAAAACAAAACAGACACAAGCAGGTAGCCGCAGGCTTTAAGAACATTCCCATATTGTCAGCCCTCTTCCCGGTAATGCCCAATAAAAATGTAGATCGCATCAACTACCTATATTCTAATTTACTTCGCCTGATTAACCTTACCAGGAGCGCAGTAGAAAGGTTAGCAGAACAATTGGGAGCCACTTCCCTCATGGCCGTTCAAAACAGATTAGCTCTGGACATGTTGCTGGCTGAAAAAGGGGGAGTCTGCTCCATGTTTGGTGACTGGTGTTGTACATTCATCCCTAACAATACAGCTCCAGATGGATCTGTACAAAAAGCTCTAGAAGGGTTGAGAACCCTGTCTCAGGAGATGCAAGACCAACCTCAATGTATATGTCTCCAAATAAGGAGACTTCCTAAAGTAACAAAAGAGAACAAATAATTATTATTAGCATAAACATTGATTTTATTGTCCGATTACATGTTATACACATCAAAAGCTGTGAAATCAGTGAAGGATAAGTAAGTGTGTACATTTATTTGGACTTTACATACATTTAGTTTAAGATGACTGTATATTACATTGTATGACATTTTGGTATCCAGGCATAGTTTGATACAGTACTGTATAAAATTTTGAATTGCACTAGAATGTTTTTGCCGCAATCACATTTTATTTTAGATTTCAGGTTGTCTTTTAATTTACTTTCCCCATCATATTCTTCTTTGTGTTTTCCTCTGGTCTCAATAAGATAATATAACATTTTGGAATAAAAATACAAATTAACAGTCCAAAACTGGAGGCCAGAATAGCAAATATCTCCACAGCAACACTGAACTTCCCAGGAGAGCTGACATATGCTGGAATAAAAGTGATCCACACTGCACAGAAGATCAACATGCTGAAGGTGATAAATTTGGCCTCATTAAAGTTATCGGGCAGTTTCCGAGCCAGAAAAGCAAGAATAAAACAGAATGTGGCCAGAACACCTATGTACAAAAGTACAGCCCAAAAGCCTAAAGTTGATCCTAGAGCACATTCTAAGATGATTTTGTCTTTGATTACTTTAAAATTCTTAAATGGAAAAGGTG